>CAUOFW020006168.1:337380-687788 GCA_963454935.2 Ilex paraguariensis | reverse complement strand
GAGCAGAGCAATGTAGAAACTTACATTGTCCATTTGAAGAAGCCCGATGACCGAGTTTTCACTCAATCAGATGATTTAGAAAGCTGGTATCAATCATTTTTGCCGGTAAACACCGCAAATTCGAATGAAGCACCGCGCATAATATATGCATACCGCAATGTGGTTACTGGTTTTGCTGCCAAATTGTCTGCTGCGGATGTCAAAGCCATGGAAAAGAAGGATGGCTTTGTGACTGCCAGGCCTCAGAAAGTATTGTCTTTACATACAACTCACAGTCCTAAATTCTTGGGATTGCAACAAAATCTAGGTTTTTGGAGTGGCTCAAATTATGGTAAAGGTGTGATTATTGGAGTTATAGACTCTGGAGTTTTGCCGAACCACCCTTCGTTTGGCGACGAAGGAATGCCACCTCCACCTGCTAAATGGAAAGGGAAATGTGAACTCAATAGCACTTATGCTTGTAATAACAAGCTCATCGGTGTAAGGAGTTTTATCCGAGCTTCGGATGAGATAACGGTGGACGACAATGGCCATGGCACTCACACGGCAAGCACGGCCGCTGGTAACTTTGTGAAAGGTGCCAATGTGTTTGGCAATGCTAATGGCACCGCAGTTGGAGTAGCGCCTCATGCTCACTTGGCCATTTACAAAACATGTTCGCTTGGCTGTGCCGAAAGTGACATATTGGCCGGAATGGACGCTGCTATTGAGGATGGTGTTGACGTGCTTTCCATCTCCCTTGGTGGATTGACTAATACTTTCTCCGAAGGGAGTGTTACCGTTGGTGCATTTACTGCAATGCAAAAAGGCATTTTTGTGAGCTGTTCGGCTGGTAACTTTGGTCCGCTCAATACCTCACTATCGAATGAGGCCCCGTGGGTTCTCACCGTTGGTGCAAGCACTATTGATCGAAGCATAAGGAGCACCGCGTTGCTAGGAAACACAGAACAATTCGATGGTGAGTCAGTTTTCCAGCCTAAAGATTTCCCTTCGACGTTGTTGCCTCTTGTTTACCCATCGTCAAATGGAAGTGAAGATTATGCTCCTTTCTGTGCCACGGGATCATTGAACAACACCGACGTCAAAGGGAAGGTGGTGTTGTGTGATGATGGTGGTCCAGTAACAAGAGTAGGCAAAGGACAAACAGTAAAGGATGCTGGTGGAGCTGCCATGATTTTGATGAACCAAGACTATTGGGCCTACACTACCTTCGCTGATGTTCACGTCCTTCCGGCAACACATGTGAGTTATGCTGATGGATTAAAGATCAAGGCCTATATAAATTCAACATCAAGGCCAATGGCTACAATCTTATTCAGAGGAACCATAATTGGGGAAAATCATGCTCCTATGGTTGCCGCATTCTCTTCGAGGGGCCCTAATTACGCAAGCCCAGGAATTCTGAAACCTGACATTATTGGTCCCGGTGTGAACATCCTTGCTGCATGGCCTTTCTCTGTGGAAAACAACACCGATACAAAGTTGACATTTAACATAATCTCGGGTACCTCAATGTCATGTCCTCATCTCAGTGGCATCGCAGCTTTGCTCAAAGCTGCACACCCCAATTGGTCTCCGGCTGCCATCAAGTCCGCTATCATGACTACTGCTTATCAACTAAACCTCGACAACATGCCCATCGTTGATGAAAGGCTACTCCCAGCTGATATCTTTGCCACTGGAGCAGGCCATGTCAACCCATCAAAAGCAAATGATCCCGGACTTGTGTACGATATCCAGCCTGACGATTACATATCTTACTTATGCGGTTTGAATTACACACGCCGACAACTTCTAGTCATTGTGCAGCGGCCGGTGAATTGCTCAAAAGAATCAACCATTGCTGAAGCACAACTAAACTACCCTTCATTTTCTATCATAATGGGGTCTACTGACCAAACATATACCAGGACGGTGACTAATGTTGGTGAAGCTAGATCATCATACACTGTCGAGATTGTTCCGCCACGAGGAGTCGATGTTAGTGTTAAGCCTACTAGGTTGGACTTCTCAGATGTGAACCAGCAAATGACATATCAAGTCACATTTAGAAGATCAACCGGAGGCATGAATGCCACCTCTGCACAAGGACTCCTGAAATGGACTTCTTCCAAACATGTAGTTAGAAGCCCAATCGCTGTTGTGTTTAAGTAAGGAAGAGGTGTTGCAGTTCATGTACACTTCAAACATATCAACTATATGTTTCAATTTCTTGTTGGTACTATTTGGGTTTTATGAAATATTATATAAAATACTAGTTATTTCTCGTGTCTGAAGGCACGGAATAATAAAAATGGTCAACAATAAACATATTTGTATTCACATTCAAAATNAAATAAAATCTTATATTATATCTTACATATTATATAAAATACTAGTTATTTCTCGTGTCTGAAGGCACGGAATAATAAAAATGGTCAACAATAAACATATTTGTATTCACATTCAAAATCAAATTACAAAGATAGATGAAAGAGAAGAGAAATTTAAGCATCGGTTATTGTGAGAGTGAGCAGTGCTAGTAGTGGTGGGCGGCAGTGGTGGTGGTGGTGAAAAACGGTGATGGTTGTAGTGGGTGGTAACAACTGTGGTGGTGGTGGTGATAACCGTGGGTGGCAACAGTAATGGTGGTGGGCGATAATGATGGTGGTTGGTAGTAATGGTGGTGGGGCGGTGACGATGGTAAGGCTACAATAGTGGTGGGTGGCGGTGGCCCACATGTGGTGGTGAGTTATGGTAGTGGGTGGCGATGGGTGGTGGCAGTGGGTAATGATGGTGGTGGTGCGACGACGTTGATGGGTGGTGGTGGGCAACGGGTGGTGGTTGATTATGGCAGTGGGTATTGATGGTGGGATAATGGTGGTAGTGGTAATAAATATATAAATAAGATAATGATGGTGGTGGCGGTGACGGTGAACGACCGTGGTAATAATTGGTGGTAGGTGACAATAATGGTGGTGAGTGATGAGTGGTGGTTGCAGAGATGGTGGTGGGGTGACAAAGATGGTAGTGGGGTGGCGATAGTGGTGGTGGGGTGGCGACTGCAACGATGGTTGTTATGGCAGAGGTGGTGGTAGAGTGGCAGCGGTGGCAGTAGTTGTGATGGTGGTAGGAGTTGGGCGATGGTAGTAGGGTGATGGCAACGGTGGTTGTTGCATGGCGGTGGTAATGATGGGGCAATAGTGGTGGTTGTGGGGCAACGGTGGTGGTGGCGGCAGCGGTGAAGGTAGTGGTAAGATGACGGCAACGATGGTGGTGGTGGTGCATTGGGGGTGGGGCAGTGGGAATGGTGGTGATGGTGGTGGGGTTATTCCAAACACTATTTTTTTAAAATGTTTTTTATAAGCATTTTTGAAAAGTCACCCTAAACACACATTTAGGGTGCCTATTATCCCTATTAAATTTGAGGAGTTAATATTAATCGTCAGATTAACTTTAAAATAAAATTTAAAACGATCTAGATTGCGAAAAATAAAAGTCATTTTGTTTATCTTTTAAAATTTGAATTGTATTGTACTTTATTTTATATACTAGTTAATTTTCATGCCTAAAGGCATGGAGAAATAAAAATATGGACAATAATAAACATATTTGTATTCGCACCGAATATCAAATTATAAAGATAGAGCATAGAGAAAAGAATTTAAACACCGATTATAATGGGAGGGTGAGCGGTGATAATGGTGTTGGAAGACGGTGATAGGTGACGACGACCGATTGTGACGGTAGTAGCCTTGTGTGGCAATGATGATGGTGGCGATGGAGCGGTAGGGGTGATGGTGGTAAAGGTAATGATGGGACAATGACGATGGTAATAAGGTGGCGGCAGTGGTGATGAGCATGGTGGTAAAGGGGATGGTTGTGGTGGGGCAGTGGGGGGGTGGTGGTGGTAGGGTAACGACAGTGATGGTGATGGTAGTGGTGAGGCGATGGGGGTGGTGGTGCTGGTAGTGGAATGGCGACAGTGGTAGTGGTGGTGGGATGGCGATAGTGATGGTAGTGGTGGTAGTGGCTATTATGGCAAATGTGGTGGTGTGGTGGGGGTAGTGGTGGTTGATCGGTTTCAAACACTATTTTTTATTAAAAAAAATTATTTACGAGAAATTATAAGTTCTATAAACACTTTTAAAAAGTTAATTCAAACACATCTTTAGGACCCTTTTTTTCTATTAAATTTGGAGTATTAATATTAGATGTAAGATTAACTTTAAAATAAAATTTAAAACGATCTTGACCACAAAAAATAAAAGTTATTTTGTTTATTTTTTGAGATTTGAATTGTATTATATTTTATTATATATATACTAGTTATTGTCTGTACCTGAAGGCACAGAGTAATAAAAAATAGTAAACAATAAACATATTTGTATCCATATCCAAAATAAAATCACAAACATAGAGAAGAGATAAATGAATTTAAACATCGGTTGTAATGGGGGTAAGAGGTGGTGGGCGGCAGTGTTGGTGGTAAGAGACAATTATGGTTGTAATGGGTGGTAATGACCGTGGTGGTGGTGGTGATGGTGGCCGTGGTGGCGACGACGGTGGCAATGGTGGCAATGGTGGTGGTGGCAGTGGCGGCGGTGGTGATGGTGGTGGTCATGGTTGTGGCGATGGTGGTGGCGACGACGACAGTGACAGTGGTGGTGGCAGCAGTGGCGATGGTGGTGGTGGAGGTAGTGGTGGTGGTAAAGGTAATGATGAAACGATTTTAAACACTATTTTTTTTAAAGTACTTATGAAAAATAATTACTAAAAATATTTTTAAAAAGTCACTTCAAACACACTTTTAGCGCCCTATTTTTCTTATTAAATTTAGAGTATTAATATTAGCCGTTAAATTAACTTTAAAGTAAAATTTTAAGCAATCTGAACCGTGAAAAACAAAAGTCATTTTGTTTATTTTTTAAATTTGAATTGTAAGCTAATTTATATTATTTATTATTTGTATCATTTTTTTTTCTTGAATTACAATAAGAACAGTGATTTGAAGTCACAAGTGGGCCTTAAACTTTGAACTTGATCATATGAATATTTAACCACCTTCACATTTGGTGCCTTGCATGTGTCCTTTGCAGCCAAGACAGGGTCAGCAACCATAACTCCAGAAAAGGCCTGCCACGAGAACAGTCCCAACTTCAAACCAAAAATAAAGGGTTAGGTCAATTTTTTTTGGCCCAACCATGACCCAACCCTATTGTATCATTGGGCTTGTGTCATTTATCATGGCCCATGGACTCAAAACAGTATCTAAATATCTGCATGATTATTATAATTTTTTTTTTTGAATGTATACATAATAAACAAAAAATCTATATAATAAAGTAGTTTACAATTCAAATTTCAAAAGATAAACAAACTGAGTTTTGCTATTTGCGGTTGGGATCACTTTAAATTTTATTTTAAAGTTAATCTAACGGCTAATATTAACATCCTAAATTTAATAGGAAAAATAGACCTCTAACGGTGTGTTTGGAGTAATTTTCGCCGCCACCACCACTACCACCGTCGTCGCCGCCACCACCACTACCGTCGTCCCCAACACGACCCCCGCCACCACCACCTCCACCTCCACTGCCACCCCCACCACACAACCCCCACCGCCGTCGCCGCCACTGCCACTGCCACTGTCACTACCGCCGCCACCACTACCACCGCCCTTGCCATTGTCACCACCACCCCCACCACTGCCACTGCCACCACCACCGTCGCCGACACCACCACCACCACCCCCTCCGCCACCCCCCACCACCACCATTGTCGCTGCCCTCGCCGTCATCACGGTCATTGTCACGCACTATAACCATCACCGTCTCCTACCACCACCACTGTCGCCCACCACTTCTCACCCTCACTACAAATCGATACTTAAATTCTTTTATCTCATCTCTATGTTTGTAATTTAATTTTGGATATGAATACAAATATGTTTATTATTTACCATTTTTTATTACACTATATCTTTAAGCACATACAATAACTAGTCTATATAATAAAGTAGCTTACAATTCAAATTTCAAAAAATAAACAAAATTACTTTTATTTTTTGCGGTTCAGATCTCTTTAAATTTTTCTTTAAAGTTAATCTAACGGCTAATATTAATACCCTAAATTTAATAAGAAAAATAAAGTACTAAGAGTGTGTCTAGAGTGACTTTTTAAAAGAAATTCTAGAAATTATTTCTCATAAGTACTCTAAAAAAAAAATAGTGTTTGAAACCACCATGTCACTACCTCTACCACCACCGTCGCCGCCACCACACCACCGTCGCCACCGCCACCATCGTCACCACCATCACCGTCGCCATCGTTGCCACCACCACCGTCATCACCATTGCCACCATTACCACCATCATTACCGCCGCCAACACCACCATCGTCGCTGCCCCCACCACCACCATCGCCGCTGCCACCATCACCGTCGCCATGGTCATTTTCACCCACCACAACCATCACCGTCTCCTACCACCACCACTGTCATCCACCACCTCTCACCCCACCACAACCGATACTTAAATTCATTTATCTCTCCTTTATATTTGTGATTTGATTTTGGATATGAATTCAACTATGTTTATTGTTTATTATTTTTTATTACTCTATGTCGTCAGGTACACGTAATAACTAGTCTATAAAATAAACTAGCTTACAATTCAAATTTGAAAAAATAAACAAAATGACGTTTACTATTCGCGGTTGAGATCATTTTAAATTTTACTTTAAAACTAATCTAACGATTAATATTAACACCTTAAATTTAAAATAAAAAATAGGCTCCTAATGATGTGTTTAGAGTGATTTTTTAAAAATACTTCTAAAATTTATTTCTCATAAGTGTTTTAAAAAAATTAATAGTGTTTGAAACCGTCTCACCACTACCTCTACAACCACCGCCAACGCCGCCTCCACCACCCTCACCGCCCCACCATTGCCACCACAGCCATCACCACCACCGCTATCTCCGCCCCCACCGCCGTCACCACTGCCCCCACCACCACCGTCACCACCACCGCCACCACCACTACCACCCCCATCACCACCACTACCACTACCGTTGTCGCCGCCACCACCACCGCCATCGTTGCCCTCGCTACCACCACCACCACGATCATTGTCACCCACCACAACCATCACCTTCACCATTGTCGCCCACCATCTCTCACCCCCACTATAAACTGATATTTAAATTCTTTTTATCTCTTTTCTATGTTGGTGATTTGATTTTANATATATACTAGTTATTGTCTGTACCTGAAGGCACAGAGTAATAAAAAATAGTAAACAATAAACATATTTGTATCCATATCCAAAATAAAATCACAAACATAGAGAAGAGATAAATGAATTTAAACATCGGTTGTAATGGGGGTAAGAGGTGGTGGGCGGCAGTGTTGGTGGTAAGAGACAATTATGGTTGTAATGGGTGGTAATGACCGTGGTGGTGGTGGTGATGGTGGCCGTGGTGGCGACGACGGTGGCAATGGTGGCAATGGTGGTGGTGGCAGTGGCGGCGGTGGTGATGGTGGTGGTCATGGTTGTGGCGATGGTGGTGGCGACGACGACAGTGACAGTGGTGGTGGCAGCAGTGGCGATGGTGGTGGTGGAGGTAGTGGTGGTGGTAAAGGTACTGATGAAACGATTTTAAACACTATTTTTTTTAAAGTATTTATGAAAAATAATTACTAAAAATATTTTTAAAAAGTCACTTCAAACACACTTTTAGCGCCCTATTTTTCTTATTAAATTTAGAGTATTAATATTAGCCGTTAAATTAACTTTAAAGTAAAATTTTAAGCAATCTGAACCGTGAAAAACAAAAGTCATTTTGTTTATTTTTTAAATTTGAATTGTAAGCTAATTTATATTATTTATTATTTGTATCATTTTTTTTCTTGAATTACAATAAGAACAGTGATTTGAAGTCACAAGTGGGCCTTAAACTTTGAACTTGATCATATGAATATTTAACCACCTTCACATTTGGTGCCTTGCATGTGTCCTTTGCAGCCAAGACAGGGTCAGCAACCATAACTCCAGAAAAGGCCTGCCACGAGAACAGTCCCAACTTCAAACCAAAAATAAAGGGTTAGGTCAATTTTTTTTGGCCCAACCATGACCCAACCCTATTGTATCATTGGGCTTGTGTCATTTATCATGGCCCATGGACTCAAAACAGTATCTAAATATCTGCATGATTATTATAATTTTTTTTTTTGAATGTATACATAATAAACAAAAAATCTATATAATAAAGTAGTTTACAATTCAAATTTCAAAAGATAAACAAACTGAGTTTTGCTATTTGCGGTTGGGATCACTTTAAATTTTATTTTAAAGTTAATCTAACGGCTAATATTAACATCCTAAATTTAATAGGAAAAATAGACCTCTAACGGTGTGTTTGGAGTAATTTTCGCCGCCACCACCACTACCACCGTCGTCGCCGCCACCACCACTACCGTCGTCCCCAACACGACCCCCGCCACCACCACCTCCACCTCCACTGCCACCCCCACCACACAACCCCCACCGCCGTCGCCGCCACTGCCACTGCCACTGTCACTACCGCCGCCACCACTACCACCGCCCTTGCCATTGTCACCACCACCCCCACCACTGCCACTGCCACCACCACCGTCGCCGACACCACCACCACCACCCCCTCCGCCACCCCCCACCACCACCATTGTCGCTGCCCTCGCCGTCATCACGGTCATTGTCACGCACTATAACCATCACCGTCTCCTACCACCACCACTGTCGCCCACCACTTCTCACCCTCACTACAAATCGATACTTAAATTCTTTTATCTCATCTCTATGTTTGTAATTTAATTTTGGATATGAATACAAATATGTTTATTATTTACCATTTTTTATTACACTATATCTTTAAGCACATACAATAACTAGTCTATATAATAAAGTAGCTTACAATTCAAATTTCAAAAAATAAACAAAATTACTTTTATTTTTTGCGGTTCAGATCTCTTTAAATTTTTCTTTAAAGTTAATCTAACGGCTAATATTAATACCCTAAATTTAATAAGAAAAATAAAGTACTAAGAGTGTGTCTAGAGTGACTTTTTAAAAGAAATTCTAGAAATTATTTCTCATAAGTACTCTAAAAAAAAATAGTGTTTGAAACCACCATGTCACTACCTCTACCACCACCGTCGCCGCCACCACACCACCGTCGCCACCGCCACCATCGTCACCACCATCACCGTCGCCATCGTTGCCACCACCACCGTCATCACCATTGCCACCATTACCACCATCATTACCGCCGCCAACACCACCATCGTCGCTGCCCCCACCACCACCATCGCCGCTGCCACCATCACCGTCGCCATGGTCATTTTCACCCACCACAACCATCACCGTCTCCTACCACCACCACTGTCATCCACCACCTCTCACCCCACCACAACCGATACTTAAATTCATTTATCTCTCCTTTATATTTGTGATTTGATTTTGGATATGAATTCAACTATGTTTATTGTTTATTATTTTTTATTACTCTATGTCGTCAGGTACACGTAATAACTAGTCTATAAAATAAACTAGCTTACAATTCAAATTTGAAAAAATAAACAAAATGACGTTTACTATTCGCGGTTGAGATCATTTTAAATTTTACTTTAAAACTAATCTAACGATTAATATTAACACCTTAAATTTAAAATAAAAAATAGGCTCCTAATGATGTGTTTAGAGTGATTTTTTAAAAATACTTCTAAAATTTATTTCTCATAAGTGTTTTAAAAAAATTAATAGTGTTTGAAACCGTCTCACCACTACCTCTACAACCACCGCCAACGCCGCCTCCACCACCCTCACCGCCCCACCATTGCCACCACAGCCATCACCACCACCGCTATCTCCGCCCCCACCGCCGTCACCACTGCCCCCACCACCACCGTCACCACCACCGCCACCACCACTACCACCCCCATCACCACCACTACCACTACCGTTGTCGCCGCCACCACCACCGCCATCGTTGCCCTCGCTACCACCACCACCACGATCATTGTCACCCACCACAACCATCACCTTCACCATTGTCGCCCACCATCTCTCACCCCCACTATAAACTGATATTTAAATTCTTTTTATCTCTTTTCTATGTTGGTGATTTGATTTTAGATATGAATATAAATATGTTTATTGTTTGTCTTTTTTTATTATATTGTGCCTTCAGGCACAGACAATAACTAGTCTATATAATAAAATAAAATACAATTCAAATTTCAAAAGATAAACAAAATAATTTCTGTTTTTTGCGGTTGAGATCTCTTTAAATTTTACTTTAAAATTAATTCAACGGCTAATATTAACACATCAAATTTAATGGAAAAAATAGGCCACTAAAAGTGTGTTTATGGTGACGTTTTAAAAGTGTTTCAATGACTTAAAACTTCTTATAACTACTTTAAAAAAAAAGTAGTGTTTAGAACTATCTCACCTCCACCTCTATCACCCCATCGCCACCCCACCACCACCACCTCTACAACAATAACTACCACCCCCACTGTCGATGCCGCCCCCACCACCACACCCGTCGCCCCCACCACCACCACCGTTGCCGCCACCCTACTACCACCACCATCCCTACTACCACCACAATTGTCATCCCACCATCACTCTTACCACCTCACGACCACCACCACCGTCGCTGCTACCCACACCACTACCCCACCCCACCACCACCATCGTCACTACCACCACTTACCACCATCGTCATCACATTCGTATATTTATTATCACTACCACCATTATCTCACGACTATCGTTGCCACTCACCATCACCCGTTGTCAACAACCACTATCACTCACCCCCCACCACACCTACCACCACCCCCCTTCACCAGCATCGCCAACCACTACCTCCACTCACTGTCACTCACACCCACCCGACCTACTACTACCGTCATTCGCCACCACTCATCATATTGTCGCTCAGAAACATCCGTCATCGTCCACCACTGTCGTCGCCCCACCACCACGACTGGCAACACCCATCACCAACGCCCACCACCACCCACACTCACACTCACCACCACCACCGTCGTCACCCATCTTTGCCACTACTACTATCATTGTTGCCACTCATGGCTACCACCACCACCACCACAGTCATTGTCGCACACCACAACCATCACCGTCTTCTACCACCACCATTGTCGTCCGCCACCTCTCACCCCCACTACAACTGATGCTTAATTCTTTTATATCTCCTCTATATTTGTGATTTAATTTTGGATATAAATACAAATATATTTATTATTGACTATTTTTTTACTATTTTGTGCCTTCAAGCACAGGCAATAACTATTCTATATAATAAAGTACAATATAATTTAAATCTCAAAAGATAAATATAATAACTTTTGTTATTCGCGGTTGAGATCTTTTTAAATTTTACTTTAAAGTTAATCTAACCACTATTATTAACACTCTAAATTTAATAAGAAAAATAGGCCACAAATGGTATGTTTTGAGTGACTTTTTAAAAGTATTTCTAAAAATTATTTCTCATAAGTTTTTTAAAAAAAATAGTATTTGAAACCGCCCCACCACTACCTCTACCACCACCACCCCCACCGCTCGACCACCATCACCACTACCAGCACCACCCTCACCCTCACCCTCACCCCCACCGCTGCCACCACAATTATTATCACCACCCTACCATTCCCACCACCCCACCACCACTACCGCCACCTTACCACCACCATTATCACTTCTATTGCCCCACCACCCACCATAACCACTACCATCATCACCCACCACTACCACCACCATCCCACCATCATCATTATCATTATCACCACTATCCCACCACTTATATCGCCCCACCACCACCATACCTAATCACCACTGTTGTCCCACCTCATCACCATCGCTACTGTCCCACTATCACCCCCACCGCCCCACCACCATTCCCATGACCATCACAACTACCACCACCATTGCCAACCCACCACTGCCACCCCCATCATAGCCACTGCCCTACATCCACCCCCACCCCAACCTTATTGCCTCATTGCCACTACCACTGATTGTTACTATCGTCTTCCATGGCTGTCACTCACTATCATCGTCATCTTATTCTTATATTTATTACCATCATTACTATCATTCCACTACCATCGTCGTTCACCATTAGCACGCACCACCATTCATCGTCGCCCACCATCATCACCAGTCACTGTCACCTACCCCACCACACACCTACCACTACCACCTGTCATCGCTCACTACTGCAGCCACCCATTATCACCTACCCCCACCATGCTTACCACTGTCGTCATTCGCCACCACCTATCACATTGTCGTCTAAAAGCATCCATCATCGCTCACCATCATCACTGCCCACCACCACCATCGTCATCCCACCACCACTACTGTCAACCATCATCATCGTCGTCCACCACCACCCATACCCACACCCACCACCACCGTTGTCATCCACGCCTGTCACTACCATCGTCGTCACTCAAAATCCACCACCATAATCAACATTGCCATGCACGACTGCTACCACCACCATAGTCGTCGCCTTACCTGCCACGACCATCACCGCCTCCCACCATCACCATTGTCGTCCACCACCACTATCACTGCTCACCCCCACTACAATTGGTGCTAAAAAAATTTTATCTCTCCTCTATATTTGTGATTTAATTTTGGGTGTGACAACAAATATGTTAACCATTTTTTTTATTATGTCATGTCTTCAAGCACGAAAAATAACTAGTTTATATAATAAAATACATTACAAATCAAATTTTAAAAGATAAACAAAATAATTTTTGCATTTCGTAGTTGAGATCTCTTTAAATTTAACTTTAAAGTTAATCCGGCAGCTAATATTAACACCTCAAATTTAATAGAAAAAATAAACCCTTAATAGTGTATTTAAAGTGACTTTTAAAAAATGTTTCTAGAACTTATAACTTCTTATAAGTACTTTAAAAAAAATAGTGTTTAAAACTACCCTACCACCACCACTACCACTCCCACCGTCCCCACCACTACCACCACCATCACCTTTGCCACAACAACCAGCACCACCATCCCACCACCACCACTGCCATCAACCCACCATCACCACCACCACAACTACTCCCACCCCCACCCCTATCGCCCCACCACCACCATCACCCCTACCACCCCACCTGCCATTGCCACTATCCCACCATCACCCTCACTATCCCATCGCCCATTCGTCACCCCTACCACAACCATCGTTACCTACCACCGATTACTACCATCGTCGTCCACCGTTATCACCTGCTATCATCGTCATCTCATTCTTATATTTATTACCACTACCACCATCATCGTCATCCACCATCTGCACCCTCTACCATAACCCACCGCCACCCATCGTCGCCCACCATCGACGTCAGCCACTATCACTCACCCCCACCACACCTACCACCATCCGTCATTGCCCATCATTGCCACCACCTACTGTCTCTCATCCCCACCACACTTGCCATCACTACCTTCACCGTCATTTGTCACCATTCATCACACTGTCCCTCAGAAGCACCCGTCCTTGCCCGTCACCACCATCGTCACCGCCCATCACTACCGTTGTCGCTCCACCACTACGACTGTCAACCACCGTCATCGTTGCCCACCACCACAACCGTCATCACCCATGGCTACCACAACCATCACTGTTGCCACCCTCCACAACCATCATCGTTTCTCACCACCACCATTTTCATCCACCACGACAACCAACACTTAAATTATTTTCTCTCTCATTTATGTTTGTGATTTAATTTTGCGTGTGAATACAATTATGTTTATTGTTGACTATTTTTTTTATTACTCCGCGCCTTCAGGCACGGACAATAACTAGTTATTAAATATGGTATCTCGAAAACTCTTGAAGGCTCGCACACAGCCTTAAATGAGACATAATTTTTTTGTATGAAAATTACTTAAGAGGCTTATAATAATGACACCCAAAAAAAAATATAAAAACTAAAAGAGTAAACGGGGCCAACCACATCGAGTTCGTTTCTCTATCTAAGAAAAACAAAGGTAAGCGGTAAATGACAATTATTGGCACAAAGACAACACGAGGGTTCAAATTAGAGTTGATAGGTACGCGATACGAGAGGTGGGTCAGAAGTGGAAGGCTCGGAATGAAATAGTTGTCTTTCTTTGCCACCCAGCCAGAAAGAAAGATTGTCTATCGTACGCCTGGCCTCCCGTATGCCTAACGAGAGAAAAAGCAAGGGTCCGAAGGAGACTTAAAAGCTGGACTAGTCTCTTAAAAGCCGACTAGTTTTTCAATCAACTGCACTTTACCTTTAGAGCTAGCGGAAATAGAACGGAATGAAATATTGATTCTCTGACCTAAACCAACTATACGAAAAGTGCATACGCCCTTCCCGAAAGAAAGAGAGTTAGACCCGAGAGTCAATTAGAGACATTATCTCACAGATCAAATAAGGAGATCGCAAGTCGGTTTGATTGAGTTGGCACGTTTAGCATCTCCTCTTGTAGCTCCTGGCTACCTTCCCCACTGGTTGGCGGTAGGCAAGTCGTTAAGAAGGCAAGTCGATGGAACTGCCCGTGAAAATGTCATAACCCATTTGTTTGGTTTAGTATGAGGAACCTTTCTCAGTCGTCGGAGGATTAAAGGATTTGTTAGATGATTTTGTAAACGTCTAGACCTGAGTGAATTTGTGTATAGAATGCCTGAGTAGTTGATTTAGTAGATGAAAAAAAATGCTAATTTTGGATTTTTAATTCACCATTTATCATATTGACCCGAATCCAACATGAGTAATAACTAGATCAAGTTAATGTCCAAACATATGACAAAACTAATTGAATAGGTCAAATTAGAATGGCTTAATAACGGAACAATTACTTAGAAGTATATTTTATGCTACACCTGGGTAAGACACCATAAAACTTGATTGACACCCTAAAAGGGTTTTGACAGCTTTAAAGAGTTTAATTTACTATATACTTAGACTTCAATCTACCATTACAAAAAAAACAATCTAAGTGTACGATACAAACTATCTTACAGAATCCAAAAAGGGTCAAATGTACACAATTTTACTTTTACATATAAAAAGCTTATTACACCACTAGCAAAAATAGATTGATCCCTACTCCCTAGTTGGAGCTTGGTATTACTAATTTACGATGGATTTAGAACAGCACTAAGACGTGAATTCGACATCCTTGTACAAGACCTCGCTGCTGCATAAAATCCGAATTTAACCAATCCACTTAATAAGCGGATTATTGTGTGTTGCAACCTTGNTTGGTTAAATCCGAATTTAACCAATCCACTTAATAAGCGGATTATTGTGTGTTGCAACCTTGGTTCCCACTACATGGGATTGAAATGATTTTCTGATACCAAGAAAAGCAATTAGGAAATTAATAACTCAAAATAGTATTTCAAATTGACGTCGTTGGACCAAGTCATATCGTTTGTAGCTAGGGTGACAATTGAGCAGTGTCATTTCGTGTTCGAATTTGTGTCGACAGTGGAGTATTAACCAATCCTAATTAATTACACGTTCACATGTTGTGAGTCTAACCCNCCAAGTCATATCGTTTGTAGCTAGGGTGACAATTGAGCAGTGTCATTTCGTGTTCGAATTTGTGTCGACTGTGGAGTATTAACCAATCCTAATTAATTACACGTTCACATGTTGTGAGTCTAACCCAACATGTCTATTAATCATGTCATGTTCAAATTAACAAAGATAGCCCAAGAACCAAAATAAGATTGCTTTCTCTCAACGAAACCAGCATCCACAGGCACCTTAAAAATTAAAATTTTACTTGATCTTTATGCTAAAAAAATCCTTTAATTCTGCATAAGTACATATAATCTCAATTAAATAGGTTTATCATGCCAAAATTGAGTTATATATTCATGTATCAAACAAACACAACTCGTTTCTTGTTCGTGTTAACATGTCATGTTCTATTCAGATTCTTCAAGAACTAGTCAGCCCTTATCCATTAATTTCATGTTAACAACATTAACATGACATGTTGGATATTGCCACCCTTAATTGTAGCTCAGTTGAGTTTGCGTGATCTAACCTGTTGTTTTGGCGCAGCAAGTAACCTTTTGATCCTCGTCTCTGAAGCTTTCGTTGTCTCCAAGCACATGTAAGACAAGTAGCTCAACAAGCACCTGCTTGTTTCGTTTGATGTTTGCTCTGCTATGGTCATCACTGCCAATTTACTGCAAAGCAAAAAAAAAACTAGCAAGAGTAAGCAATAAATCATTCTCTACACATGTTCGCAAGCATATAGCCAACAGCCGCCGCCTTAAGAGCATATTGCACAGCTTAAACATTTCCAGCCGGCCATATGTGCACTTTCAGTTGTATTTCTGAAGCACACTCGGCGTANCATGTCTTAAATTAGGTTTCAACAACAATTCTTCCGAGAAAAAACTGCTAAAGAAACTAGGTTTCCATGTCTTAAATTAGTCATAAAGGAACTAATAATCACATCAACCTGAAAAAAGTGAAGGTAAATATAAACCAAATCTCTTATAGCATTTCATGAATCTCACATCCGAAAAAGCTCTGATTTTGTTACTAAAACTTTGTATACCAAGATGATCTCATGGTATGTGAAATATATCTGTAATATTTAACACTTCTGACCTTAGACTGAGGATGGTACAACCATCCTTCACCAACTGCCGAGGTGCTGATGTGCTTTTATGATTGACAAGGAATGATCTAGGAGTACCCTGGCTAAATCTTCCCCATGCAGTTTATCAAATGGAATGATTGTTCTATACCAATTAAAATCAACCTGCATGATGAATCATTAACCAAATCCTGGAGGCACATCGGGGTCTTCGTCACTACCATCACATGGCTTTTTGAGCTCCATGACTGCAGAAAATCCAGGTGGTGCACCGAGATCAATACCATCAGGCTCCAACACATCTTGTGATGGGCAATGCTCTTCCTTCTGTTCCTCTGCTGGCATCCCATCCTGTATAGGTAGCCACATCTCCGCTTTTGGTTGCTCCTCATGCTGGTTGTTGTTCTGAAAACGATCACCTTCAGAGAAACCTGGTGGCTCTTTCGGCTCACTATCAGACAAGGTACCATCAATTCCACTGGTCGAAGCCGTGACAAATTGATTAGTGTGAAGGCCCTTTTGAACCGGCATCATGTCATTGTGAGATGATGATCCACCATCTTCATTTATTTTCGGATTTAATAACTTACTGTAAACTGAATGTACTGTTTCTGTAATTTCACTTTTCATGCCATCAGCCGATCTGATTATATCCCACACACCATCAGAAATTTGGCTCATTACTTTGTCCCTAGAATTCAAATATACAATAAAACTAGTATCAAAAATTAAGAGATGGTAAGTTTTGGTATTTTTGAATAAATTGCAATAACAAAGTCATGTGCTTGTATCACTATAAAGTAATCATAGCAACCAACCTAACTGCCTTTATGCTCAAAATATTCACAAATTAGGTCGTGGAGAAAAAGCAGAGAGCTAAGAAGGGAGGGGAAAGAAGGAGGCTCGCACTTACCTTTTGGATGCTTTATTTTTTAGCTACTTGTCAGGGATATAAAATAGAAAAAAAGCAAGTGCTTACATGTATCTAATTCACACCAAAGCACCTCACTTTTTTATTTTGATCTCTCCAATTGTCATCTTTCCTATCCTCAATAAGCAAATCAAACCACAGAAACTACTTTTTTAGAAGTTCATCTTCACTCTATTGCATATAACCAATGTGTGTGAAAGTGTAACAAATTTAAAAGCTGGCATTCCCAAATAATTTCCAGCAATTATTGCCAAAATTCGGTACTGTGTGCATGATTGTGTAGATCACTGCATTTCTTTTGTTTCCTCTTTTTGATAAGTAAACTAGCCACTCCATGGGCAACAAAAAAATTAAGTTTATCGTCTCTTCTCTTCTCTTCCCCATTATCGTCGCTTATTTTTTAGCTACTTGTCAGGGATATAAAATAGAAAAAAAGCAAGTGCTTACATGTATCAAATTCACACCAAAGCACCTCACTTTTTTATTTTGATCTCTCCAATTGTCATCTTTCCTATCCTCAATAAGCAAATCAAACCACAGAAACTACCTTTTTAGAAGTTCATCTTCACTCTATTGGATATAACCAACGTGTGTGAAATTGTAACAAATTTAAAAGCTGGCATTCCCAAATAATTTCCAGCAATTATTGCCAAAATTTGGTACTGTGTGCATGATTGTGTAGATCACTGCATTTCTTTTGTTTCCTCTTTTTGATAAGTAAGCTAGCCACTCCATGGACGACAAAAAAATTAAGTTTATCATCTCTTCTCTTCCCCATTACCCATAGGTTTGAAAGTGTGCAATGAACTCAAAATTTGCTTTCTTAAACTATACCCAGTAATTGATGTGGAAGTTTGCAATTGCATGCAACTGATTGTCTACAAAGATAGGTCCGAATGATCTCAAATTCTCCGCTATTTCAGAATTCAAATATTCCAACATCCAAGCCCCTAATTGTGATTCTGTTAAGCAAGCCTATATTCATAATCCACAATTACAAACAAATTACCCACTCAAATAAAAATTCTTAAAAGAACACCAAGTAAAACCAATGAAAACTCAAAAGTCAAAAAACAACCAACCTAACTTCTTCATGTATGGCATCAGAAAGTTGCCGGGGCTTCATAGTTTCAGATCCTGGACGATTAAGTGCCGCTGATTGCTTCACCATTGATACAATGCTATTCCTTATCTCCTCCTGCAGTAATTTCCACATTCAACAAACAGCGGATCATAGATTCGGAGTCGATTTACGTCAATGACTACACTATTTCTGACATAAGAGAGAGAGAGAGAGAGAGAATTGTTGAGAATGGTTTGGGGAAGAGGGCAAACTAACGTTTTCTTTGAGCTTGCGGATGATCTTGAGACGGAGCCGATCGAAATCGCCGTCGTCCTTGAGCTTCGAAATTACATCGTCCGCACTGATCTTGTTGTTTTGATTTACTCCACCACCGTTTTCCATTATTGCATGTTCTTAGCAGCTATACTGTATGGTTTATATAAGCTAGGGTTTTTGCCGTTTGTAAAAATCTAATCTTTGACGAGAAAATTTTAATCTGAAAAATCAAGTTCAGAAGAAANCGTAGCAGCAATACTGTATGGTTTATATAAGCTACGGTTTTTGCCGTTTGTAAAAATCTAATCTTTGACGAGAAAATTTTAATCTGAAAAANCTTAGCAGCTATACTGTATGGTTTATATAAGCTAGGGTTTTTGCCGTTTGTAAAAATCTAATCTTTGACGAGAAAATTTTAATCTGAAAAATCAAGTTCAGAAGAAATAGGTCAGGACTCAGGACTCAGGACACGGACATGGATAAGCAAAGTGATAAGGTTAGGGTTAGGGTTAGGGTTACAGATAATATTCATCGGTAACGTATTCGCAATGGGCAGGGGAAGAAGAGCTGGCAAGTGGCAATAAACCGGGGTTGGTCAAAAACTTACCAATTTCGTTCTAAACCCGATTTGTTTTTGTTTCCNATGGACAGGGATAAGCAAAGTGATAGGGTCAGGGTTAGGGTTAGGGTTACAGATAATATTCATCGGTAACGTATTCGCATTGGGCAGGGGAAGAAGAGCTGGCAAGTGGCAATAAACCGGGGTTGGTCAAAAACTTACCAATTTCGTTCTAAACCCGATTTGTTTTTGTTTCCCATTTTTCCGGTTTATACCAAATTCAAACCCAAACCCAGATCCAAACCCAAATCCAATTTAATTTAAATTTAATTGTATTAGAGGTTCCAAAACATAGAATTTCTCTCTTTTCTCTCATGGAGTCTATGTTGTTGCCTTCTCTAACATAACGCTTGAATGGATTAAGGCGGATATATACAATTACCCTGTTTTTTTATGCTGACATGGTGCCATGTTCTTGTTCTGTGACCCACCCGCCACTTTCTGTTGTTTTTCTGAATGCTCACACGCTACAAGAAAAAGCTAGGTTTTGCCTAGTGGTGCAATTATGTTAATTCAGCAATCAAACACTTGACAGTGTACGACTAAAATATAAACTAATGTCCAAAAATTAACATTTTTTTTTTAATTGAAAATAGGCTTCCACTGTTCCACAAGGTGGGACATGATCATTTCTTGCTTCTTGCTCAAAATTATTTTCTGAATCTTCACTGAGAAATTGATATCATCATTTGCTAGACTCCTAAAGCATGACTGTCAAAGGCAACATTAGCTGATACTTACCCTAATTGATGCAGCATGTATAGTAGTAGAAGACTACATGACAGAATAAGACTGTTAAAAACAGTGTTGATTAAGTGTCAATCAGGACTGATTTTGGACGACAGTGTTAAAAAATTTTAGACGACCCCATTTCAAAAAGTTCTTGCTGATCCGAACAAGACCGAAGTTTCAATCCGTTGTTTTTAAGGTAAAAAAGATGTTTATGACACTTTTTGGACACTTTTATATTTTATCTCCTTTTTTGGGGTATATTTAAAATATTGATTATTTGCTTGATTTTTCTAGTAATTTAGGATCATTATAGTTTCATATTTATACTGATTCAGCAGTTTTTGTTTGGTTTTGAATAAACGTAGAGACGGATTCTCTTTTCTTCTCAACTAACTCGGTTTTTTTCGCGAATCAACAAGGTTCTTGAAAGTTTTAATCTGGTATTATTGGTATAATCAACAGATTATAGTTTCTGTTGTTTAATCTCCACTACACTATATCACTATTCATGTGGCAATTGTTCATTCGCATTGTAAACACGCTACGGTTAAAAAAAGTTAAAACAGAATCCACAAACGACGAAATAAGAGAGTACAAATAAAAAATAATTTACGTGGTTTGGTTTGAAAGCCTACATGCTTCTACTGTTCAAGCGTGAAGGTAAAAATTTCACTATCAAATTTGAAAAATTGCAAAGAGCTTTTGAAACAATGTTAAAAAGAACAGGTAAAACCAAACTGTCCCAAGTACTTCAACCTTTTCATCTCATTGCAGTGCAGAATGAATGTTTTGTCTTGAAACTTTTAAACATAAGCATGCTTTCTCTTTGACAGTAATTGATCAGTCTTTTCACAGAAGAAAGAAGCAACAAGTAGAAAGTGGACTAAGAACAGAAGAAACAAAAAAACATATGAAGGTATTGGCTCCTCTTGTGCCAGCAACACGTTTCATGAAGAACCGGGACTTATTCGATATTTAAGTTCTGCAAGAATTATATTCAAATTTAACAATTCTTTAAAAGATTTATCTTTTTTGTTAGGTAGATTGAAATCAAAAGGTTATAAGAATCAGCCAAGCTGATGTTGACAATTATGTTTAATTAGTAATTGTAGAATGGCTGTACTTGCCTTCCTGTAAGTGTATATCTTTAGTTAAACAAAAATAAAAAATAGTATATCTACATGCTACAACTTTGGACATGGAGGCAAACAGATTGAGCACCATAGTATAAGCTTTACTGTTTCTTTTAACTTTCTACCTGATAAATCACGTCGAGTTTGAATATGTTTTTTTTTTCATTTTTTCAATTTAATAAATTGGTGCAGTGCTGCCAATTCAACCGATGTGAGTGTGACAAATGATTAAAATGACATGTTTAAATTATCGCATAATCAACTTTCAATCTGCTGTAGGTTAGAAAAAAGCTCATTTTCTCAATGTCGGAAATAGAAGCCAAAGATGGTTGGATCAACTACCGTCATACTATTTCAGTTATTTTTTGTATTTTTCTTATTTGTTTAACTTTCGTAAGTCTTTAAGCAAATAAAGAATCCCAACTTACATTTATTTCAATGTCTTTTTCAAGAATAAATATTCAACCAAGGCTAAAAGATAGCAGATCTCTTGTAATTGATTTAATTCTTATTCTTACAGAAATTGCAACTTCTGTCTGTTAGTAATCAATTTTTTAAGAACCAGTGATATGAAATGATTATGTTTCTTAATATTTATTTCACAACAGGCGGGGGCGTATAACTCACTTGGCCTAAGCATGAAGTCACCTGTCCTTCCTGGACTGGTCCTACAGTGTTTGGGTGGCCAAGATGACATGGTAGAGAGATGTGCATTCAACCTAACTCTTTAAGTTTAAGATATTATCCCTAATCCTGCTATTTGTTTTACAGTGTGGTAATAAGCTCATTTGTGTGCAATCATGTCAAGTTTTTCAGAAGTTCAGCTTAATTTATCGACACTTTGGTTGCCATAAGAATACTCACACAGAGATTTTAATTTATGATTCTCCACATATGGTGGCGTTGCACAAATTCCATTAGTATTGCATGGCTAATGCATCTAACTGTTTGCCTATCTTTATTTGGAAGATTGTCAATAAAATGGATTTGGATTACTGACCACCTTGCCACANTCGACACTTTGGTTGCCATAAGAATACTCACACAGAGATTTTAATTTATGATTCGCCACGTATGGTGGCGTTGCACAAATTCCATTAGTATTGCATGGCTAATGCATCTAACTGTTTGTCTACCTTTATTTGGAAGATTGTCAATAAAATGGATTTGGATTACTGACCACCTTGCCACAAAGGAGGTTATGTCATGTGTGGATGATGGAGAGGGCGAAAGGGAGAAGAGAATTTGAAGTTCTTTCGGGGCAGGGACTGGTTTATTAGGTTATAATTGCATCGATTAGGCGAGGAACTTACAAAGGACAAATAAACAGGAGATATGAACTAAAATCTGTAGCCCTTCCAGCAAGAGATAGGCAATGCAGCCACTGGAAAGCAAGCAGCCATGACTGGACCAGTGGAGAGTTCAGATCACAATATTTCACTGTCAGAGAGGCATTCTTTCCTTAGTGATCTGCAGATTCTGAACTATGGTTTGCAGTAAAGTGTTATGATCCTTGAATTGGTTAAGGTGGATTCTGCCATTTCTCTTCTACATATGAATTGTCCTACTGACCAATAAATATAATTAAAGGACAAAACAAGGAAACAATTTTTTTTATTATCCTGTTCAGGTGAGCTATTGAGTCATTGAATTTGTCAAACATGACCAATTTAAGTAGAAAAATGCCACAAGGTTAACCTTCAATGATTATAGATCCTGGGTCCCGTACCTTCGTGATCAAATTGTCACAATCTCACTTATTCATCAAAATGATCAATGTTGGTCAATAATTTAGCAGTATGAACGTCTATTTTTATAGCAAGAAAGCAATAAAAAATAGCAATTTGTCTCGTTTTTTGGCAGAACATACTTATCACATTCTCCTATTTGTGGAAAGCTGCTTAAAGAAAAAAAAAAGCTGTTTCAGAGCCATTTCTCATAAAGATCCTCTCTATCCTCAGTTCTTTTATTTCTGTATCAAATTTTTTTTTTCTTCTGCTCTATGTCTACCTCATTCTGCATCAAATAAATTTATGGCAAGTAAGTAAATTTCACTGTACGACATTTTCTTTTTCCAAAAGGTAAATAGCTTATCTGTTCGAAAAATGAGATATTACAATGAAACTCAAACACGTCCATATAAAAGGGTTGAAATTGCAGGGGGCATACGAGCATTCTCTCAAAAATTCTAACACAATTCAAGAGACTAGATAAACGACAATCCTCCATACCAAGAAAATTCTGCTACATGATTGTATTTGTGATTTTCATTTGACAAATTTTGACCACCTGATAATCTAAAATCAACAATCACTGTACAGACAAAGTACTGATCACATACGACTTAAAGCATTATTTTTGGATAATGATGGTGTATAATAATCTTAAATATTTGAACCTATGGATTTTGGGACCAACCTATGAGGAGCCCATGTCCATCTCAGCATACAGATGACAGTTCTCTACATGTGGATGTCATGAGTTTTATTTCAGCCTCCAAAACTATAGTGCCTCGGAACAAGTTTCAATAATAAGCTTACCCCTCATACCATTTTCCCAAAATTTTTCCGTTAAAGGTCTCATGCTCTACTGAACATTTCTACTTTTCTCTAGAAGAAAGAGAGCAAAGGAGAGGTTTAAGCTTATACGATGGACTATGTTTCTTCAATGTTTCCATTTGAACAGATGGATGAGCTTGAGCTGTTCCTGAATGCTTCTATTCTTCCACCAAAAAATACAATCAAACAAGATAAATTTCTGAATGCTTCTTCACTGCAAAATTCTGATCTCACCAAAAAGCCAGATTATACCAGAAGGCGAAAGTCATTCGACACTGTTGATGATATAGATGATGAATTCAATGACCATATGCAGAAGAAGAAGATCAAACATAGAGACATCGAAAGACAGAGAAGGAAAGAAATGACTGGCCATTACCGGGCACTAGGATCATTAATCCCTCCGGTATATCTCGAGGTCAGTTTTTCTGTATCAAACTTTCTTCAAATCCTTCTCCATTACACACAGTTTTCTATCTGGCATTTCCCCTTTAGGGATGTTACGTCCGTATTTATAAACTTCAACATGCCGCCTCACATTGGGCTAGATTTAGATCAAGCACGTGTAAATTGTTTGAGTATATATACTTTAGCTTTTAGAGCGGAAGATTCTACGTGTATAGCCCAAAATCTAGTCGAGATGTGAAGGGGCACGTTGAAGTATGTAAGTCTTTTTTAAGTTACACAGCCTTTAACAGCTAACTTCTAGATGAGAAGGTGGTTTAACAAAGATTTGAATAAGTCTTTTATGACTACAGGGAAAGAGGTCTGTATCTGATCATATGAATGCGGCTGTAAGCTATATAAAGCATAGACAGAAGAGGATAGAAGAGCTGAATCAAAAGAGAGATGAATTAAAAGAGGAGTTGAATCCAAACACTCCCAAAATTACTTGTGAAGGATCACAAGTTTGTCGGCGAGACTGCGTGACAGTAAACACTTGTAGGGCAGGAATGGAGGCTGTTGTGAACACTGCCATGAGAGGAGGGTTGCCTCTTTCAAGGGTACTCAGTGTCCTAATGGAAGAAGGGCTGACCACTGTTTCATGCATTTCAACTAAAGTAAATGAAAGATTGATTCACACTATTGAATCGGAGGTAAGTAATGTGATTGTTCTGTTATTTTCAGCCTATGCACCAACGTCAATCAATCACTCATTCGTGTTTTGACAAGCAGGTAGAGGAGGAGAAGAGCATCAATCCAAGTGAGCTGCAACAAAAACTTACAGACTTAGCAACCTAGTCTTTGATTTAAATCATTTTTTTCTCCTCTTATTTTCCCCTTTTGTACACAATGCAACTTTGAGTGAGAGTGTGAAGTATTCTGTATGTTAGCTTGAAAAATTGGATGTTTTTATTCCTGAGTAATGTTGTTTAGTCTTAAAAATTTGACTTAATGATGTGATTTCATCAAAATCATTGAATGAATACTAATTTTTAATATTTGATTGGATCCACAATTAATTCAAATGTCATAGTAAATTAAATTTCAATAACATTACTCTTTATTTCGGGTTGGATCATTTGTAATATCCCATTCTTTGCTAATGTGGTGTCATTTAATGTTGAATTTAGAATGATATCAATGGTATTTACCTGTCTAAAAGATACATTGAAGGTTCGAGTTTATAAAGTAATCTGTTTAAATTAGAGGTTAAGTTACCTCTTATTTATCGCTCACGGATCTTGTTATGGGTACGAACTTTCTAACAAAATATAATTTTTTTTTTAATTTTAATGTTATGTCATTTGATTAAAGAGCTTGAATAAAAGGGCACCACAAATCTTAAAGTTTTTCAAACATGATTATTATTTGAAAAAATCTTGCAGCCGTGGCAATATCACATTGCTCCTTGCCTCACCTCATTCTCTGCAATGATACCACATACTGCCTCCTCCACCACACTCGGTCTGCTCATCGGACTGGTCCTCATGGGCCTAGGCTTTCTACATATTAAGTTGTGTAGGCCCATGACCTGATGGACTGTCAGGCTTTTGGACCAACCCACTAGCTGTGGAGTGTGCACCTTTTGTCCGGTCATACAAAGTGAGTACAAAGCATACAAATCGAGTGTTTTTAGNTGAGTTGTGTAGGCCCATGACTTGATGGACTGTCAGGCTTTTGGACCAACCCACTAGCTGTGGAGTGTGGACCTTTTGTCCGGTCATACAAAGTGAGTACAAAGCATACAAATCGAGTGTTTTTAGCCATGTTGTGTAATTCACTGTTTTTAATTCATTATCGGAGATGGTGGTGGGTGACGAATGGCCGTGGCAGCGGTGGAATAACGATGGTAGGTGTAATAAATATAAGGAAAATTTTAATCATAATTTTTTTAATTTATCATATCTTTATAAACATTTTTTTTTTATTTTTTGAATCTTCATTGACACCTCATGTCAAATTAAAAGTCTTAACTAAAATAGAAGTTTATTAAATTATCCGTGATATATTTTAGGAAAAACTTCATCCACATGCTTTCTACATAAGCATATCTTCAATGAGTTGCGTATTAAAATTCAGGTCAATTAAAATTCGATTAGACCCGATAAAAGGCTCTTGACTCAAATCTTAATACTCTCAAATAAAATTTTAATTGACCCGAATTTTGGTACATAAAAAAATATAAATTTTAATAAGTAAAAAATAAATTTTAATATACTTGAATCGAATATTAATTGGTATCAATTTTAATACGTAAAAAAATATAAATTTTAATCAAATTGAATTGAATCAAATTTTAATCGGCACTAACAGTCTAGGTTGAACTTAAATCGGCGCAAATTTTAAAACATAAAAAAGAAATTTTAATAGGCTTGAATTTTAATATGTAAAAAAAAATAAAATTTAATCATGATGAGTCGAATTTTAATCAGTTCAAATTTTAATATGTATAAAAATAAATTTTAATCATGTCAAATTTTAATATGTAAAAAAATAAATAATAATTGGTTCAAATTTTAATATGTATAAAATTATAATATATAAAAGTTTGCTAATTTTATGTCTTTGGAAGTATAGTATCAATATGAACAACATCAGGCCCGGATTCTCGTGGTGCTAAAGGGTTAAGAAATAAGTGATAAGTCTATAGAGGGTTTCAAAAATTGTAGGAGAGTTTGGACTATTCGGCATGTAAGCCTTCTTTACTGTACTTTTTTTTTTATATTAAATTCTACGTGATAAGTTTGGGGACCAGGAATGACAGTAAGTGGAAGTAAATAAGTTTTCATTTTGTTTAATAGTACTTTTGCTTATATGCCTAAATGATGCCACATGCTGTATCATATCGTTAAATTGAGTATTCGGCTGGATGATTGATACCACTTCTGTACTGGGACAATTGCAGGTGAGTAGGGATTGTGGGCCTGGGCAGCATTGGCATAAGGATGGCCAAAAGGCTCGAGGCATTTGGCTGCATCATAGCCTACAACTCGAGGAGGAAAAAGCCACATGTTTCATATCGTTGTTACGAAGATGTTCATGACCTTGCAACTAACAGTGATGTTCTAATTGTTTGTTGCGCATTGACAAGTGAAACCCACCACATAATTAACAAGGATGTCATGGAAGCTCTGGGAAAGAAAGGAGTCATCGTTAATGTTGGTCTAGGGACTCTTGTCGATGAGAAAGAATTGGTACAGTTTTTGGTGCGAGGTGAAAGCGGAGGTGCAGGCCTTGATGTGTATGAGAATGAACCTAATGTTCCAGAAGAGCTCTTTGCAATGGATAATGTTGTTTTATCTCCACATAAAGCTGTTGCAACTCCAGAATCCTTTGTAGCATTGCAAGAAGTAATTATCGGCAACTTAGAAGCTTTCTTTTCCAATAAGGCTTTGCTTTCACAGGTTGAGCTTTAGTGAAAGAACTATCCATGTCACATATGCATGTTGTAACACGTTGTTGACGTTGATTATTTGTACCCAATAAGATAAGAAAGAAATGTATGGAACCTATCAGCCATAGCTTCAGCCAAGGAACTGATGAATTTGCAAAATTCCTGTGAATGGGATTGTTTCAGGATGACTTTCCTGGCGTAAGATGCAGATCAAGCAGTGCTACAAAGAAAACTGATGTTTGGAACACAAGAAAAAGACTAGTTTGGGTATATTTTTTTCCCTCGTGTCACTGAGACTTCTACCTTGCAAAACCAGATTGGATTTTCCACCAAGGTGGAGAAAAGTTAGAATTTTTTTTTTTGGGTTCAATGGTCAGGGTTTTTAAGTTAACTTACGCACAATTCGATTAATTCTCTCTCCGATCCAATCGAAAACAGGTCATCCACGTCGAAACTAACATATTCATGGGAGATAACTCCCTTGTGACTTGACCCAAGATAATTAAATTATTATTTTTTTACGATACTAAAAAATGAGAACTATTACGCCACCCAATAAAATACTTTATTAAAATTATTATATTTTAAGGTCAAATAATAACCTTTTTTTTTTTAGCAGTAACTTGGAATATCAAAGGACATGATCAATCAAAAAAATTTAGAACTTTAAAATGTAACTTACACATTTTAAATGTTAAATTATACTTTTTAAAAGTGAAGTTACAATGGATTAATGTTATTCATAATTGATCACAACATTATTACGAGTAACCTCAATTATTTATAACTTCACAATTAAGATGCAATTTAATCATCAACCAAAGTAACTTGGTATCATTAAAAAAAAAAAAAACAAAGCATTATCTTGGAAAATACTCTCTCCGTTCCTAAATATCTGTCGTTTTACATAATTTTTTTTGTTCCATAATATATGTCGTTTAATGAAACCAAAACATAATTAATATTTTTTTTTCTAAATTTACCCTTAATTTTTTAATGCATTAGATTAGGTGGAGATTAAGTGTCTTTCATATTATTTTTCTTCCCAATACCTATTGAATAAGAGTATTTTAGTTTTGTGTAATTATTTTTTACTCATATTAGAACTATATTTAATAGTTTTCTTAAACCCTGTACAAAAACCTTAAACGACAAATATTTAGGAACGGAGGGAGTACATTTCATATACCGTAATTTTTATTTTTTTTAGTGTTTAAAATTAATATGTAAAAATATTACTCCACATATTTGTCAAGAAATATTATTTTTTAATATCACATAATTATCTAAGGAAAAAGCTATTGCACCTACGTTGAAACCCCAACCACCTATTTTGGAAAAGAGTAATACTATTTGAATCTAAAAATTTGATCTAATTTGTTTATATAATGATTTGGCTTAATATAAATCATTAGATCAACATCAANTAGCAGTAACTTGGAATATCAAAGGACATGATCAATCAAAAAAATTTAGAACTTTAAAATGTAACTTACACATTTTAAATGTTAAANTTGCAGTAACTTGGAATATCAATCAAAAAAATTTAGAACTTTAAAATGTAACTTACACATTTTAAATGTTAAATTATACTTTTTAAAAGTGAAGTTACAATGGATTAATGTTATTCATAATTGATCACAACATTATTACGGGTAACCTCAATTATTTATAACTTCACAATTAAGATGCAATTTAATCATCAACCAAAGTAACTTGGTATCATTAAAAAAAAAAAAAACAAAGCATTATCTTGGAAAATACTCTCTCCGTTCCTAAATATCTGTCGTTTTACATAATTTTTTTTGTTCCATAATATATGTCGTTTAATGAAACCAAAACATAATTAATATTTTTTTTTCTAAATTTACCCTTAATTTTTTAATGCATTAGATTAGGTGGAGATTAAGTGTCTTTCATATTATTTTTCTTCCCAATACCTATTGAATAAGAGTATTTTAGTTTTGTGTAATTATTTTTTACTCATATTAGAACTATATTTAATAGTTTTCTTAAACCCTGTACAAAAACCTTAAACGACAAATATTTAGGAACGGAGGGAGTACATTTCATATACCGTAATTTTTATTTTTTTTAGTGTTTAAAATTAATATGTAAAAATATTACTCCACATATTTGTCAAGAAATATTATTTTTTAATATCACATAATTATCTAAGGAAAAAGCTATTGCACCTGCGTTGAAACCCAACCACCTATTTTGGAAAAGGGTAATACTATTTGAATCTAAAAATTTAATCTAATTTGTTTATATAATGATTTGGCTTAATATAAATCATTAGATCAACATCAAGTTCCAATGTTTGATGGGGTCTATAGGCTATAGCCAATCCAAATGTCACAGTGAATTAAGTCAGCAAAATTAAGTCAGATTTTTAAGTCTCAATAACATTGCTCTTTGGATAATGATGTTTAACCTAATCGAATTATTATAAATACGAAAACTCAAACTCAAACTCAAATCTTAAAAAAAAAAAAGGTAAATTATATTCGCACCTCCTGACATTTGGTTTTATTATACGGACACCCTCTCACGTTTCAAAAATAACATTGAAACCCCTTGACATGTGAACACTTATGACAACCGCACCCCCTTTTGTATGACAGACGTTAACTATTTCATTAAAAAAACTTTTTTACCCTTATAATATTGAGATTAACAATCTCTTAATCAAATTTGTCTTAAAAAATTTTATTAAATCAAACCAATCTACTAATTAAGGTAATTATTTATCTCCTAAATTCTTTCAATTATAGTTAATTTCATTCATTAATTTAAATTTAGCCCCTAAATTCAATTCAAATTTATACACAATTAACACCATCACCATGCACCACCAATTGCCGCCTCCACCACCAGTGAAATCCACAACACAAACCACCAAACCATTAAACTACACCGCCACATGTGTGACTCCAACTTAGAAACAAACCCCTTTGCAACACCTACAAACAAACCCTTCCCCTGCCCCCCTTGCTGCCTGAGATTTTCTGTCTCTATGTGTGTGGCTAATGGATAGTATAGCGGCCCCTTCTATTATGAAGAATTCAAATTTTAAGTGTTTGGTTGTGGCTAAAAGTGATGGGTGGTTGAGACAAGTTTTTGATTTTAATGTGTTTGGCTATACCTTGAGGAGGTGGGTTGAGTTTTTTCGGTTTTGGCGGTGATGACTTTGTTGTGGTGTTGGTGGTGTGTGATTGTAGGCGATGGACACTAGTGGGAAATGGTGTTGAACATTGTGATTTCAAGTACCAGTTTCCTTTTTTATGTTTGTGTGTATGTATATATATATACACATTCACACACAGAGATGGACCGAGGGAGAGAGAAAAGATTGATGATTTTCGGTTAGTTCTTCGTCAAGAGAGAAAGAGAGAGAGAGAATGTACTAGAATTACTGTGCAAAGGAGGCAAATATTAGGATTAGGAATAGAGCTTAAAGTTTGAGTTTTAGTTTATGTTAAATAAAATGGGCAAAATAGTATTTTTATTAAGATAATTAACTCTATCTAATTATTGGAGTTTCAATGTAATTGTTGAAACGTGAAAGATATCCGTATAATAAAATCAGATGTCAAGCGGTGTGAGGGTAATTTACCCTAAAAAAAATCTGAGTTGCTATCCGTTAAACCAACCATTTTACGATATATAATGCAAATTTTCACTTCATTTAATNAGGGTAATTTACCCTAAAAAAAATCTGAGTTGCTATCCGTTAAACCAACCATTTTACGATATATAATGCAAATTTTCACTTCATTTAATGTTAGTCTGGCCCCACATGCGTGGACCCCATCAAAACAAACCATGCGAAAATAGGTACACACAAAAATCCAACGTGTAACCATATCTAGGAGGATCATAGATTTTTCACCCAGACAGAGGATGACTTGGCACTTTGCACGTGGCTATCCCAGGTGGAATTAGGAAGAAAACTAACCGACTCTTGTAAATTAAGAGTCAAGACAACGGTCACTAAAATTTCTCTCCACACATTGGGCACTTGCCTTATCTTTGAGCTGTCCCTTCTTTCCCACCCTCCCACGAAAACCATCAAAACTCTTCCACAAACATGTACCCCCTTCACAAATCTTGCCCTTCACTTCACTCCCATCATTGCCACCACCACCACAGATGGCCACCAAATTTGGGTTTACTCTGACAACCCCTCGTTTCTTCACCACCCCTTTTCGAAGACCCGCTCTTTCTGTATGTTCTACTTCTTCTTCTTCACCATCTTTATCTTCTTCATCAAAGGTTCAGTCCACCCAATTCATCGGCCGGGAGTTTTCTTTTCGACGCAAGGTGTTAATTCTTTCGCCCAAGGCCACTACTGATAAGCCAGGTTGGGTTTTTATGTCTAATTCGTTATCTATTTGTTGATTTGATGTTTAACTTCTAGACCTTTCTTGGTTTTTTAAAGTGTGAACTCTGTGGATGACATGTATAGTCTTGGATACGAGTGAATTAATTACGACTAAAATTCAACCTTGTTGAAACTACTGGCATGTACTATGTAAAGATTGAAATCTTGCACTTTCTAAAGAATACTATGAAGTCTTTATTGTAATAACTTAGAAGGGTTTTATTTTAGCATCACTATCAGTTCGAAACTAATTCAAAGGCTGTATTATCCTGATCACCTTACTTAAGCAGAGAATAGGACGGTTTTTAGATTTCAGGGAAAAGGGTGTGGTCTGGTGAGATGGGCAGAAACACATTTAAAAGAGAAATGCTTTCTTATATTGAAGAAGTTTGCATTATAAGCTACAGTTTACTGTATTTGGGCTGAGTAATCAAAAAATTGTCTTGAGAAAATTAAAAGGGGGAAGAAAGATAGACAGAGGAGAAAAAGGAAAGAGAGATTGTGAGAGAGCTTGAGATCTCTCTTTGGCAGCCATTATTTGTAACAAATCATGCACATTTATAAGAGTAGCCTCGTGTTTTGAGATTGGCATAATGATATTAGGCATAGCCAGCTTGCGGAGAACAAAATGAAAAATAATGCTCTACACCCCTTCGTTTATGTCAGTCAGTTTCTATCCTGTTTCCACTCTTCTTCGCAATACTTATCCATTATGGTTACATTATGTTGGTTGTGATTGGGAAATTGTTATATATACAAATATTTTTGAACATCAAAGCATAGTTTTAAAGCAATAAACAATGCATCTGGCACTAGCAAATTTCTGGACTTGTTTCTTCTCTGAATTTATTTCGCAGGACACTCTTTGCAATCTGCATCACACTTCCTAAACCTAGTTTTCCTTTCAGGTCAGGTCCAAGAAGATGATGTTGACAGTAAGATACTGCCCTATTGTAGCCTAGATAAAAAGGGGAAGAAGTCATTGGGGGAGATGGAACAAGAATTTCTTCAAGCATTACAAGTACTAAAGCATATTATTTTTCATATTGTCTGGATTTGTGCTTGGCCGTGACTGTACTTTGATACTTTGCATAATTCTGCTGACCCATTATCTTTGCAAACATAGACAAAGCATTTTAGTTTCATTTCATGACTATATTTCTTTCATCTGTATAAATCTGTTTTTGCCTTTTCTTTGCAATGTAAGATGCATTAATATATGTACTTTCTGCTACAGTCATTCTATTATGAAGGAAAGGCTATCATGTCGAATGAGGAATTTGATAACCTCAAGGAAGAACTAATGTGGGAAGGAAGCAGTGTTGTGATGCTAAGTACATACTAAATTCTACCCATGAAACATCCGCCTATATATTCATGACATTAACCTTTCCATCTTTAGTTGAACCTCTGAGTTATATGTTCTATGACTATGTTATTCTCTTCCGATGCAGGTGCTGATGAGCAGAGGTTTCTGGAAGCTTCTATGGCTTATGTATCTGGGGAACCTATAATGACAGATCAAGAATTTGACAAATTGAAGATAAAACTTAAGGTTTGCTTGCATTGGTATTTTATGCATATGCACATACTTGAGGTTTTCCATGAGTGGCTTGTGCGTGTGGNTATAATGACAGATCAAGAATTTGACAAATTGAAGATAAAACTTAAGGTTTGCTTGCATTTGTATTTTATGCATATGCACATACTTGAGGTTTTCCATGAGTGGCTTGTGCGTGTGGTAAACAAGCATGTGCATGTCAACTATTATTTACAAGTTTGTGTTTGAAGCTTTAAGACATATGTAAAATAGTTCAATCATGTGTAGTCTTGCTATTACCTAGTTCCTTATTGTGGGAAGTTAGCTAAAGCACATATGCAATCCTACTTCTTTCTCTACTACTTTCTAATGCTTCTTCTTGTGAATTTTTCTCATCCATAATTGTCTTTTAGATGGATGGGAGTGACATTGTGGTTGAGGGTCCACGATGCAGTCTTCGTAGTAGAAAGGTTTGTGCTATTTTTAGTCTTTCTTTTGATCCATTTTTTTTTTGATAGGCTAAGTGTATTTTCATTTATTATGAACTAGTCTGATTTAATTTTGTATACAGGCAACTGCATTTATTTATTTATGGATATTCGTCACGGAAATTATTTTAGAGAAATGGCTTAAAAGAGCTTCACTGGTAGTCCGGTGCTGGTGCTAGGGTTATATATTTCTCAAAATTTACGAAACCAGTAAAAGAAGTCCTCTCTCTCTCTCTCTCTCTCACTCTCTCAACCACCCACACGGATACAATATCATTTTGTTGCAATGGAACCCATTTAGTCAATTCTAAATTCTAAACTGGTTGAATTTACAAAAGAACAGTGCCTTTTGCGTTCCTATTGCCAAGATGCGGTTCTGATATAACGCATGAATGCATGGCAGCCCCATACTGCTGAGGCATCCCTATGTGGGCCATGCCTTAGGGACATTTAGTGCATCTTACATCATGTCACTTGAATTTAAGCGTNCAGTTCTGATATAACGCATGAATGCATGGCAGCCCCATACTGCTGAGGCATCCCTATGTGAGCCATGCCTTAGGGACATTTAGTGCATCTTACATCATGTCACTTGAATTTAAGCGTCTATCAAAAAGATATAAACAGATGCATTAAAAGCAGCATATTCAAAGGATGATTATATTTTCTTTCTTTGCATGCTGAGGTAGATTTTATTTGGATTAACTGCAGTACCCTCTCAGAAAATTCAATAAAATCCTAGTGTGCGAGAGGATATGATCAATTAGGACCCTAGTAAGTTTTATTGTTTTCCTGAGTACTCAGCAGCAATTGTTACCATTACGTAGGTTGTTTCTAGAAGTAACAGCCAAGGTTTTACATAAGTACTGTTTCATTTAGATTCATGTGGAGGAAGGATGGTATATTCATGTAGGGTTAGCATTAACTTCTTAAAGTTATCTACATTTATCTCAGACTTTGAGGACTTGCTTGGTGGGGGTGTACTAATACATAACTCTGCAGAGTTGCATTCACATTCCTTATTTTAAAAGGAAAGAAAGGCATATGATTTCTCTCGTTGATTGGTGTTTCTTCCTGTAGGTTTACAGTGACCTGTATGTAGATTATCTCAAGATGTTCCTGTTGAACGTTCCCGCTGCTGTTGTTGCATTGGGATTGTGAGTGAAACTCTATTTTGTCATTCTTGCTGTTTTATAATATATTTAATGATAAGCATTAGTTTTCTGCACTATGTTTCCCTAGTTATATTATGATTGATTTTCTCTTTGTTAGCACCTCAAGCTGAATTTATCTTTCATGCAAAATAAATAGAACTGATTTTCACCATTTGATTTCATCTGTTTTCATTGATAATTGGAACAAATTCGAGACAATTAGAAAAGAGGAAGAAAAATTCAATCCAATCAAGGATGGAGCTTGGAAATCCTTTAGCAGGGATAGTTGACGGCTCACTGACAATAAATAAATTAGCCCCTCAACATACTCCCAAATTCTGAATCCTCAACCTCGATCTATTGAGGTGTTTCAAGCCCTTCCTGTTCCAGCCGATCTAAGGCCAATCATTTTCTTTTGTACTTAGAGTTAATTTTATGCTTATTTTTATATTCACCGTCACCTCACTTTAAATTGGCTTTCATGCATTTCTTGGAAGACTTCTTAGTCATTCACCTTTTTATTTATAAGTTGGAAAAAATCTAGTTGCCCATCCCCTATTCCCCATCCTTTCTCCTCCTCAGTTGTGATATCTTACTGTCCATTCCCCCCGTCCCCCCACCACACACAGACAAGCTCGCGCGCATTTGGAATATTTGCCTCATCAGATTGGTGTTCTTTATGTTTCCTAATGCTTAACTTGGTAGTTGCCATCCCAACTAATCCTTTTCACCCTGAAGGATAAATGTGACCAGTTTTTTTTTTTGTTGATAATGGAGATTACAGTGTTTTCATTTCATGGTATCTATTTATTTGGCAACCATGTTTCTGAGAATATCCTGTTGATTAAATTGTCAAAATTCATCCTCATGGGATTGCAAACATGTTGTAGATGGTGAAGCTATTTCTACAGCATGCTTAACTTAATGGGTTGATACGTGTCTATTTATCTTTTGTTTTGATAGGTTCTTCTTCCTGGATGATTTGACTGGATTTGAAATCACATACCTCTTGGAGGTAAATACTTATTCTTCTTCTTTCTCTTGTTCTATTATCGAACTCCATGATGCAGTAAAGTGGTTAGCTACGAATATATGATTTAAATTTGCCAGATTCTCAAAATCCTCAAGCCCTTTCCAAAATGGTCTCAAATTTGAGAAATAATGAAATTTTCCCTGGCATGGGCAATTAAATTGAAATTGCTCACTGACTACCAGGTATATTCTTTTGATCACATGAGCCGGGTTGCATGCCAAAATAGATGTGAGAGAGAGAGAGAGAGAGAGAGAGTTGCGTTATCATCTTTCACATTGATCTATATGGCTAATGTGTTGCAGTTATCCCTGGTCAATTCCTATCAAAAAGAAACTAGTTATCATAATCAAGCTATCATTGGGCTTGTCGACCGAGGCATTCTCTAGCTTATTAAAGGCAGTTTACAGTTTCATGGAGATTGCATAATCATTAGATGTCCTCAGTATTTAATACATGACCCCCGCATAGAATTACTTTTATTTTGCAGTTCACACTCATTGAAGTATCAATTAATGCATGGAATTCCATTATGTGTGACCATGTGGCCCATAACTTATCTGAAGTTGTAGTGATTAGACTCTCTCTCTCTCTCTCTGTGTGTCACACACACACACACAAAATGATTGTGACTGTGAGAGATAAAAACTTGTTTNAAGGAATTCCATTATGTGTGACCATATGGCCCATAACTTATCTAAAGTTGTAGTGATTAGACTCTCTCTCTCTCTCTCTCTCTGTGTCACACACACACACACAAAATGATTGTGACTGTGAGAGATAAAAACTTGTTTATGATTTTATGATTTCTTTGCTTCTTTTGCTGTGTCAGCAATTTTACCCAACTCCTTCCATATATGTAAAGCCTAAGCTGTGTTGGCTTTTATGTCTGATGTTTTTGAATCCTTGAATTGCAGCTTCCTGAACCCTTTAGTTTCATTTTCACGTGGTTTGCTGCTTTGCCCTTCATATTGTGGTTATCTTTCTCAATTACAAACTTCATTATCAAAGATTTTTTGATCTTAAAGGTAAGGTCTCCGCTAACATCTCTAATCAGTTTCATATTAAACAATGGTGAATTTTTTGCTATTTGTATGGTAATTAACCTATATTTCTGAATTTTTTAGGGCCCCTGTCCAAATTGTGGTACAGAGAACACTTCCTTCTTTGGGACGATACTATCAATATCTAGTGGCAATTCCACCAACACTGTTAAATGCTCAAAGTAAGTTTTTTGGGTATCGACATCAATCATGTACATCCTGATATCATTTTTCATGTGTTTTTTGAACTATTAAGGCGATTTATATTTTTTCCAAGATATTATCTGATAAAATAAGATTTTCTCAGTTGTGGAACGGCAATGGTGTATGATTCAACTACACGCTTGATTACACTGCCAGAAGGAAGTCAAGCATGATTGGAGGTAACTACTTTGTCTACCCTTCAATGCTCTCTTAGTTATGATAGCCTCAAACAGAATTTCAGAGCTGCAAATAAGGGGGGATGTAAACTATGGAAAGAACAAAAAGATGTTTACTGAAGGTGAATCTTTTTCTTCTTATGATTAGCACCAATTTATCTGCACTTCATGATTTATCGGGACTGAAGCTTTGGGTTGACTATGTCATTTCAGCACGACCATCACTCTTAATTGAATAAAATACTATCGACATCCTTAAATTTGAGCAACTGGGTTTGTCTGATTAAAACAATATTCATCCTCAGATGCAACCTAGGGGTCGAGTCTCAACAGCTGCATAGCGGTTCCCTTTACATCAAAACATCTTTGTTTTGATTATGGTTTGGATCTTAATATCCCATAACAGAGCTGTCCTTTCTACCGGGTGATCGATTACTTTGATTCTCCAAGAATATCTTTGAATAACCTCTTAATTACCATTAAAAAGTCATACCGTTGATTACATTGCTGTGATTAACAAATTCAGGCTCTTGAATGCAGGATGAATCCATGTGAAGTGATCTACAAAATGTCTAGCTAACATGAGTTGCAAATGAGCCAATGTCTCCCTCTATATATATATATATACCTGCTGTCTGGAAGGCGTTGAACTGGTGGCTGTTTCATAACTAGTTGTATGCTATCTGTAGTGGTGTCATATTTATGTTCAAACCCGTACACACTTTCTACTGAATATAACTCTACATCTGCTTTACTTGTAATATTAAGCTGCTCCTTGATGTTGTATTGCCTAGTTTGGGCCACTTCAAGTGCTGTTTATAGCCTCTTCGACTACGGTTTCCTAATGCATCCAAAAAAAAAAAACTACAGTTTTCCACATTTCTCCAGTCTCAAACAATCTGAATCTCTATTTTCCAAAGATAAATAAATTTTTCATGGCCTGACCCTAAGAGATTGTTAAAATTCGATCTTATAAAATTTAGATGTATTACTCGTCTTTATTATCATTTGAATTACCCATTTCAAAGGAACTCTTTGGGTTAGTAATTGATCTTTTTGAATACACCAAGTGTGATCTTTACACATTTAGTGTTTTTAAATTTTTTGAAAATATAGGGGGAACAATGAGAATTTTTAAATTTTGAGGGAGTAGTTCCGTCATTGGTCCCCCAACACTAGAAAAAAAAAAGTTTTTTTTTATCAAAATTACTTCTAGGACCACAAGCAATTGGTTAAGAATCCTGGATTTTCTCGTATTGAGTTCGAGTCTCCACAACTACGGCATTTCAATGAAATTAAACCTACTCTTCAATGTCCACAATACGTGGCAAGACTTTAGTTTCGACTCCGAAATAAGTGCGATAGAGTCTCTCATAGATAGTTGTGTGATGTTGAAGGACAACGCTTACTGGTGAATATGGAGTGATGTATTTTCATATTCATTTTATGTAAAAAAAAATACATTTGGGTGCAAATAATTTTGTACTTTTTTTCCTTGCTTATTTCTATGTATAATAGGGTATATTTGTTTATTAGTTATAACTCATTCATGAAGGTACGATGAAATATAAGATTTTAGCGTTCAAAAAATTGTTGTTACTATACCAAATTTAAAATTAATTTTTTTTAAATCATTTAAAAATTAATTTCTACCTATTATTTTTTTAAAAATAACTTCAAAATTTTCTCAAAATAACTCGATATAATTTTTTTAACATGTTTAGAATATTGTGTATAAATAATGTATGAAATAAAAGTTGAATTTTAAATTAACTAAATATTAAATGATTGAACATGTGATAGAATTAGATGAAGTGATTTTTTTTGGAGAGAAAATGTATAGAGAATAAAATTCAACTTTGGGATTATTTGTTGAGAAACGAATGGGGTGTTGGTGAATGCAGTTTTGGGATTATATGATTGTCCATGGTCTTCTTTATGTTTGCTGAATGAGATTAAGAGTTTGTTAAGGGGTGTGGAATTTCAGTTGTATCACATTTTCAGAGAGGCTAACAATGCTGCGGATAGGCTTGCAAATCAGGCAGTGCAGAGCAGAAGTTCTTTTGATTATTCTGGAGGTCTGGAATTGCCTTTTGAGGTGAAATTGGCATTAAATAGGGATGTGGGAGGACTGCATTTGTCTAGGAAAAAAAGGATGTTGGTTTTTGATGATATGGGTTAATTTACTTTGGTTGTTATTTGACTGATGCTATGTGCTGGGATTATTCGGGATTGGTTGGAAAGGGGAGCAGTACTTAGTTTGGTTTTAGTGAGTCTGAATATCTTCTTTGTTTTGTTTGGCTGGAACTTGTGTTTTGTTATGAAAAGGTAGTATGTGCCTTTCTTTTTGTTTTGTTATGAAAAGGTGGTCTGTGCCTTTTCTTTTGCTTCTTGTAATGGTTTGCTTTAGGAATAAATAAAGTTTTATTTTGTTAAAAAAAAAAAAAAACTTGGTAAATGATTTATTATATTGATGTTTCTTTGCATACATCCTTAAAGATTACTAGTCAAAAAATGTTGGACACGACTTTTTGAGGATTAGACCAATTCTTAGGTAGGTACATTTTGATCAATCAACCACAAATACTAAGGTGGTACAGCCCAAAGCATGTCTGCACGTTGTCAACCATGTTATATAATCACCTTTGTTTTGGCTACGTGGTACAATACGTTCTAATCGTGAGGGTCACGAAGGCACTCTATAACTATAAGCGGAATGCTATATAATGGCTACATGTTTAAGTCAATGGCATTATACTATTATTCCACAAGGGCCTCAGGAGGAGCTTTCTACTACCAAGTTTGGACAACCATGGCTTCTTTCCTTCGTTTATGGAGCTTCACCTTCTTCCTGATGGTATGGATATTGACGATCATCAGCAAATCTGCCGCCAGTTATTCACCGGTGTACAAGCCTAGCCCATGGGCCCTTGCTCATGCCACGTTTTACGGCGACGAGTCGGCTTCTGCAACCATGGGTACGCTAGCTATTTATATCAATCTCTAGCTTCAGCAACGTATTAGTACTTGTGAATGAAGTTTTTTCAGTCATTAGGTATCATTAGAAAATGTGTTTTATGTTAATAATAGTAGTAGAGCTTTGATTTAATGCTTTAAAAGCATCATTGTCGGCATAGTCTGATAAAACTTGGCAAATTTAAATATGACTCAGTACTTTCTCTTTCAATATCATTCTATATTTTGCATAAATCACTAGTCTCCGGACTCTTGATTGACTTTGAGATATATCGATTAACTAATCTGAATTATTATTGCCTTGACTCGCAACGTACGTATTGTCCGATATCATAAGTTATTATGTAATATAACATGAATCTCTCACCATGTCTAACTTTTTTGTACTATCATTTATTTTGCGGGTGTCCTCCTTTTTTGACGCTGCAACCGATCTGTCTTAGTTCCTCCCGAGTCCATGACGGATATTGAAACAAAAACTTACACCATGCTAATAGAATCTCACAATACTAATAATATTTGTCTTGCTTTGCATTTGATCATGGGAAAAACTGAAGTTTAATTAATGGCAATGGGTTCCTTTGGATGCATTAAAATGACAGTTACAAAACAGTGCCTGATCGTTGATGTTCTTCTGGTTCATATATAGGAGGAGCTTGTGGTTATGGAAACTTGTTCAACAACGGTTATGGAACAGACACAACTGCTCTGAGCTCAACACTGTTCAACAATGGCTATGCATGTGGTACTTGCTACCAGATAAAGTGTGTTCAGTCATCTTGGTGCTTTAAAGGCTCACCCTTCATCACTGTGACCGCCACAAACCTTTGCCCACCCAACTGGTCAGAAGACTCCAACAACGGTGGGTGGTGCAACCCACCTCGAAGTCACTTTGACATGTCCAAACCTGCATTCGAAAAGATTGCACAGTGGAAGGCTGGCATTGTCCCTGTTATGTACCGCAGGTAAATTTCCTTCTTATACTAGAATTGAACTCTTTAACACTTAAATGCTTGGTTTGGTAAGAAAGATGAGAAATTGGAATGATGAAAAATTGTGAGAAATAGGCTTTTCACCTTTAGTATATATGTTTTTTGTGTTTGGTATGAAGGATGGAAAGTTAAAATAATTAATTTTTTATTGTTTGATAATGCAAGAAAAGAAAAGATACATTTACTTAATCTACCATTATATCTTTACATATAAAAATATTTTTTTATTACAAATTAATTTTTAAAAATTCATTGTCGCACTCATTCATTATAAAAATAAATAAACAAATAAATATAGATATGCATACCAAATATAATAACGAAAAACACACATAAGAAAAACATATGTAATCAAATATTTTAGAAGTGTTTTTTTGAGAAACGTGCAGGTTTTAATTTAAAACCTAGGAATTACGTATACCAATATGAGTTACAGATACGATACGATATGTATACGACGACACGATAAAACTTTAAAAAATAGGATACGAGTATGTCCGAGATACGTCTATAAATATATATTTTATATTTCTAGTATTATGTATTGACTTGATATCTGTAATTTTTAGTGATTTTTTAACAAAAATAAACAATAACAAATTTTTTTCTTCAAAATGTTACCTAAGCTCTCACTATGATATATTTACAAAGTGAACGTGATCAACCAAAGAAATAAAAACCTACATTTAACTATATTATTTTCTTATAAGCATTTCTTGTTAAGATTATAGAGTAATCAACATATTTAAACTTTTTAGACATGCCATAATGGATAATACCTGGAAAGCATCCATGTGTCTTCCAAGTCATATGATTCCAAGTCAATTAAAAGAAAGAGGTAAAATTAAAATTATAAATTATAAATATTTTTCTGCATATAGAAGTATCCACAAAGTATCCATATATTTTATTTATTATTGGATATATTTGGTATGTATTCGATATATATCTTCGAGTATTTAAGAGTATTATATCTGATACGGGATGTGTCGAACTTAAAGAAATATCCGTGTTTCATAGTTTGAAATTATGATATAATGTTTAAAAGTATATTTAAGAGCAAAAAATTCAAATTATTAAAAAAAAAAAAATTCATTTTTCTTCACTTTCCTCCCACTTTTGGGAGGAAGAAAAATGGTGGGATGGAGGGAAACACTTTTCCTCTAATTTTCCTTTGTAACCAAACAAAAAAAAGTCTTTCTTTTTATCCAATTTTCCTTCCCCCATTTTCCATCTTCCCAACTTTCCATCAAACCAAACACACTAAATTCAAAGGTATTTGCAATTAAATATAATTTTATGTTACGTTTGCATATACTGTAGAGTACCATGCATCAGGAAAGGTGGACTTCAATTCTCTTTCCAAGGAAACGGATACTGGTTGTTGGTGTACGTGATGAACGTCGCCGGAGGCGGTGATATCTCCGGAATGTGGGTGAAGGGAAGCAGAACAGGGTGGATAAGCATGAGCCAAAACTGGGGAGCTTCGTACCAGGCATTTGCAACTCTGGGTGGCCAAGCTCTTTCTTTCAAAATTACCTCTTACACAACCAAACAGACTATCTTAGCTAGGGATGTTGCCCCTTCAAATTGGAATTTTGGAATGACTTACCAGACAAATGTCAACTTCCTTTGATATACCAAACACAAGCATTGCTATGCTTGCCAAATTATTTACTAAAGTTTGTATATTAAATCAATATAGATGGTTGGATTAGGGGATTCTGCTCACACCCACTAAATATTTAATGCACACGATTTTGCCATATCATCTGATATGCAACATTTAATAAACTGATTTGGGATACATAGCTTTATTGTCCAAACAACTGTGAAACATTTTTGCTTTCAAAAGCCTTGGGACTTTATGACACTTTAAACGTATTCAGCTTTTGGAAATTTTTTAGAAAACAGTCTCTCTCTCTCTCTCTTTTTTTTGAAACGGGAACAGGTAGTATCCTTTAGGCATGACCATGCACATCCTCCACTGTGAAATACTCGATTTGAACTATTTACTAATACTTATATGAAAAACAAGATTGTGTATCACTCTATCTCTATTAAAATCTGTTATGGACGATAGCTTGGGCATTGGGTGCGACCCTTTTTTTAGTCATTCGAGGGTCTTTCCTATTTTGTGCTACCCTTGTACGTTGGAAGAAAATGAATTCCTATATGTTGTCGTCAAATGTAGGTTTAGAGTTCGACATAGAAAAATTACAATATCTAAATTTATAAATTTTGTGAATTGAGATAAAAGTATTTGAAATTTGTTTATAACAAAAAAATTGGGATCGATAGGATCTTAAAACAATTATAACTTTTTGAGTCATGTTATAACTTTTTATAAGTCAAATTGTAATTTTTTTGGAGTACTTGAAATCAATGTTAACAATTTTAGGATTGATCCTCAATTATAATTTTATGATAGATTGTAAAATCCCAAAAAAATTGTTATTGAGCCAAAAAATTTGTAAAAAAAATCCTACAAATTGTACATGACAAGAAAATAATATTTTGGTACCATAGACTAAGATGTGAAAATATTCGTTAACACGATTTAAAAGGTTTGAGTGTCACTTAATTCACCTATTTTATAAATGAGTGAACTCGACAAGATACAATTAATAAACGAATCGGTATAGATAGAGCCAATCAAAATAAATACACAACATAAATCAGTAAACGAATTGAGTATGGTAGAATACTTTTTTGCAAAACCCGTCTTAACCCGACAAAAACCCTCAAATATAATAGTAAATCATTAAAATTTTCTTGCACTTAGGTTAATTTAATGATGTCCTTTTAATTTTCTTAAATCATTAAAAAAATCGGTTCGAATTCGGTTCATTTTGTGCTTGTTCGGACTCGACTCGTTTTTTAAACGAATCAAACTTAAACAATATATTAAACTCAATTAAAAAAATAAGCTTTTTCACTTAGCTCAAGCTTGTTGAACCCTAGCTACAAGTTCGGTATATAACTAGCCACTTTATATTTGGGAAAGAAACAGAGTACCAAAAAAAACAAGCCTAACAATCGTGGGCATGACTCGTAACTGAACAACAATATAATCGTCCAAAACGGACAGATACCTACTACACAACCAAACCAGCCTAAACCCACGACTATAAGCATTTGACCTTTTCTTGTAGTTATTAAACAGAACACATTGAAAGCAGCATGCATGGAGGAAGCCATCGTTGCACACTTTTTTAAACAACTGGTGAAGACAAATATTTTTTAAAAAAAAGTGTTCTCGTACACACGACTTGAAGTAATTTTCAATATTGCAGTGTAATTATTACAATCAAATTTCAAACGGAGCTACGATGCCAGAAGAGTATTTGTTTCAACAAACGACAATTGACAATGAGTAGACTCACAAAGATAATATATTGATTTAGGAGCTGTTATTCTGCTGATGTAGAATAAACCTAAGAATAACAAATGATATTGGGCTAATATTTAAATTTACACAGTTTTTTACAGAACCCATGTGAAAAAAAAAAAATACATATCTGCATGTATACATATGTATTTGTATATGTATATATCAATCACAGAGACGCACAAGATCAGCATTAGGGTTGTTGCTGCTGCAAGCCCTGTTGGGTGGTCCCCACACTCTCACAAGAGAGATCTTGTGACCAAGGGATCAAGCTCATAGGTGGAAAGCAACATGTGCAGGCCACTGGGCATGCCTGTGGCAGGTTACTTGATGAAGTTGGCTTCTTTTTAACCTCTTGTGCCCCACTGACCCCATTAGTAGGTCCTGCAGCTTCCGTAAGTGAACCCCAACACTCCACCTTGTTGAATTCTGGAATGTTGGAGTGGAAGTATACCCAAACCAAAGCTTCTTCCAATTCTGGATAGTTGCTGAACAAATTTTCATCTCCATGAACAAAAGCCTTCAAAACCTGTACACAAGGATGAGATTACGATTTTAGATAAAATAACATGGTATTTCTTATGATCAGTCATTAACCCATGTCTCAAAAGGATTGATAGAGAATTTACCACAGGGAGTTCTTTGGAGAAGATGAAGTATCTGAGCCTAGCACACAAGTCTAATAAAAAATGACCACCACTTATGTGACAATGAACATGAAGTGACATCTTTCCCTTAACTTTCTTCCACTCTGCAACCACTTCATCTCTCTGTAATCTATTGTACCACCCTTGAAACTGCAATTAAAATTTAGTCTCTCATAAGCAAGATTAATAGTGATATATAATGATTCATATGAAAACTACCCAGCTCTTTACAATAATCCCATGTTATCCCCTGCTTTTACTTTCAAAATTTGTATATTGAAACCCCAAGATCACAAACAAAAAAATGCTACTTGATTCATACATTCAGAAAATGTTTCATTAAGCTTTGTTCCATCTATGATTGGCAGCTAAAGATCACCTTGAAAGTGATCAAGCTGTAGTAATAACCCATATTTAGGTATATTATATGAACCCCAGTTTGGAATTTAGATTATACACGAACCCCTGTTTTGCTCTGTATTTGAAAGAAAAACTTGATAAAAATTTAAAACCCAAATACCCAAGTAAGGAAGTTCAAGTCAAACAAATTTAGTGATTGAAATGGGAAAGATTAACTTGATCTGTATACTTATTTGTGTTTTAAGTTTATTTTGGTTTTTTCAGATAAGGATTACCTGAGAATTGTTGATGGACTGAGAGATGGCAAGGGTGAGTTTAGAGGTTATATCACTGTGTGTGAGTGTGTAAGTTCTAGGAAGCTTCCCTGGATGCTTCTTTTCATCCACTCCTAAGAATAGAACCTTCAGCTTTGCAGCTTCAAAGATAGCTGGCCCAAATAACCTAGCAGCCTGGTTCAATCAACCCACATAATCAATATCTTTCTTGAATATATAGAGTATAAATAAATCAAACCTTTGATTATACAAAAAAAGAAAAAGACAAATCAGAGAATTTAAAAGGAGCTATGAAAGGAAAGAAAGTTACAGGGACTATTGATTGATTTTTCTTGGGTATTCTTCTTCTGTAGAAGAAGAGAGAATTGTGTTCTTCTGAGGAAGGCTTCAGTTTTGATGGGAGCAAAAGAGAAGCAGTCAAAGTACTCATTTTTGAATCTAGAGAGAGGCCTGGTTAGACCCTCCCTTGGAAGCTCCAATTTTTCAGGACACCCAACAAACAGTAGGGAATAAATACTACAACCAACAAGAGGAGGAGGAGGAGGACGGGGGCTTGGGGGGCCTTGGCGGGAGGGGAAGTCTGGAGTCTGGACACTGGAGGGTTCCCCTTTTGCTTTTACTTTTGGCCCAGCTTGTTGCTTTCATTAGTTGCCTACCCTTTCAATCTTTAAAGTTTGGTTGCATTTTTTCGTGTGAGAGAGACAGAGAGGCAGAGACAAAGAGAGGGTAGTTCGGTTATGCGTGTTGGGGCCTTGCAGTTCACTATTAATGGCGGTTGCTTGAAGTTCCAAACTTTTTAGGACTAATCTCACTTTGCACCCGAGCCCGAAAGATATTTTAATTTTTAATTTATATCCTCTAACAATAAAAATTTTAATCCGTACTCTTGATATTATGAATTGGTAACAATATCAATCTAACTCAAATTATTATTCAATTTTCCGTTATAAATTGAAGTATTCGAAGTGCAAGTACTTTAGGCATAGGGTGAAGTATGTCTAGCGCTACATGTTTTCATTTGCGATCAATTGGACACTGTTTTATGTTCCAAAAATAGAGTTGATTAATAAAAGTCAACTCTATCATTTGCATCTCCCATAAAACACTAATTGTTTATGCTCAAAACACTTACAATTTACGTGCTTCAATTTATAATAAAAAATTGAATGATAATGTAGGTGAGGTCTACATTACTACTAATTCATAATATTGAGAATGTAAATTAAAATTTTTAATGTTTAAAGGTACAAATTAAAAATTAAAATACCTTTCTAGAGTAGCCCAACTTGTTATTGAAGTTCACGCGCTGGCATGGCCTAGTGTGAACACGTCACGGACGCATTGCCACAGCATTTTGGCACTCAGATTGACTTATTTGCAACTTTTTGTTTTTTTTTTTAAGCTTGTTTTTTCTAATAAATGACTTATCTCCTCTTTTATCATACGATACAGACACACCCAATTATAATAGGATCCTCTAACACTCTCTTGAATTTGTTCAATTCTTTTAATATTCGCTATTTCTCGTATTAAGTGTAATAAAACTTCCTACCATTGGTATATATGTCCATACTTAGTCATATGTGTTAATCATAGTGATCGAAAATTTTAGTTTGATCAGTGAAAACGAAAATTCAAAATTATTTCAGTATTTTGAGTTGTTTATAACAATACTAGGGCAATTCGTGTATGTGCAATATGAATGATTTGAAAAAAAATGTTGATGGCCGTTGAATAAATTTATTTAAAATCGTCGAATAAATTTATTTAAATTTATTATGTTTTTGTTATAGATTATAGATCTTTTGAAAAATTTATAAGTACAAATCTTTCATTTATCTTTATTAGAAAACCCTCAACCTATCGAACCTTTATTTCAATAAATAAAAGTGAGGTTCTGTGTCTCATTTCGAGTTTAATAGGCTTATTTTACAATTTTATGAATATTATAATTTAATTTTAAATAAGATAAAAGCACTAGTCAAATCCGATAGATAGGCCATTCCTATATTTTGTCAGGCTGACCTGGCCTAGTCCAGAGATGGGCTTGGACAGTTTACTGGTTGGCCGTGTCAGACTGGCCCAAAGCCCACCTCTACTCTACGATTAAACATACGGAAATTTTGAAATCGATCTCCTTGTATAGATTTGTTTGGAGAGGAGTTCGTCAAGAAAATTTATTTGATTTTATGTCTATTTTTTTATTAATTTTATTATTGTAACCCTTAATTATATAAATATTATAAATAATGTTTTTGAACACAGTAACAAGTCATAAATATCTCATTCGTAATTGTCTTCAAATTCGATTATAATCTTTAAAGGCACAATATTTCCTAATCCAAAAAATAAGAACCCGATATTTATCAAAAACAGTTCATATTCAAATTTTAAACTCATTACATTCCATAAAATAAAATTTCAATTTACTATTTCAGTTTACTTTGGCCCCTATCGATAATATTAATATTTAAAAAATAACAATAGTAACATATTTAATAAATATAGTAATATGGTCATTAAAAAAATAGTAACATGCTCATAAAAATTGGTAACATGGTAAAAAATTAATAACAATTAGGAATTTAATTCTATCAAAGTGGGCATTAACCTTGTAACTAAGATTCAAGAGAACTCATATATTAATACTAAATTAAAGTGTTATAGATTTTGATTTTGTTGATTTTTTTATTGCGCAAGACAATCGAGTATTCCTTGGTTACAATGAAAAAAGTTCATTTTACTGTATGTGAACCAAAAAATAGAGTTCAAAATTTTGATGCCTTGATGTTCACAATTTGTGTTGAGTGTCGTAATTTAACTATTGATTGTGCGTTACTACTCGTCATTTTGTAAATTTTTATTTTCTGAATTGTATTTTCACTAAAATAATTTGCAATTTGATGTTATTGTAAAAAACTTATTGTCTTGTATTTTGTAAAATTAGATGTGTTATTGAGCACAAAACTTTAATGTTACTATGAATATTAAAGTGTATGTTATATAATATACGTATCAAGATTTGCAATTGTATGTTAAAATTCGCTATAGTAACATTAGTGTTAGTATAATAATATGACTATTATGATAACATGACCCTAATTGTAACTTCAAGTATATATTAACATTTATATTACTGAACTCTGTTGGCATTGTTCAACATCTCTATATTATACATTACTGTTGTTAAGGAAATTTTGTGATCTGATTTTAACTTAATAGACCAATAATTTATTCGCGCATTAAACTTCTCATATATAACTATCAGAATATATAACTTCCATATAAAACTTCCGTTAATTATTATAATATTTAATAAACGGTTTTCATATATAATTAAATCATAGGTTTTCGTATATACTTCAATAATCTAACCTATATGACTTTTTATAATTAAACAAAACTAACACTGTTAGAGATAATTTTGAAATTTAAAAAATAAGTGGACTTAAGTGCCTACATAAAAGTTTAAATATGAATTTACCCTCAAATAAGCTTTCTTTCAGAACTCAAGTAATTATAAATTTTTCTAGAGAGACTTACTTTCAATTTTCACTTAAATATAAAAAATTATAACGATTATAACGTATCAACATTATCACGTATCATAATCGTTTAATAATAAATAAATAAAATAAATTTCATTTTTTTTATAGGCTGATTACCATCTCACATGAAGGGTAATTGCTTAGAGGAGTGTAGATATGTACTATAGCCAAAAGAAGAAGTCAAATCAGAAGCAATTGGCCAAGCAAATGCCGTGCACAAAGGGCCTAAGCCACTAATCATACAATTAAGAAAAGTCAAAGAAAGTCGGTCACTGCTGGGACATTTCTTTCGCCTCTATTATCTTTGAAGCTTCTAATCCCTTTGCTCCACTAGCCTTGATTGGTGAAAGGAAAAGGCTTTGCAACTGCTGCCTAACAAGTTGAAGAGTTTGCTACAAAGGAAAAGTTAGGAGCGAGTGGGGTCTACTCCACGTAGCCAAGTCTTGTCATTGGCTACTTATTAAGTTATTATTAAATAATTATATTACGTAACAATACCAGATATAACTGCTTGCTCAAATATTTTCCACTACTGTACAATAACGCAGACAGTTTGGAAGAAGCAAAAGTGCTCCTTTGACTGATTTTTCAAACATGGAAATATGAATATGTCCATTGATACTGAGTTAGACTATGCCATATATGTACAAAAAAATAACTATTGGACACCATCTTTCTTTCTTTGGCCAATTGCAAAGTCACATGCATGAACTTTGCTTCGTTGTTTTTCATTTTATTTTGTTATTTTCACTCTCAATTTACTAACAATAATTCAAATTAAAATTATCTATCACTATGATGGTTGAAAACACTTGAAATAAAATGTGAATGAAAAGGGATATAAACTAAGTGTAGAGCCCCCGTATATACAGTCAATGAGAGTTACCATAAGCACAAAAAGGTAAAAAAGAAAAACTTAATAAAATCCTAATAAACTAAGCTGCTATTATATCTCCAACACTCTCCCTCAAGTTAGGCGCAAAAATGTCAACTAAGTCAAACTTAACAACGGAGTCCCGAAGAATAGACAGAGTGACAGGTTTGGTAAAAACATCCGCAACCTGATCACTGGTCCCCACAAACGATGGAGTGACAATACCACTACTAACCTTCTCCCGAAGGAAGTGAATATCAATCTCTATATGCTTCGTCCTCTCATGTAGTACAGAGTCAGAAGCGAGCTGAATAGCAGATCGATATTCACAATATAATGTGGAAGGAGAGGTCAGTGAAAAATCCAACTCGCCAAGAATCGATCGTAGCCAGATAATCTCAGACGTGCCAAGTGTCAGTGCCCGATACTCTGCCTCTGCTGACGAGCGGGAGATAACTGTCTGCTTCTTGCTCTTCCAAGAGATAAGATGAGTCCCTCGAAAAGCACAGAAGCCCGTAGTAGATCGACCATCACATGCTCCCCCATAATCTGAATCTAAATAACAGGCTAAAGAACCGGTCTGAGATCCTGATACATAAAATAACCCAAGTTCAGGACAAGACTTGAGGTACTGAAGAATATGACAAACTGCATCAAGATGAGGCTGACATGGCCTGTGTATGAACTAATTAACTCGGCTGACTGCGAATGAAATGTTCGGCCTAGTATTGGCTAAGTAGATAAGTCTACCTACCAATCTTTGGTAAACTGTCAGATCTTTCAACTCCTCACCTTTAGCAGTAAGCTTCAGGTTTGGAATCATGGGTGATGATGTCAGTTTGCACCCCAACATCCCAGTGTCTGAAAGAAGATCCAAAACATACTTTCTTTGAGAAAGAACAACACCCCTGCCGCTACGGGCAACCTCAATCCCAAGAAAATATAGCATAAATCCAAGGTCCTTCACATCAAAGGCCTTCCTAAGGTCTATCTTGACCTGCACAGTCCCAGAAACATCATCACCAGTAATAATAATATCATCAACATATACCAGAAGAATGACACACTGTCCAGAAGTATTCCATCGAATAAAGTAGGTATGATCAGAATGACATCTGGTGAACCTCAATCGTACGACTGCATCACTAAAGTGAGAGAACCAGGCTCGTGGCGATTGTTTCAGTCCATAAAGAGACTTACGCAATCGACATACCTTTCCAGCATACTCCCCCTCACCACAAAAGCCCCGTGGTGCATCCATATAAATAATCTTGTCCAGATCACCGTGAAGAAACGCATTCTTCACATCTAATTGATGAAGAGGCCAAGAGTACTCCGCAGCCAAAGAAATAATCAATCGAACAGTAGTCAATTTTACCACGGGGGCAAATGTAGCACCAAAATCACGACCTGGTACCTGAGTAAAGCCCTTCGCCACAAGTCTAGCCTTGTGACGATTAATAGTACCATCCGCAAGAAACTTCAGAGTGTAAACCCAGAGACAGCCAACAGGCTTCACCCCTGAAGGTAAGGAGATAAGATCTCATGTATGATTACGCTGAAGAGCGTTCATCTCTGTCTGCATGGCAAGAACCTATTGGGGCTCCCGCATAGCCTCCGAAATAGAACGAAGAACCAGCGTATCTGATAAGGCCATAGTATAAGCTCAAAATATAGGAGACAGATCACCATAAGAAACATAAGCAGAGATCGGATATAAAATCCTGGCGGTCCAACCATAACGATCAACTAGACAGCGATCACGCCGCGGATAACGACACCCTAAATCATACTCTTCCACTGATAATGTCTCATCAGGTAAATAAACTGGCTCAGCACTTGCAATCTCATCAGTACTAACAACAGGTGCATCAATATGCTCAACAAATTGAGAAGTATTACCTACATCGCCTGAGGTAGAGGGGACATCAGCTAGTGATGAGAGCGAGGGCAACGAACATACCCCTACAAAGGAAGAGAGACTGGTAACTCTGTACTGACAGAGATGAGTGGCTTTGAAGGAGGAGAAACAGATAACCCTGTAAGGATAATGACCAATGACTCTGACTCCTGTGGTAATGGAAAAACAAAGGGAGTATCATCAACTGGAGGGGCAGACACAGGACTGGGAGAAAAATAAGGAATATGCTCAAGAAAAGTAACATCTAAATTGTGATACATACGGCACCTGATAGGATCATAACACCGATACCCCTTAGATTGATGACAATAGCCCACAAAGATACAACGAATCGCTTTATCATCAAGTTTATGACGAGTAGGAGACCGATCCTGAACAAAATATGTGCATCCAAAAATACGAGAGGGGACCAGAAAAAAGTGTCTGCTCAGGAAATAAGACCTGTAAGGGAGCCTTATGCTGAAGAATACGACTCGGCGTACGATTGCACAAAAAGGTAGAAGTCAAAACAACAAAATGTCAATAAGATTTTGGTACTCTCATGCCTCTAAGCATACAACGTATCATCCCTATCAAACTCTTATTTTTCCTTTCAGCAACATCATTTTGCTTAGGAGTATATGGACAAGTGAGTTGCTCAAGAATACCCTGAGAAGAAAGCTGAGACACTAAGGCATCAGACACATATTCTTTGGCATTATCCGAACGAAGAGCACGAACAATGATATCGAATTGTGTCTTAATCATCTGTAAAAATTGAGTAATTATAGGAAGTACATCAGACTTTCTATGCAAAAGATAGACCCAAGTACAACGGGTATGATCATCTATAAATGTCACATAATATCGGACACCTGACAAAGTAGCAACGGGAGAGGATCCTCAAATATCAAAATATATTAGGTCAAATGGCTTAGGTGACTGGTGCATACGAGGAATATAACTGGTCCTAACATGTTTCGATAGGGAATATATAACACAGTCAAGTTTACCACCAACACAAGCATTGTTCAAAACAGGAAATAACATACATAAATATTTAAAATTTGTATGTCCAAAATAGTCATGCCACAACTGAACAGTTTGTGACAAAAAATCATAACGACAACTACTAGGTAAAATATTAGCATGCAAGCTAGGAACAGAAAAAGACAAAGCAGGTGTAGGTGATGTAGGTGGAGGAATTTGTGAAACTAGAGATGGATTGTCAAGATAATACAGTCCATCTTTCTCATGTCCCCTGATAATAATCCTCCTGGTACTCAGGTCCTGTAAATAACACAAATCATATAAGAATACAATCGCACAGTGAAAATCTTTGGCTAACTAATGTACAGATAATAGATTCATGGCCAACTTTGGCGCATAAAAAATCGAACGTAATGTAAGGCCATCTAGGAGGCGGATTGTACCCCTACTAACAATAGGGGCATGTATCACATCTGCTAACTGAACCTGTGTATGTAACTGCTCGTCAAAAGTGGTGAAGTGATGGGTCTCACCTGTCATGTGACCATTCGCACCCGAGTCCAACATCTAAAGGGGAGATGAACTGGCACAAGCGTGAAAGGCACGAGGTATACCTGTAGTGGTGACAACAGCAGTAGTCAGACTCTGAGAAGTCAGAGCAGACATAAGTATATCTAATCGGGAAGTGATAGCATCCATATCACTCTGCCAAGGTGGAGCAGCAGCAGCAAGAGTAGCGGTAGTGGATGGTGGTACCTCAGCAATAGCAACAACATGGCTGCGAGGAGGCAGCTTAAGCTCTAGATGGAGCTTCCAGCAAGTAGCCCTGAGATGTCCTGATCGACCACAATAATCACAGTGACAGAAATTCCCTTGTCTGCGCTGATCTGAGGCACCCTGACGGCGCTGATCCGAGCACTACCCACCCCTGACTGAGGATCCTGAACAAGACCCTGCAACAACTGCAAGGGCCATCTGGTCAGCCGAAGGAGTCAAAGTCGCAACTGAAAATGAAGCAATACGGACTCGACGCTCATGCTGCTCAATCATCTCATACACCTCATAAAGAGAAGGAAGTGTCAACATCGACAAGATCTGAGAACGAGGTCCCTCAAACTCATCACGAAGTCCCATAAGGAACTTGTGAATCCTATTCTCTTACTCTCGAGTATGCAAGATTGCTGCTCCCTCGGACTCTATCTTTGGAATAGCAACAAGAGAACGTAGAGTCTCGTACTCAAGCCAGCGCTGGGTCAAATAGTCATAATAATCCTGAACGGTCATATCTCCCTGTCGAGCATATGAGAGCTCCTGAGAAAGCTCATAAACACGAACTCCTCCGTCCTGACTGAGAATACATCTCTGATAGTGCGCTCCATAGCTTCGAAACAGAGCTATGAAACTGGTGGATCCTACAAACAGATGGCTCCATCAAGCCAAATAACCATCCAGGAATGGTGGTGCAGTTCTTAGAGAACCACGCAGAATATCCAGGGTCGGCATCAGCTGGCTTTGGGTGAGATCCCATCAGCCAACCAAGCTTCCCTACACGGCCTAAGAAAAGCTGGAATAAGCGAGATCACTCAGCAAAGTCACGACCATTCAACAACTCTGCCATAACTTTTTGAAAGATCATGCACGGTTGTGCTGGTAATGCAACTCTGCTAGTAGGTACTGTATACTGGTCAAACATAAAAGTGGAAGTACCCATAGATGTCTCAACGGTAAAGGTGTCAACAGTAGGGTTCTCAAGTCCCTCAATAGTAGTCATATCAACAACAATACTAGGGCACCCGTGACAGAAAAACAACTCTAAGATAAATAGAGAAATAAAATAAGGGAGAACAATATACCTCCAGTCGAATAGTAGCGACAGATAAAGAAGGTCCAAAAAGATCCCAAATAATCAGGGTGCTCAGAAATCCAATAGATAAAAATAATCTACTGCATCAAGAGCAAATCATCAAATGGAGAAAAAGAGGATTCAACCCCTCATAAAAAATCCTAGATACACTGTGATGAAGAGTGCAAAGGATGAACAGTGGGCTGGGTTTATTGATTTAATATGTCGGTGGGGTGTATGTTGTTTCGGCTGGATTTATTGTTGTGAGTTGCTGGGTATGTTGTTTTCGGATGGCAGTGTATTGGGTATGGTGTGGGGTTTAATGAGAAAAGGTAAGGAGTTGATGTATGGTTGAGAAAGGCGCAATCGGCTGGGTTTGTGAGACAGTCGGTGGGGGTGTTTGTTGGCTGGGTTTGTGAGACAGTTGGTGGGGCTGGTGTTTGGTGTTGCTGAAGTAGGTGGTGTATTGGATACCTTCGATTTTGTCGGCTGGGTTTGTGAGACAGTCGGTGGGGCTGGTGTATGGTGTTGCTGAGACAGTCGATGGGGTGGTATACTGTTCGGACTGTTCGGTTGGTTGTGGCCTAATGTTTGATAGGTGGTTTATGTGGTTTGATCGAGAAGGTTGGTTTATGTGATTTGACGGAGAATGTTAAGGTTAGGGTTAGGATTAGAGTTAGAGTATGGCTCTGATACCAACTTGAAATAAAATGTGAATGAAAAAGGGATACAAACTAAGTATAGAGCCCCCGTATATATAGTCAATGAGAGTTACCATAAGCACAAAAAGATAAAAAAGAAAAACTTAATAAAATCCTAATAAACTAGACTGCTGTTATATCTCCAACAAAAACTAATTTTTCGGTATCATATTAATAACGGTTATACTATTATCATAAAAAATGATATCGTTTGGGTGGTTGAGGTTTGGAACAATTCTCCACTACAAATTCCAGTGGATCGTTTCAATGTCTCTAGGATTGAGCTTTGGTTGATGGAACATTTATATAATGGTCTTGGGGGAGGGTGGAGTGCGAAAGAGTATCACTCTTTCATTGCCTATATGTTGTGGTTCATATGGAAAAGTAGAAATAATTGGTGTTTTAATGGAAAGCCTGTGGATAATGTGACAGTCATTAGACAGACAGAGATGGTAATTACAGAGTTGCATCCTCTTCGAGCGGATGGGGCTGATACCATGTATAAGCAGGTGGTTTTAGCACCTTGGTCAGCCACTCCACCTGGATGGGTGAAGGTTAACTGTGATGGTGCTTTTTTTGTAATGATGGAACATTTCTGAAATACTCCAAGATGAAGACACGTGTCCTCGGTGTCACTAAATCCTGTTACTGAGATCACGTACCATCAGTTCACAAGTCCTTCTCTCCCGAGGTACTTTGTCACAGGGATCAAGTGGCATCCAGTACGTTTACGAACCGACACGTATCCCTCGGTCTGATATGGGTACGTCAGTCGCTATATACACCTCCCCTTGGCTCTGAGATGAACTTTTCCCTCGGGTCTGAGATGTACCTCCGTCCAGGATAGCGTTCTTTGCTCCTACAGAGGCTATTGATGTACAGGTCACTAGCCTAGGCTAGGTTAGGTTAGCTATCATGACCTCGTCTTACACAATTGGTGTCAGAAGGCACAGGAAGGCAAGGGCCACAGTCAATGGGGAATGGACGCGTGACATATTGTGTCACATCAGAGACAGAAAGACCGCATGCCCTTGCTGACACATGACTTGGGAAATCAAGCATTTAATTACATCATCCCCTTGATGAGACTGTACTAAGGTTGGACATTTATTGCATCCTCCCCGAGAGGAGTTCATTGAACAGTCGGCAGCCCGATGACACAACATTGATTGCTCGGGATCCCGAGCAGTTAAAAGAGAAGACATTCCTCATCGAAATCAGTGCGCACATTGCCTGTACCTAATGATCACCTACTGACCACACTGACAGCAATCATGAGTATTTGAGGTATAAATACTCCTCGCAAAAGACAAGGTGGGAGGCAACAAAAAACCTTTACGACAATACATACTCAGTGTTTTCTTCTTCCTCTCTCTAAAAAACTGACTTGACCGTCGGAGGGGATACGCCGAAAAACACTCCGGCGCTCTTCTAACTTGTCTTTCTTTGTTCCAGGAATCTTCTTTAACCTTACTAGATCATTCCGTTGATCCACGAGGGTCTCCCATTACCGTTCCAGGTTACCACCGGACCTCGCAGGTTGTTCCAAGCAGCAAGGTCGATCATTCGACTGACTCACTCGAGTTTACCAAGAGAGAAATCTGTTCTCGTGTTTATATTGTGCCAGATCCAACACGCACATGTAACAAGGAAACGAGGTGCGTATGCGGCTGTGGCTAGAGATCATACAGGCCAGATTATTACAGCTTCATCAGAACTTTTCTGATGTGTGTTGCCTCTGCATTGGCTTATGAAGCCTGGGCCATCTGGGAGGTTGCTCATCTAACCAATTGTGGGAGTCTTCCTGTTGACCGGTTTTTGAATCCTCCGTTTCATGTGCTGCAACAGATCTAGCAAGATGTCGTGTAGGCATAGGTTAGTTCCTGTTGCTTATTTTTTGTTGTAATTATATTTTTTTGTAAGCCTATTTTTTGAATGACCAAAAAAATAATAATAATAATAATAATATCGGATATACTAGCCATCAACTATTTTGTACCTCAATGATTATCGAGCAAACCCAAATTAATGATAAACTTCTTTAAATATCAGGTCTGGTCATATTTCCAGGCTCAAATGCAAAAAGAACATACTGCGAAGAACAAGACAGAGAAGCAAATGGCTATTGATACAAACAGCATTCAATTTTCCTGTAATACAATACCGTTACTTTCCAGGCAAGTGTTTATACCCAACTATACAAGTACTAGTGCATGATAATCCCATACTGGAGAAGAACTTGTCCAACCCGCTTATTTATCACCTCTACGACTTGGTGCATCAAGGGCAACTCGAAAATCTGAGTCCCTAAAAGCATGAAAATGGTGTAGCTTTACCAGATGAGTATCAATTTTGTAAAAAGTAATGGTCTGTCCGTCTTTCTGGTAGACCTATAAACAATTCTGTCTCTACAGCAAAAGTTTGCCCCTCCTTGGGTGCTTCTTGCTGTGTAATTGATTGTTGCAGCGGCTGTACCTCAAGCTGAAAATAAGCACTTGTGTTCAAAAATTATATGTACTCACATTCAAACAAAAAAGAAAAACAATAAGCAATGGACTTTTGGGTTTTGATTCTCTTCAATACATATCCTCTTAATTTCCCTATTACCCGTCGTGAATTCAAGTAGAACCCGCCATAATATAAATGAGTTTCTATACACGATGAATGATCTATATCTACCGTATCATTAAAACAAATGTTTATATGTTTGAAGCCCAGAACCATGTGTATGTCTATAATTAAAGAATTAAATTTCGTTTCGAAACATTTTTATCTCTATAAAAGCAAAAACGAATCATTAATTTAATATCAAAATTTCAGTGTTTCGATGTGTTTCAGCATGTTTCGATCAATGTTCTGGAAATAAATTTTTAATATTTTTCTTTGTTTCTGAAATTTTTTCAAAATATTACCGAAAAATTTTTGTTTCCAAACTCGCCAAAACTATGCGAAACTAAATTTTGATCGTTGTCTATAACAGGTAAGTAGATCAAACAAGAAAATAATAGCCCACACCTTCCTCAATTCTGCAATTTCTTTTGCTAGCTTTCTTTCCTGAATTATGCCAGGAAAAGGTAACAGGACTTTAGCATGTATTCATGTTTGCATATTTATGTACACTTTATATCACAGAGTTTACCTTTACCTTCAGCTGCTCAATCTTCTCCTTGAATAACTGATTCTGAGGAGATTAAACAGCATCGACTGTTAGTTTCGTCGTTCATCTTATTATTATAAATTGTGTATGCAAACTTGTATGTGATTGATGTACCTTTCTTGCCCTAATGCTACTTAAACTTTGTTCCAGCTGGTCTTCTATGTTTTGTAGGTCATCAATAGAGCGAGACTCCAAGCCATCTCCTAACAAGTTTCTGCAGTATGGGAGTTTTTAGAATTAAAATTTTCCAATCAGGTGTCAGTTTGATTGGAATGTAAAACTAAGAATGAGTTTGAATATATCACAGATCTGAATTCTGAACCTTTTATAGTCTTCAAGAAGCTCAATCTTCTTGGTCATGGTAGCAGCCTCTTCCTTGAAATGCTGCATGTGGAATTGTACAGATGAGATTTACAAAGATAAACTTGAAATGTTATTTTCACGGTTTAAGGCGCAATATTAGCCATTGACTCAGAGGGCCTTGAGATATATTGGTCGCCGGGTCATGTCTTGGTATTGGTTTATACGAAGAAGTTTAACATGCCAAGAAATTTAGGTCATATCGTAATTGAACAAAACAAAAAATTCAGGTAATATCCGGGTATTACAGAATACTATCAGTCCATTATTTGACGATAACTCAGTGAATCAAGATTAAGGAGACGACAACTTGGACAACTCGGCCGCCGTGCATGCATCTAGGTTTATAGATAATGTATAATGGTATCGACTTGGTCAACTTAATAATGGCCGATAATTTGAACGTTTGTTGTCCATAGTCAACTCAATATAATCTTATTTAAACTTTTTGGGAAAATAATGTGTGTGTGTGTGTTTTTAAAGATATATATGAATTTTTTGAAGAAAATCCTTTTACTCCACATCCAGAGGGGAGTGAAGTGTCTAATACATATTAACAACTAAGGAAACAAGAACTGTGAGACAAAAAAGAAAGCAATGCTGACCTGCATAGTTTCTTCAACTGCAATTTTGGCAACTCCTAGGTTCTTGGCATTCTTCTGATAGCGTTCTATTGTCTTCTTGATACTGGAACATCTCCACAAAACCACAAGAGGGCAAAAATTAATGATAACATTTCTATTTTGGGAAGGTAAATTACTTGTATTGATGTATGATGTAGAAGGGCATAGCACTTGCAAAAACACAACATTTCAACTAGTTGAACTTACGTATGCACTTTGATGGCTTTAAGCTCTGCTCAGAAATAAGGTGTCTTTTTTTTATATAGTATAATCCAAATCCAAATTCTAAGTTCTTTTAACAGCACAAGTCCCACAAAAAAGTCATATAAAAAATTTAAAAAAAAAATTTAAAGCGCTATTTGGTAGAGTGGAAAATGGGTGGAAGAAAACTAAGATGAAAAGAAAATGTTTTCACTGTTTGTTTGAGAAGAAAAATATGATGGAAGAGAAAGTTAGAAGGAATCTCTTTCCTCTTAACTCACAAAAACTTTTTCATCCAAATTCTCTAGAAAAAAAAAGAGAGAGAAAGAGAAAGTTTAAGCTATTCATGGTGACTTTATTTTTTTGCCCTTTATTTATTTCTCATCTATGAAACACATGCATGAAAGTTTCAAAAAGGAAGAAGACAACTTGCAGAGAAGCTAGTCCAGTAAACATGCTACTGTCTAGTTGAATCCCAATGACCCCCACCCACTCTCTCTCTAATTTAACAAACCCACACAATAAATTGTGACAAAAAAAATGATTTGTTAAAAAAAATAACGAAGCACGTTATTTCGATATAGCAAATTTATCTGCTACATTTATTTCAAAAAGTTTACTTGCTATATAAATTTGCTTTTTATATGTAAGGGTATAATGGTAAATTAAGTATGTACATATTTTCTTTCCTTTCATTTTTCTTTTCATACCAAACAATAAAAAATTAATTTCTCCAACTTTTCATCCATCATACTAAACAAAAAGAAGAGAGAGTTTTTCATTCCTCAAAGAATGAAAAATTTATCTCTTCTATTTGTCCATCCTCTAACTTTTCATCCGTTCTATCAAATAAACCATATTTCTGACTTCAAAAGTCAATTTACTGGAACATTTGATAAATAAAAAAATATCAATTGTCAAATCATTGTGCAACTCCTCTTTTTAAAACAAAAGGAATGCTATTTAGACATGTAAATTTGACCTCATGACGTGATAGTTGACATATCTCAATAACATTTCTCTTATTACAAGCTGGAGTTTTTATTAAGACAATATCTCTTTCTATATCATTAGATTGTACATCGCAGTCCTACAATATTATTTTTTTTCGGAAAGCATGTTTTTTGTATATATAGAGAGAGAGAGACAGAGAGAGAGAGAGAGAGATATTACTTAAATAATATATTTTTTAATTGAGGTACTAAATGTTTATGAACATTAGCTTATTTCCCAATTATATGCATTGCTTACTATATATTATTTATAACAAATTCTTAACATTGAGAACTGATAAAATCTTACTTAAGATTGATTACTTATAAGAAAGATTGAGTAAACTAATCATATGATTCTATTATAAATAATATGTAATAAAATTTTAATACAAAACCTTTAGTATTTTGCATCTTAAAAAGCATGAAAAATAAATTTTAGTAAAAAAATATAAGTAGCCTCACGTAGAATTGTTACTTTAAACTTCAAATTTTTTCAAGCCGACCCCGTCATCCCTACATGCATTTTGTGCGTTTCTCATTGTTATCTTCACGTAAGAACACACAATGCACACATAATGCAGCTAGCACAACAAACTAAGGACTTCAAGATGTTATTATTATCATGAAATCAACATTGAATAGAACATTGAAAGAGACTGCAGATTTTGCTTTGGTCATTTGATACAGTTAATGCCTAATTTTCCTCTTTTGTTTTGTTTTCTGCTCAAACTTTTCTTGTTTTCTCCCTGCAGGCCCCCCTCCACATGATTTTGGAACTAATGTAAACAATTTTCCAGCTTTGTCAGAAGAGGATGAAGCAAATGTCCGAATGTATTCACAGGTGAATTGGATTCAAGTTCAACCATTACACAATATTAGTAAATGAAGATGTTCATTTTCAAACCGAAGATACTAAGAAGAGAGAAAAAGAAGATGCCCATTCTATATATATCCTAATAACGGACCATAGGAATGATACCAAAATTGAGTGAAAATAGCCCAATTTCAGGTTGAGCATTGAAGTGGAAACTTGAAAATATAGCTCACTTCTTACTGGGAAAAAATCACTGGAATTGCCCTTATTGGACCGAATAAGAAGAGAAGAATTTCAGTTATTTCAACAATATTGGGTTTTCCACCTTAAAGCATCTTTAGCAAAAAACTCTGTAAAATTTATCTATTTTCTTCATCTTTCTCGTAATTGCTATAAAACATAACTCGTTGGAAAGCAAACCCAGCATGGTTCGAGACAAAATAGCTAGGAAGACGAAAATGTAGACAAGGGCAGGGTAGGGTAGGGTGACTAGGGTCCATTTCTTTCAATTGAAGTAGAAGTATATAAATGAAAAGGTGAAAGTGGGAAGGGGTGAGAATCAAAATATCTAGAAGCACAACCTCCCCTTGAATTTTCTCATGAAACAGTCAAGATCATGCTTTGGGTTGTGATAATTTACTTATATGTTCTGATTAGTTGGTTGATAAACAATAACCCCTATGTTATTATCAAGAAAGAATCTCAAAATCTACATTCCATGCTTGCTGTCACAGACTCCAAAATTAAACCACTTTTCTTTTTCTTTTTTTTTTTGGAGATAATCTGCTAAGATCAATGAAAGAACGGTCAAATATCAAGGGAACTCATTAAAAACATATCAATGGTACGATATGATTAAACAAAGAAAAAAAGCTAGAGACACAGGACCAATTTGTACAGCTAAAAGCCTGAGATCATTGTACTGCTGGGTCATCTCGTGTGGTACAATGGAAACAATAGACTCTTCAGGGACCCATTTCTTTAATATGCTGTTTACTTGACATAAAAATGGAAGAAAAGCGTTTATGGGTAATGATCTGAAGTTGAAGGTGAAAGATATTATAAGTACATACCTGGAACTTGAGAACTCATAGAGCTTCCCATTCGAAGAGAAGATGATGAGTGCAACTTCGGCATCACAAAGAACTGATAGCTCAAAAGCCTTCTTAAGAAGCCCATTTCTGCGCTTTGAGAAGGTCACTTGCCTATTTGTTGTCTTCTCTATCCTTTTCAGCTGAGTTTTCCCTCTCACCATTCTTACACCTGATCAAACCAAGAAAAGAAAGAAAATAACAAAGACCCAGCAAAGAAAATAATGGATTTTGTGAGTGTCTTCAAGACTGAGTGTACCAAAACACATCCCAATTGAAAAAAAAAAGAAGAAAAACACAAAACTTTCCAAAAATAGAAAGGAGTCCAGGGATTAAGGTTGATTTCTCTAACCTACAGGAGGGCAATCCACAAAAGCTTTTCTGGGTGTGGCAGATCTGAAAGGTGGGAAAGAGTGAAGAAAGAGAAGGAAAGGTTATTTGGGTGGGTAGGAAGAAAAGCATAAGAAACCCTAGAATCCGGAGGAGGATAGGGGGCAGATAATTGATTTTCCTATTGCTTTTGTTTTAAATTCCTTCTGTTTGAACCATATGCAGAACATAAATGATTATGGAAAGACCAAAACCACATCTTTTTCTTTTTTGGGTAACACTCACAAGACAAGTCGCACTAAAATAGACATCAAAATAATGATATAAAGACCAAACACAGTTACATTCAAAGCAAATATAATTATTTAATTTATCACAGGCAATGGAACCCCGCAAGGCACATAAAATCCATGCTACCCACTTTGTTTTTTTTTTTTTTTAAAAAGGCGCTCCGATCAAAGACAGACCATCTACGTCAAGATAGAATATTCATGAAAAATAAATTTTTCATAACCTGACCTCAAAAAATTGTCAAATTTTGAAATCAATAGTTAAAATATTTGAATTTATAACTCATTCTTATTATCACTTAAGTTATCCTTGAAATTCATGCTACCCACTTTGTTATTATGCAAACCTTTGTTTGTCTCACCTGGTTATACTTACTAATTTTTGGCAGCATTAATCATTTTTTTGAGATAAAATTTATTATTTTTTAAGTTTTTTTTTTTTACTTTTTTTATACTATAATTTTTCCAATAATGTTTTCATAACTTTAATGACCATAAATTTAACCTGCATGGGTAACTCGAGTGTAGTGTTGAATGTGGATGAAGCTGTAAATTTGATTGAGTTTAAAATGACCTAACTCTAAAGAGATTCCTAGTTAATTTTTAAAAAAAACCATAAATAGAATACTTTATCTGCCAAAATTGGGAAAATCTCACAGCAGATTCCTGTCGGTTGTTATTTTTGTCGATGGTGGTTGCACGTAAAGTTCACGCACTACCCGGTGACGCCAGAGTTTAAAATGAATTGTCCGTACAAGGTTTTACTCGCCTGTCAGTACGATAAAAGCAAGCCATCAGCCAATTGTGTTTCGCCAACGCACCAATTAGCAGACCTGACCTGCTTCATGCTGTCGTCCTTGTGCAGCCCAATTAGACTTTCCTTTTCAATCTGTTTAATTATTTAAATAAATTAATGAATTAATTATAAAATATCCAATTCAAATTTAAATCACATTACAATCAACTCTCGCATGTTTCAATTAAACACAGAAGATCATGAATTAAAATTCTCCCAATTTATTACAATTTTATTCAATTTCATATAATCACGTGATGAAGAAACAAAGTCTTTTTTTTATATATAATAATTTGTGAGAGGTTTTTTAAAATATTTTTCTAAACTTCCTACTACGTGGTGTAAAATGCTTGCAAATAAACATAAAAAAACAACATTGTCTTCCTCTTCCAAGCTTGATTTGCAAAATCATTAAATGCCCTGTTTGGTAATATAAAAAAAATAAAATAATAAAAAATTAAAAAAATAGATAAAACAACATATTTGTTAAAAAAAGAAAATAGGAATAATAGAAAAGTTGATTGATGAGTTTTTCTTCAAATTCTTTAAAATCGGAAGAAAAGTGGATGAAAAGTTAATTATTTGTATTGAAATGTATCTTATTTTTTATATATCATTTGATATATACATATATTATATATACATCAATTTCATATATAAATGTAATAATAAAATATACATTTATATTTTTTAAAAAAAAATTTAAAAATAAGGATTTAAAAAAATAAAATTTAAAAATACTTTAAAAAAAATTCCATCTTACCAAATATGAAAAAAAATTAATCATTTTTATTTTTCATCTATTATACCAAACATAAAAGAAGTAAAGTGTATAATTTCTACTTTACTTTCTTTAAGGATAGAAAATGTATCTCTCATATTTTTTGTCCATCCTACTTTCCATCCTTTCTAACAAACAAAGCATTAAGGAAAGTGTTAAAATGAGGCATTGTCAGAATTTATTTGTTATGAAATTAATTTATAATTAAAAAATTATTTTAAATTTATTTTTATTATTTTCTATGATGTAAAATTAGCAATTAAAAAGAATAATTTCATTAGAGATGAATCATATTAATAAAAATATTAAAAAATAAATTGTCAACCAAATACCTTTTCAACTCAATCCGAAGCTAATAAAATAGATATAAGTAGAGATAGAGAGGTTGGGCCCTAATTTTATTCTGGGCTTTCTATCAATTTGTATGAGATTGGACCTTTTAAGTCAAAATATTTTAGCCCAATTTAAATTGTAAATAAGGACCATACTTAATTTTTTTGGGGCCCTCGGCGGTTGCTTTAATGGCCTGTCATGTGGGTGGCCCCCCGTTGGGGTTGGGTTTTTTTTGGTTTAGGGTGCGGGGTGTTTGTTAGGGGAAGGGGTTTCCGCGTGGAGGGCTGATCAGAAAGGATAAATGACCTATAGGAAGGGGATTGGAGGATGGGGGTATGGAGCGAATTTTAATCCGAATCCAGGTTCATTTAATCGGATATAAATTAATATTTTAATATGTTTATCTAAATTTGATTAAATTCCTTTAAATGAATATGGATTTGGAAACATATATATATACACACACACATATTAAGTTAGATTTATAAATGAGATTGACATAAAATTAAACATAAATTATTGAATAGAATGATTAGTTGATTAAATTAGCTTGAAAGTTAACTTAAATTTAATAAAATTATTAATTTTTGTAAGAAATTATGTTAAGATTCAATTTTTTAGATTGGATCAAGTAATCAGACCGGATATCTGATTATTAACGGATACGGATATGAATTAAGATTTTGAAATCCATCGAATAAACTGATTGGATTCGAAATTCGAATTTTTTATTAGATTTGAATCTGGATAGATTCAAATTCGATCCGTTGATAACCTTACTGGGTGGTTGGCTCTCTCTCACTCTCTCATGCTCTCCTTTCTTTTGATTTAGCAAATTTTGACCAAAATTTAGAAAAAGACAAAGGGTACCACAGTTGTGAAACGTTTCATAAACCCATGTTGTGGTCAAATAAAAAATGCTCCAATTTTGAAACGTTTTCTGCATGTGTGTGTGTTGGGAGGTGGGAAGAGGGGGGGGGGGGTTTGCTAGTACTTTAGAGATGAAGAGACATCAAAGGCCAATGTTTCTGGTTCAGGAGAATCTTCTAAGCTAAGCATGAAGAGACATCAAAGCCAACAAAATTTGAAGATACCAACCAAATGTTATTAATTAGGAAGTTGCATGTCTTGGTAGCACTTTCCACGTTTGAAAAAAAAAATATTTGGTATAATTGTTACACCATGTCAATAATATCACGGAATATAATAATTTATTAATATGTAAACCAATCAGCAAATGAGTTTCATTAAAATTCATAACCACCCAACTATGTCATATATAATCATCTCTATGATTAGGAAGTGAGTTATATATATATTTTTTTATTAAATAATCATATTACCTCAATAATGTTGACACGATGTGACAGGGACACCCAAATATTTACTCCAACTTTTGGCCTTTCGTTTATGACCATGTGGGTATAGACCCTTTTGTTTCATTGAATTTAGCTGACAAGAAACAACACCTTGTATGTTACATTGAATCTGGCTGGTAAGAAGCAATCTATTTATGGTTTCGTGAAATGAAACAACGTTTTTCTTTTGTTGTCTTCCGCTTATGTTTTTGTTGACAATTAGAAGATTTGTGGTGATAAATGAAAAGGTAGTCTAGTTCTAGTATAGTTGGCATGCTTTTGATCAAATTGAGAAAGAGATTAATTGATATGTACAAAAATTAATTTGAACACCTTTGATCATTGAAGCAAAAAAAAAAAAGGCAGTCATTGGCGAAGATACGGGATCCTCAGAGGAAATCGAACTTAATTGTATAATTAGATGTAATGACAGTCCTTGTATATTTTCTATGTCATTTTAGACTTCAAATTATATCTTATTTTTTTTGATTCAACAGTTAGACGTATTCAGATTAATTTATGCACATCTCGACTAATCTTCTTCTTTGTCCAATCAAAGACAGACCATACATGTCGGGACTATAATATTCATGAATGATAAATCTCTCATAATCTGACCCCAAAAAATTAACAAGATTGAAATTCAAACTATTCATGCGATATCACCAAATGACTTTCGAGTAAGTTAAAGTTAATTATATGGGATGAATTATGCTCCTCTCCCTTACCATAAAAAATTAAAGATTCACCAATTTATTTGAATGGTCAAGATCTACCTATGATATAAATTCAATTGAATCAAATTTACATCCCAAGATTGATTAGTTGATGTTGATAGATCTTAACCACTTAAAAACAAAAAAAGATTATACTTCAATTCCGAAGTTTATTATACTAAAATTGCGCTCACCAACACCGTCTACGAGGAGTTGAAATCGTTTATTTTTCAACTACCATACGTTTTACCCGAAAATTAGAGAGAAGTCAAACTCGTAAAAGATGGTAGACCCATAATTTATTGTCTAGGTTAGATGTCATGTTCATAAGTTTCCAATAGCGTCGATTTGTCTACTACCATAATAAAAATGTATCTCATATTCAATTGGGGGTACTTAAACCAAAATTGACACATTGGACAATATAGATGGTGGACGATTAGGACATTATTTTATTCTTGTTTTGTTTTGTTTTGTTTTTTCTTTGCATTAATTTTATAATGGACCAGGTTTAGTTTTTTATTTTATTGAAATGGGATAGCATTTCTATTCCTCATGATTCGCTGCCTTGGATCATATTCGATCCGGTGTTAATTCTGGAATTAGTTATGATATATGTAAGTTAATCTAAATATCCTTGATCATTAAATCAAAAAAAAATTAAAAAAAAAAAAAAAAACTTGAATTGGTTGTATTAATTAAAAAGGCAGCCCATTGCATTATGTTTTCACCATTGTAGGCTCTGATCGTCTCAAGAAAACCAGATGTACATCATTTTATTCCCGCATATGAAAAGATTGTTTCTAAAATTGGTTATATTACATTTTTTAAATTCAAGTTTAAATATGTTAAATATACAATCTAAATCTGAATTACACGCAACTTTTAACGGTGGTCTAGTGGTCAAATTTATCTACAAGATCTTAAATTCGATACTTCTCGTACCCTCTAAAGGTGGTCAACCACCCTTGTTACTTACTTTAAACTAGTTTGAATTACAGTGACAGAACGCTTGATTTTATCGTATATAAGAACTCATGTTATTAAACTAACATATCCTTAAACTAGTTTGAGGTATGTAGTTTGAATTACAGTGACAGAACACTTGATTTCATCATATATAAGAGCCCATGTCATTAAACTAACATATCCTTAAACCAGTTTGAGGTATGGTGACGAGTACAGTTGATTTCATCATATATTATATATTATTATTTCATAAAATTAAGCTGAAACAGAGCTATGCATAACCAGTGAGTTGTAAATTAATCTCAAAATAGATATCGACTAGGATTAGGTTACCAATAAATTTAACTAATCTAATCTATAATTAGGGGGATGGATTGATTTGATTTAGGTGACACTAACGAGGTTGTAGAAGAATGCAAGAGAAACGAGGTTGTAGAAGAATGCAAGAGAAAGGAGGAAGAAATATGATCAAACAGAAGGAAAAGGAAAGGTCAGGATATGTGGGGGACTCTGAAAGCGACCACACCATATACTTTCTCTTTTCTCTCTCTGTCTCTCTCTAGGGTTTATTTAGGGGACCACTCTAGGCCCTTTCGCAATCAATTAGGACTGAGAATATGACAACCCTACAGCTGTGACGCTGACCCCACCGCAACCGGCTCGGCTCGGCCTTGCTTCCGGAACTTCTTTTACAATTCTCTATTGTGGATGCATGGAGTTTTCATGCTTTCTACTCATTTTAAGGACACGTGTCTTTTTTAAAAATATTTTTAAATGGCCCTTACTCCGAAGAGACGTGTTAGTTCCGGGTACATCACACATTGGTGGACCAATAATTTGACGTTGGAATACTTTTCAAAAATACATTTACACCCCTTTGCTTTAGCATAAACTTTTTAGATTTTTTTTAGGATTTCAATATGGTATTAGAGTCTTAAGGGTGCCGGCCGACCTTAATGCACCGGTAAAGTTGTTCCGGTACGACTTGAACATCAACAGTTTAAATTCTAAGTAATAGTATTTTTTGCACGCAAAATTAAATGTTTGTATACTTGACACTTCTCCCATTGCATATTAATAAGTTATGAAACACAAATATTTCGTTAAGGATCGACATATTCGTATTGAATATCGTATCAGATATAATATTCGTCGGATACTTAATGATATATTTTGGTTACGCTCCAAACATTTTCAAAAATAAACACATATAATGTAATACATCAACAATAATCTATATAACTTTGAACACACGTGGATATTTTTTAAAATATAATTCACTATCACATGATTAAAAAATATAAATGAGTTAATTACACTATAAACTTAACAATAAACACTTCTTATCAAACAATTTAGTATATATGTGCTATAGTAAGAAAATATGTGACTTTTTAAAAATAAAAATTATTAATGTTTTTTATTATTACACTAAAAATTATAGCTATCAAGTTATTATATAATAATACAAATATAAAAATATATGTGTTTTATAGATATATCTTGATCATGCAAATATCCTATTTTTTGGGGTTTTGTTGTATCCTTGAGTTCAAATCTTGACAATCATTTGAGTCACTTCATCAATAATTTATCTTTCATGAATATTTTAGTTCCGGCATAAATGATTTGATTTTAACTAGAGCAGAAATAGAATTAGTTGAGATACCTTTGATGATTAAAAAAAGGCACACTCAAATAAAAGTTACAATGAGGAAAAATATTTCAATAAATATATATATTATTTATTTGATTATTGATAGAAATATGTAATACCTTACTTGCACGCCATCTTAATTTACACAATATAATAGAGGTAAGAATATGTGGTGGGTGAGGAGTCATATGTGGCCCAACAAACAGCTACCATGCACATATTTTCTTCACTAGGCTGAGGTCCAAAAAAAACGTAGAAAAAGGACTATGACCTAAAGCCAACACCAGCCAAAGTGGCATAACAGTGACAGCTCAACCCTCAGCCGATTTTTTAATAATAATAATAAATCTACTTATATACTCTTGGTAGGTTTGGATATATATCCTTTTTATTTATTTATTATTATTATTATTAATGGAGCATCCATTTAATGAACTGACTATTTAGTGCATAGATAAATGTGCCATGGTAAGTTTTTCAATTTCAAAACAAATAAATATGTACAAATTTTTTAAAATTTAAGTTCAAAAAATCTTATTAATTTGGGAGATAAGATAAACAAAAAAAATTACTTTTAATTGTTGAAATAGTTAGTTTTATAATTTCAAAAAAAATAAACAATAAACGAGACTCCCGTCAATATGAAACGTGAAGAAGGGTATATGTACAAAATTTTTAAAATTTAAGTTCAAAAAATTTTATTAAATTGGGAAGACGCAATAAACAAAAAAAGTTATTTTTAATTGTTGAAATATTTAAGTATAAATGGGTGTGAGGAGAAAATAATATTATTTCATTTTTTGCTTAGACAACAAGGTTTACTATTCTTTCTTTGAGTATACAACAAGCATGATATGGATGTAAAATCTTTTTTCCTTAAAAAAAATAAAATATTTAATGAGACTTATATAATCTTGAATTTAAATAAAGTTGTTACATCTACTAGATATTTGAATTATACTATTTTTTTTTTATAATACAAGCAATGACAATTGGGTGCTAAACAAGATTACGACTTGTGTTTTTCGATAAGTCAATTGTTTTAAGTCATTAATAATACAACCTAGCTATCCCAAACAAAACGTTGAACAATTATTCTAGAGTGAGAGTCTCTCTAACACATTTGTTCTTTATTTGTTTTCTTGGTCGGTCATTCAACATGAATTCAAGTGGTTGTTTTTGTATATAACGTTTTTTTTTTGGCTCAACGATAAAAAATATTAGAACTAATTTACGTGAATTTTGATTAATTCTCTTTTTCGGTCCGATCAATAATAGACTATCCACGTTTGAATTAGGGTATCTATGAGAGATCCCTCATAGGCTGTCCCTAATACTCCGTTTGATAAGAATGATGAAAAGTAAAAATAATGAAAAGTATAAGGGATATATTTTCTATCTTTTAAGGATGAAAAGTAAGAATGATACACTTTCCTTCATTTGTGTTTGGTTGGATGGATGAAAAATAAAAATGATTAATTTTTTTTTATTTTTTTGTCTAATATTAGGGGTAACAATTGAATCGTGTCGTGTCAGATTTGTGTTGAGTTTTAAAATTATGAGCTTTTTATATTTTTTGTTTGTGTGTCAGATCATTTTCAAGTTTGTGTCATAAAATTTGAGTCTAGTTCGAGTCATGTCATCTTGTTGAGTCAAAAATTTTCATCCCTAATTAAGATGAAAAAAATATTTTTATTAATTCAAAATTTTTATTTTATATATATATATATACATATTTTATCATTATATTTTTATATAAAATTAATATATACATAATATATAGACAAATAAGATACATCTTAACATAAATAATTAATTTTTCATTCACTTTCCTTCCGATTTTTGAGGGATTGATTTTGATGAGTTGGAAGGAAAATTAATCTATGCACTTTTCCATCCTTCTTATTTTTCTTCTTTACCAAATATGATATTTTATTTATCCCTCCAACTTTCTATCCTTCTAATTTTTCATCTTTTTATTTTTCCATCATTACAAATGGAGCATAAGAGATTATCAAGGTTCGAATTAAGGACTTACTAATTTATAACTCGTTTCTGTTATCACTTAAGTTACCATCAAAATTAGTATCGTATAAAAGTAAACCCCTCATTATTATTGATGAATCGTCTACAAAGAAAAAAAAATGAAGTAAAAAAGAAAAATATTACACAATCTAAACAAAATTCAAAAAATATAACTCGAATATATATTATTCTTTTTTTTTTGAATATATATATATATATATATATATTTTGAATACATATTATTTTTTAGATGAGTGTTAAATGAGTGGGTCTTACTCATTTAAAAGATAATATATATTTGAGTTGTAATTTTTTGAATTTTATTAAAATTGGATAACATTAGTTTGAAGAAAAAAAATGAGGAGAAATTTGGGTCAATGATACTTATATAGGCTTGAAGGGAGTGCTCCTTTTATGAAGAGTGCCCACATCACTCCCTCAATCAATTCGTAAAATTAATTAATTAATTCTCACTCATTCTCAAAAGGCACCTAATCTTTCTGATAATCCAAGATTAATACCACCTAATTCTATCCTTAACCTGAACTCAAGTTGGGTTTAGTAAAGGATTGTAATATCTCACACTATCAAAAATGAAAAACCAAAAATAAGAAAAGCAAAAAGTGCTCATCAAAATGTCAGACCACAGATGCAGCTTTATCTTTGATCTCTTTACCTGACCCCTCTCTCTCTCTCTCTCTCTCTCAACTCATTTTTCAAGGACTTCCAAAACAGACAAAAGTAATCAGAAGTTGAAAAACTCCCCCCCCCCCCCCCCCCTTTCTCTCTCTCTCTCTCTCTCTCTCTCATCTCTTTCTCGTATCTGTATTTAGCCAGCAGAAATTCATCTTTCTTTTTCTTTGTGTATGTTAAAATCTGTAGCTACAGAACTGGTGCAGAAAGTTTTGTGTCACAGATCCCAATATAAGAGGTTGCTCACACCAATAACAAGAAAACTGTTTGCTCTCTTCTCTCTCTATATCTCCACAGTAGTGTGAATCTCATCACCATATATAGCTTATACTCGAATACAAGAGACTCCTTTGTGGTCCTGAAACTCAACCCCACATTCCCTTTTGCTTTCTCTACAAACCCTTTTGTTCACATGATCTGTTCTTCCACTACTTATCCTCTACTTTGATTCGTAAAATACCCAAAAACTTACAGTTCTTGTGCATAAGAAATGCAAGAACAAGGTCTAAGCATGATGGGTACTAGTGGTGGCGGTGGAATTGGTGGCTTAACCGACGTTTCCATGGAAGTTTCCGGTGACCAGCGCCGACAACTCAAGGCGGAGATCGCCACCCACCCTCTATATGAGCAACTTCTCTCAGCCCACGTAGCTTGTCTTCGTGTGGCTACACCTATCGATCAGTTGCCCCTTATTGATGCTCAGCTTTCACAATCCCACCATCTTCTTAGGTCTTATGCTTCACAGCAGCAACAGCACCATAATTATCCTCTCTCTCCCCATGAAAGGCAAGAGCTTGACAACTTCTTGGTAGGTTTTTATTTTCTTATTTATTTCAAATTTAGTTGGTGTTCGAAATCATAAAGAACCCAAAACAAGAACACAAAAAAAACAGCAAACTTTTATTGGAGTACCCTTTGGAGATTTTTCTAAAATCTGTTGTATTTTTGTTATTTTTTTTAGGTTATATTTATGTGGTGTTTATACTTTGTACAGGCACAGTATTTGTTAGTTCTGTGTTCCTTTAAAGAACAGCTTCAGCAACATGTCAGAGTCCATGCTGTTGAAGCTGTCATGGCGTGCCGTGAAATTGAACAGAACTTACAAGTTCTAACTGGTAACCTCCAATCTCTCTCTAGGCTCTGCATATATCATTACATGGGTACAATTGCATAATCAATTAATAATACATATTTTCGTATATTACATACTGATTTACTTTTAGATATTACAGTACTTGCAGAGTATATATGTATATATATATATATATATATTTTATAAATATAATGGTTTCCTAAGTGATTGTAACCAGAAGGGATGTATCATATATTATGTCCTCTTGTTTTGGGTTGGAATTGTTTTTGTTTCTCTCACTGTTTGTTTTGATGATTTTGAAGCGTTTGGTAGGCAGGAATATAAGAAAAGGAAAAATGGTTGTTCTTACAAGTTTGTGTTCCCCTTATAAGAGGTGGGTGTTGTGGGACCAGCCAACAAATTTTAGTTTATAGTTAGGAGGGTTTGGTTAGTTGGGTGATGGAGGAGGGAACAAAGGTTGACAACAAACCAACAACTGATTGGGTTGCATATAAGAATACTTGGTTTTCCAGAATACTTTCTCTTTGATTGATGACTTTTGGATTTGTAAAGATGCACGACTTTTGTTTGCTAGCTCCTATCTTATGCACTAGGGTTTAGTCATATTGTCAAGCCAATGAGATTTAATATATTGAAGAGAGTACAAATGTGATAGATTAGGAAGTTGGTGTTTGTCATGGAAGTTAGAGATTGTAAATGGTGTTAATGACAACCACCAGTTAACCTACATTGGTGGGTCAGAATAGTCTATGAAGCAACTGAAAACATGAAAGGTATAAAAAGTTACCTCATAGAACAGTAACATGCTAGAAATATTTATCCATACATACAACTTAGTCCTCGATATGCCCAAAGAGTTCTGAGTTATAGTCTCAGAATTATGTCCTAATACATTATCTCCTTAAATTATGTCTTGATAGTATTAATGATTTAAAAATATATTAAATTAAGTAGTTGAAAGATGATAAAAATATTAATATGAGTAGTTGAGGGATGTATTAAATGAGATAAGCGGAATCTAGAAGGAGACCTTCTTGAGCTTGTGTCAAGGGTCTTTACGTAAGACCATCTCTAATGAAAACCTAAACTCTTATCTAAGTTTGAGTAACAAAAGGATAAAACATTTGATTTAGTATAAACCTCTCTAATGTTGAAATCCAAATTTAATGGTAGAGAAATTTAAATTTAAATTAATACAATCTAATTTTAATAAAAGATAAAATATGACTATTAGATTTTTAAAAGATAGTGTAATATCACAATTGAAGATTAAGATTTAGGTATGGATTTAAGTCTTTTTTAATTTGAGTAAAAAAATGAATTTCCTTTTATTTGATATGAATATAGGTCTATTATTGGAGAAAATTTTTATGAGTTTTTTACCTAAATTTAAATTTAGATTTTAAAAAGGATAAGGATTAGAGATGGTCTAATCATTTGAAGTATCCAAATTTCATAATCAATATATTTTAGTGTTCTTCAATTGTTTTATATGTGGATTCAGAGTATTTTTATTTTTTGCACCATGAAACGATAGTTTTCTTGTGCCCTTTTGTTCACCATTGTGTCCATTGGTATAGAGTTTTGACTAACTTGAAAAGATGACTAATCAACAAAGTGGTAACAACTTTTTTATGATAGTAATCATGTGAAAAAAGGTTCTTAAGAGAATCGAATTCTTAGATTTTCAACAACAACAGGAGCAACGTACCCATAAATTCCAGTAAAATAACCAATAGGCCTTATAAGAGTTGTAGGTTATGGTTGCTTAGTTGGCTTCAGGTCCAAACCAAAATCTCGATTGAGAGAGGGTGTAGAAAAACGATAAAACTCGTATTTAATTCCTTTGAGATCGTCTTCTTGCCTATTCGGCAAGATAGAATATTCGTGGCGTACCTTTTCGTGCAGTATCTATCGTAAATTCCAGCGATGACGACGACAACGAATAAGTGCTTGGTAACACTTCGGGCTATAAGAATCCTGACTGTGAGTATAGAGATTTTCATTTGAAAGTTGACCTATTCAGTTATAATGGTCATCTTTATATTGAATATTTTTTTAATTGATTGGTTAAAGTGGAGAGATTATTCGACTACATGGACATTCCAGATGAAAAGAAGGTGAAAATGGTGACTTATAAGTTGAAAGGAAGATCTTCTGCCTAGTGAGAAAAGATGTAGTTAGCCCGTAACAAAGAGGACAAATATCTTATTAGTGCCTGGTCGAAGACAAAGAAATGCTATCATCTGCTTTAATTTGGCCACTTTTTGGAGGAATATTGGTTTTGCTTATACCATTTGAACATTTCAGGCACGGTGAATTCTACTTTGGATTTTTTAGCAATCTAAAGTATGAGTTTTTGGGATTTTGTGGGTGTTCTTACTTTTTTTATAATTAGGATTTTTTTCATCGTTGTTCGATTAGGTACAATTTGTGATTAATTATCAACTCATAGGTACATTTTACTGTAAGTTAAACCTCAATATCCATTTTGCTTATTTATCTGATATTAAAAATTCTAATGGTTTTAAGTGAAGAATTAAAGTTAAAGGCTGTGATAAAGTGTTTTTGATAGAGCTAGTTGAAATTCTTTACCGGTGCGCATCAACTATATTCATAGACACATCTTTTTTTGTTGGATCTTGGTAAACCTTAGCTTTTTCATTTGAATTTATCTGGCAGGATAAGGTTATATTATATAATTATATTGAATTATGTAGAATGTTGGATTATATTAGACTTTGTCGGGACTGAGGTCAGGGATTAAAATTTACCTATGAACGGAGATAGGGATGAAAAATAACCCCATTAGTGGGGATAGACAAAAAATGAACAGATTTTTTTAAGCGGGTGCAAGAGTGGAAATTAGTCCCCCCCCCGCGCCTCTAAGACATGGATAAGGCTATGCCACTGAAGAAGGTACTGTACTAAACACCATTCATCTATTGACTTTATTTTGCATAATCTATAACTATTAATCAAAAAAAAATAAAATTAAACAATAAAAATAATAAAAAATTTACACGTTAAAAGTATATAGTAGAAGAATAGGATACCGAAAAAGTATATTTGAGTATTGTAATGGGGCTCTTAGCATCGGCGTGCTCTCCATGCATTTTGGTACAGAAATAATACATTACATTTATATGTGTTGCATATTACTATACATGTGATAAAGATTAAAAAAAGGGGATCAAGTCTCGATAAGAATGGACTTGCTGGATGAACTCGCCTCGTTATCGATGCTAGTTTGTTCACTCACGTGTTGGTCACAGATTGATGAAGTAACTTAAGCAGCAATCCCTGGGAGAGAAAACTGCATTGATAGTGAAGAGAGAAAGAGAAACTTCAGAGTAGGGGTGTGATAATTCTGAACTAGTATAGTCGAATGCCCTTCATTATAGATGCCTAAGACACCCATTCAATGAATGGACAGAACCTTTTTTAATGGTCTGTTAACACCATCAAAACAGTTGCAATGGTCGTGTTGCTTAAAATTTGAATCACAGGTGTTGTTGAGGGAGATTTGAATCACAACAATCTCCCTGTTGCTGAGGGCAATCATGCTTCCATTAAGTGAAAATGAGGATATACAATATAGCTCCTGACACGCCCAAAGACCAAACAAAGCGTCTGCTAACACAGTCCTAATCTACTAAGAAACATACTATCGCAATTGCATACATGTGAAAGTAAAGTCATCTCACATCCCAATATAGTAGGATCAACACATGCCCATGTGAAACTAGTACAATACAGATCAAGGCATACACAATACACCTTTGATGGGAACACAGGCTCATTTTTTGCACAATTTTGAACAGCCTGATAATTAGGTTTCTATGTATATTTGCTACTTCTGCTGAAGAGAAAACCTGAGAGAATATTTGATCAAAAACTAGAAAGACTTTCTAAAACAATGGCGTTTTCAGGAGGAACTCTGGGTGAAGGAACAGGCGCGACTATGTCAGACGATGAGGATGACCTTCAAATGGATTTCTCTTTAGATCAATCTGGCTCTGAGGGTCTGGACATGATGGGGTTCGGTCCACTGCTTCCAACCGAATCTGAAAGATCTCTGATGGAGAGAGTTCGCCAAGAATTGAAGATTGAGCTCAAGCAGGTGAGAAGATACAAGAACTCTGACAAGCGAGATCATAAAATTTCAATACAGCAGAATCATTCGGTTAGACTAGCAGTTTTAAATAGCATGTCTTTTTAATGTGAACAGGACAAAGTTAGCAACTTTAGCATTCTAAAATAAAAACTTACTTCCAGAAATGCTGATCAATGGATGCCTGAACTGTCACACTATAAAGTCCTTGGATAGCATCTAACTGCATTCCGCTTCCTTATTGTTTTTTCAGGGATTCAGGTCAAAAATTGAAGATGTCAGGGAGGAAATACTGAGAAAAAGAAGGGCAGGAAAATTACCTGGTGACACGACTTCAGTACTGAAGGATTGGTGGCAGCAACACTCTAAGTGGCCTTACCCAACTGTAAGCCTCGAATGATTACTTACATATCTGATTGCACGAGTGATTTCTTGCAAAGATTTGATATAATAATTGAATTCGACGTTGAATCCTAATACAAGAAACAATGTCAGAAAGGGGCCACGGTTACATCCGGCTTATCCCTCCGATCCTCAAGTCTGAAAGATAGTGTACATTGCAGAGCCATTTTAACATGCATACCTTAGGCCCATTTCAATGGGGTCATTTATACCTTTGATTATGACTATGTGGCATCCACTCCAGTGCCAATCTTAGGCCTGACAGCCTACAACCATTGTTCAGGGTAATAAGTGTCTCCCTGCCACGCCTCATTAATGCTGGATGGTGAGACAGTTGTAGTCAATCTTGAGATGGGCTGTGTATTTATAGTTTCACCCTCCCGAGCATCGAGTGCTCTACAATAAAGTGCTCTACAATACAATAAAGTGCACGCAGTTTATTGCGGAGCATTTAAAAGTAGACCCCAAAATGTCAGCTGGGTATCCCAAGGGGTATTCGGCTACGGTAAAATATCATGCCTTGTGTTTTTGGCTGTTAAGTTCGAACCCTCATGCACAAGACAATAATGATGACCTATCACATCAGCACACTGCACCATGTCCATACTTCGATGACAGTTACACTCGACATAAAACACACTTCTGCTCGTCGTATACTTTTAGTCTATGATGTCTCTTGGTCTCAATCGTTAGGGATCTAAACGATTGACTTTACGTAAGCCACATGTCAGTTTATGACTGGCAAGCCGTCCACACGCAAATAATTTTTGTCAAATCATTAAATTGTCAAGCATGATCAAAGCATTCATACACAAATGAAGTTTTTCTGAAAATTTTCATTTGAATGTGTTTATGCATCCCATAACTGTTGTAATATTTATTGGATGATGAACATAACTACTATGATATTGATGCATCAAGGTAAGATTCAGTACACCACTTCCAACATTAATTTGATGTACTGAATGGATTTAAAGGGCATAAATTTCTACGATTATTTGCAGGAAGACGATAAGGCGAAACTTGTGGAGGAGACTGGCCTTCAGTTGAAGCAAATCAACAACTGGTTCATCAACCAAAGGAAGCGCAACTGGCATAGCAACTCACAATCCGTAACCTCTCTCAAGTCCAAGCGAAAGAGATAGATCACTCATGCTATTTCAACTAAAGAAAGGCGACTGAAAATCATACATATATGTCGATACACTACTGCATAACTTTCAAGGCAGAATTTGTAGCCAACAACCATGGAATAACTGTGAGATAAGTCCAATGTTCTGAGACCATGTCAAAGGTGTAATATATGGTGTTCGATCGAGTGACTTACATAGAAGGTTTTAGATTTCTATCTTCAAAAAACATAACTTTCTAACCGATTAATTTGTTGCCTCTGGAGTTTGGATTGTCTCTGTTTATTAAGAAATAAGACCATTGTTGATCTATTTTGAGACAGAAAAGAACACATTGTACCTCAAACTCTTTAAATTTGTTTCAATGTACTCAGATTCTGAAAGTGGGTTAGCAAATAAACAGAAGAAAGACACCACAGGATTGGAATGTGGTTCTAGTTCAGAGGCATTGGAAAGAGAGAGAACTTTTCTCTCCAGCCAAAAAGTGTCTGTTTTCAGCACATTCACAGGATGAAACTTTGAAGGAGAATAAAAGGGACAGGAGAGGGGAGGAAGAGGAACAGAGAGACACGATGGAAAAAGGTGAAAAAGTTGTCCAGGAACAACGTTGTACCAAATGAACAAAAGGGCAACGAATTTACTACTCATCTCTGAAAATCCACATTATAGTAAACTTGAATATTTGTGAAGTTTAGGTCAAAGAGTGGTTGCCAAATTTAAACCACTGGATTTGTGTTGACTTCATGAGATTTTATTCTGCTGATATTCATAAAAAGACAATAATAAACCCACCACATAAAATTAAAAAAAAAAAAAGCCAAGTTAAAAAAAAAAAAATTGAATAGGAAAACAAGAAAAATAAGAAGAAGTAATAAATATATAACTATTATTAAGGCAAGCAGGCACCTTTTGCCATCCTGCTCAAGTTACACAGAGATCCCCTAAGTTATCAGTATGACACTTGGTGTCTAGTTTAAATTACACAATGCTCCCCTAAGGTATCAATACTGATGGACAAGCCTTCAATAGTACCAATTTTACTCATTAACACAAACTTGATCCGATACAAAACTCAAAAATAACACGATTAGTTGACACGAGTAATAAAATACTCAAATTAAGGTTAGAAGCGAATAACACGATTTAGGGGTACGATAGATACAAAATAAATATTTAATGAATATTGTAGATAGAAAATAAGTATATTATTTGTATTTATGTAGAATTAAATAATTTTTAATTGACACAAACTCGACATATATAAAAAATGATACGACACGAAAATAATATGAACGAAAGTAATGCCACAGTAGTTCAAGTAGTAACAGAAACGAACGATAAACTCAAAAATTAAATTTTAAATTTTAACAATTCTTTAATCGGAGTTAAATATTTTAGTTCCGTTATGATTAAATTATCTTTAATCGAGTAAAAAAGGAACTTAATTGAGACGTAAGATATTCAGGCACATCGCATCTTTAAGGACAGCAAACGGGACTTTTGGGCTTCAAAGACCTGTCCTATCGTCTGCTTACACCTTCCTGTGGTCCCACTTGCAGGCGAACTGATCGATCAAATTTTCTCTTGTTTTATGATACCGTTGGCTTAGAAAACGAGAAATGAACACGATAGAAAGCAAATGCCAGAAGATTCCAACCAAAAGTACCTTCTGTCCTCAAGCAGAGTCCTGATGAAGCGCGAGTCTGATTCAATTCGTTTTGTTTCCATTGAAGAAAGAAACATTTTAATATTAATTAGCATGGTCCACTTGATTGGTTCTTTACTTTGGGAATTTTCCAATCCTCCGCCTTACTCATTTGACGCTAATCGCATTCAATATCCTTTTTCGTCTTACTCATTCAACGCCAACTGCATTCAATATCTTCATCCTCAATATTTTACCCATTCGGATACCAAAAGGAAAGTCTTTTACCCATTCAATTCCTATATCATATACCCACAAAACCCACAGTACACTTCAGGCTTCTTCTGCTTTCAATCATTAAAATTCCTCTTAATTCAACTCACTCACCTGGGTCTTTAACCCGGATTCATCTGGGTTTTTCAATTCCCTCTGTTGGTCACCAAGAAGTCTATCCCATTTTCTACTCAAAAACGTTTTCTATCTGATTTGATTTGAAGGATGTTTCGCTGAAAACCGTTAATTATTTGATAGCTGTTCAATTGCTGAAATGGGTATTTTCTCATACTTGATGATGAAATCTGTTAGTTGTGTTGTACTTTTTTGATATCTGTTCAATTGCTGCTAGTGAAACATCCTGGTCTAATCCGTAACATCAGTGAATTTTAGACAATTGTATTTTGAGTTAGTAGAGTGCTTGTATGGCTCAATTAGCTTATTCCGATTCGATGTCTGAAGGCTCGCAGCATGGCCAGGGGGTACAAATTGTGCCATTTAAGACCTGTATGGCATCTTTGAAGGTTTTACTGTTACATGGGAATTTAGATATATGGGTGAAAGAGGCTAAGAACCTTCCAAATATGGATATGTTTCATAAGAAACTAGGTGATGTGTTTGGATTTGGAAAGTTGAACAGCAAAATTGAGGGAAGCATGCCTAGTAAGATAACAAGTGACCCCTATGTCACCATTTCGGTATCCAATGCTGTAATTGCTAGAACTTTTGTGATTAACAATAGTGAGAACCCTGTCTGGATTCAGCATTTCTATGTTCCTGTTGCTCATTATGCTTCAGAAGTGCACTTCGTGGTTAAAGACGATGATGTTGTGGGCTCTCAAATTATAGGGGCTGTAGGCATCCCAGTGGAGGAAATAAGCTCTGGCAAAAAAATTGAGGGTACCTTCCCAGTTCTTAATGCAAGTGGGAAGCCTTGTAAGCCTGGAGCTGTCTTGACTATGTCGATTCAATACACACCAATGGAGCAAGTGTCTCTTTATCATGGTGGTGTTGGATCAGGTTCTGAATGTCAGGGCGTCCCTGGTACATATTTTCCCCTTAGGAGAGGTGGAAAAGTTACACTTTACCAAGATGCTCATGTCGATGATGGCTGCTTTCCGAAGTTGAAGCTTGACCATAATATGCTATATGAGCATGGACATTGCTGGCGTGATATTTATGAGGCAATCATTCAGGCGCGTCGTTTGATTTATATAACAGGATGGTCGGTCTACCACCTGGTTAGACTCGTTCGGGATGAGGGCGGTCCAAAAGATAGCACTTTGGGGGAGCTTCTCAAGGCCAAGTCACAGGAAGGTGTGAGGGTGCTGCTCCTTGTATGGGATGATCCTACTTCTAGGAGCATTTTGGGTTATAAAACTGTAAGAACCAACTTTACAATTTTTTTCTTATACCCTGCAGTCTCGTATTATGGTAGACTTAAATTATGTTGACTTCTTTTTTTCTGGTTTAGTGTTATGAGAAGGGTATTAGTTAGCATATTCTCACCTTTGAAGAGTCTCTCGTAGTAACTCTTACCGTGAGAACCAAGATACAGATTTGTTTTCTGAACATAAGTTAACATTTTTAAGTCAAATGATGGATTTTGTGGACCTCAGAGGTTGCAGGTTTGATCTTTGCCTCTCTAACCGAATGAAATGGCTATTGGATTGTTAGTTATGAATGTTTGGAGATAGTGTAGTTGCAACTTAACAATCAATGAATAGCATTTCTTAGCCTCCACGATATTGATTCTGACTTGCTATTTGACTCAAGGGTGACATGTTATTTATATGCTCTCAAATGTGTCCATGACATGTTAAGGTGAATGATATCAGTGTAATATCTTACCTTAATCTTTGAACACAAGGATGATTCCTTCTCACTTGGGCAAATACAATAGACTAGCTAAAAATGTTTCAATCTCACATTGATTGAGCTAAACTCTCAGGTGCATTGGTTGGGTAAATTCCCATGCCTATGCTTGTTTTACTATGATTCAAAGAACAAGAGACATTACGCAGCTAAATTTCTTGTCATTCAGTTATCGATTAATCATTCTTTTCAGATTATGAAAGTCAAAACGTAATAAGGAAAAGTTATGTAATATATGAGTTTCCATCATACTTATCGACTGGTTTGTCATGCAGTATGGTCTGTCTGGTGTGATGAAAATTTCAACTATATATTTCTCTGCAGCATATTATATTTCTTAAACAAAAACTTTGAAATGATCCAGCTTCATTTGAAACTTTGAACTGATAAAAAGCAGTCTGCAGCAATGCATGATGTAATTGAAACATAGAATTTGGCTTGACAATGCTAGTTTTTAAAACATGGGTTAAACATTGAGGCAGCCACTATGGGCTGTCCTCCCCCCCCCCCCCCCCAACCTTTCCAGGCTTTTGTTGCTGCTCAGCATGGACTATACTTTTTCAGTATTTGCAAAGTTTTATTATGCTTACAATATCTCTGCCCAGTAGCTTTATACATTAAATGCCGTAATTGCATCAATTTTTTGCTTTTGGTTCCCAATGTTTCAAGTAAGAAGTTCACCTAGTTATCTGTTGTTGACATAACACGTAGGATGGAATCATGCAAACTGGTGATGAGGAGACACGTCGCTTTTTCAAGCGTTCTTCAGTGCAAGTGCTACTTTGCCCCCGATCTGCAGGAAAAGGACATAGCTGGGCCAAAAAACAGGTTGGACATAATAATCTTCTCTATATCAATGGTTTGTCCTGCTTCCACATTTTTTTCCTGGAGCATAAAAAAGGTTCCTTAATCCTTAGTCTTAATATTTTACTGATAATGCATCGTTCTATGGGATGCCGCTAACAAGTTTTGCTGGAACTGGAGTGGAATTGTGACTACGTACTTGTCTATATGGTGATGAAATTCTTCAATTGTGTTCATGAACGTGTTTTCTACAATATCTGGTGTAAAGTTTTAATTCAGAGGAATAATAACAAGAAAAAACATAATAAAATTTTATAATTTTTTTCATTGTAGACTTTGACAAAGTAGCAATATCGTATGGTGAATTCAACTAGGATAAATTACACCCTCATCTTTGTAAAATACATCTATTGTGAAATTAGAGGAAAAAACCAAAAGGATATCTTGATAAGGCATATGATATTACAAGACTTGCAACTATGCATGCGCCATAAGGACAACAGAGGAGTTTGGTTGAAGTCTACCTCAGATTTCTTCCATTATATAATATTACCTCCTGCAATTAGCTTTTTCATTATATTATAGTGTGAGAATTACCTTGTAAATGCACTGTAACAGTTGGCATGGGGGCATTGCTTGGTGCAATGGTAGAAGGTAAGGCAGCCCCTTCTCCAAACAAAGCTGGAGATTGGGACTGTACCCAGTACACCCTTCTTTTCACCCTGAATTGCAATGTTTGGCCTACATCTAGAGTTGGGAATTAGAAATTTTAGAAGTAAATTTTTTGTTTTTGGGTTAATAGCTGTTGCCTGCACTAAGTTCGTTTCTCTCAGTTCCCAAATCTTGTTTCTTGATACATGTTTCCAGATTTTCTATTCTCATTGAGCCACTTGATTTGGTTTTTGGTCCTCAGGAAGTTGGAACAATCTACACCCATCATCAGAAAACTGTGATACTGGATGCTGATGCGGGTCATCATAAGAGAAAGATCATAGCATTTGTTGGAGGTCTTGATTTATGCAATGGGCGATATGACACTCCAAAACATCCTATCTTTAGCACATTGCAAACTGTGCACAAAGAGGACTATCATAATCCTACTTTTACGGTAACCATCTTGCAATAGTCATTCTTGCTTTGTAGTTGATTTGGATTTCTTACTCTTTGCCCATCAGTTATCTAAGATATCTGCTCAGATATGTTGATTCTGGTCGTCTGTAAGGCACTTTATACATCATACTTTCGTGGCACCTACGTTCTACCTCAGATTGGCCGAATCTTGTGACTGTACATAGGCTTACACATTGCAAAGATACTCCAAACACTAGTTTTGTAAACTAAATTTGCGGCCAATTGTGAGAAACTTCATATGCTCTTTATACTCAGTCGCTTCTCTTTCACTGTTAATCTTCGTAAAATGTGTAGTTTGGGTTCTCATTATTCTTGATATTTGGTACGCGTTTGATCTCTTTTGTTTTTCTCTGAGAATAATCTAGATTTATATGGTTTTGGCCAAGTAGTTTTTATGAAAATATGGAGGCTTGGCTTCTTTAAAAAAATGGGAGTGATGGTACCGACTAAGAGAGTTTGGTCCCTTTAATCAGAATCATTGATGAACGTAAATGTAAAGCTTGATCACTACCTCATTGGACCTAGCCTTCTTTGACATTTAAAATGATGCTGATACTTCCATCTACTCTTTCGTGTTTTTTTTCTGTTCCTTACCCTATATATGGCTTTAAATGGAACAGGGACCTGCTGTTGATTGTCCAAGAGAACCATGGCATGATTTGCACTCTCAAATTGATGGTCCAGCAGCATATGATATCCTCACCAACTTTGAGGAGCGTTGGTTAAAGGCTTCAAAACCACACGGGCTTCAGAAAATGAAAGCATCAAATGATGACGCCTTACTCAAACTTGAAAGAATTCCTGACATATTAGGAATGGCAGATGCCCCATACCTAAAGGAGGATGATCCAAAGGCTTGGCATGTCCAGGTTGATTAAATTTAGATTTTTCAGTACTGCTTTAACCTTTACTACCAGGACTAACTTTCTTGGAATACATAGGTTTTTCGTTCAATTGACTCCAACTCAGTTAAAGGTTTTCCCAAAGACCCAAAAGATGCTACAGGCAGGGTAGGGCAACTTTTGGTTCCTTAGGTTCTTCTTTCTTTAAATAGTTCCCCTTTTATGATGGTAATTAGTTGGCTGATATCTTCACTTCATTGTAACAGAACCTGGTATGTGGAAAAAATGTACTGATAGACATGAGTATACATACAGCATATGTAAAGGGGATTCGTGCTGCACAACATTGCATTTATATTGAGAATCAGTATTTCCTTGGGTCTTCATACAATTGGACTAACTACAAAAACTTGGGTAAGCACCACTAACTGTTTACTTCTTGTCGAGCTATTGAAACTTATTGACTAGTACACCAGATCTGATTGTCTGACTACATGGTAAATAATGTATCACTACTCAATTAAAAAACTTATGTGTCATTATAAGTTCATGAAGTAACAGCTATGTACACATGCTAATGTTGACTCCGCTGTTCTCTGCTATTTTATTCCCCCCCTCTTCATGCACTGATTGCTGAGAACAAAAGATGATAAATGAAAACTTAGAGTCTTGACAAGGGACAGAGCAGTGTGGTTGTCGTAAATTCCTAGTTTTCTTTACTCATCAAACATCTTCTAAATATTCAAACTAAGCACTGTTACACAAGAATTCATTTTTATCTGCAGGTGCGAACAATTTGATACCAATGGAAATTGCTCTTAAAATTGCTAACAAAATCAGAGCAAATCAGAGGTTTGCTGTATATATTGTCATTCCAATGTGGCCAGAGGGTGTTCCTACAAGTACTGCTACTCAGAGGATTCTCTTTTGGCAGGTAGACTCTTACTACCAAATCATAAACTATAAATCACTAGATGGATAATTGAACTTTTTATTCCTAATGAAAGAATGAATCATGTGAATATTCATACTATGTCTTCCTCATATCCAAGGATGGAGGGGGAATTCAGATGTCCCTTGAAAATCAGATTTTGCTACTGTTCTATTCAAGTTTTTTCAATCACTTATGGATCCAGTAACAATATTGGAGCCATCAGCATGCAAATGTTCATGTTATATCATCGTCATATTTGTGGACTCCCACTCTATCTAGTGACCCAAGCACAGGTGATGATCTTGTGTTTTGTACGGCCCAATGCTATGTGGCATATGATGGTGGCACAACCGTGCATTCCCTAAAAGTGAATTTACTTTCATAGTCCCTTTAGCAAGTCTCCATGGAGCTGGAGCGCCTTTCGAATGGCAAAAAGAGAGATTTTACTGTGATCCACTACCAGATTGAATTGCCTCACTTACCACTTGCTCTGATTCCCATCCCCTAAGAGCTTGTCCAATGCCACCAGTACCAGAAATGCATCACCTTTACCCGCGTAACAGACTTCTATGACAGCCGGGAATAACGGTCTGTTATTAAAAAAAAAAACAAAGAAAGAAAGCGGCAGACTGTACATACCCAAAGTCCTTGGGGAAGTAATGTGAAGTGTGAAATGGAACATGAGGTGCGTATAAAATTCTGAGGTGGTACACTGAATGAACCATCCATAATATATTTGAACAGCATCTTGATCCGACAGACCAAGCATAGCTTCGGTGACTTGTTAGAGGCGCCTCTGTACTGATATGCAGCTGAAGATTTTCCATAACATGAATGCACTGCTCTCCTACTAAGTTTTGGATAATGGCAAGGCAATCGGCGACCTCATATTTTGCAGATGGAGTAAGTGACCAAGAGAAATACTGAGGCAAAAAGTAGATGCCTTTATAGAAAACTTATTTTACCTCTTGTAGAAACCCGTTACAGGGTTCCTGATTATTCTTGAAGTAATCATTCCTATATCTCGAGGCTCAATTAAAGTCCTCAAAAATTTTGAGATTGACTTGGGTTGATATTAAAAACCAATTGGGTGCTCCTCAACCAAAACAGAGTGCAAAACCAGAAAGAGATTAGGTGGCCTATTTTTTTTTTCCATTCTAGTCTAGTTGAAAGGATTAAAGTTGCTTGCCTTTTAAATCTATGTTTTAGGACCTTATTTTGCTTCCTCCGTGTATTATTCTACATGAAATCTGTTGCTGTCAACTATTTAAACTGGTAAGTGCTTACAACATAGCTAGTTTATCACAGAGAATTCAATCTTTTGCTAAATCAATCTTCATTGTGATATTGGTGTCGTGGGTTTAGTCATGGAAACAATCCACGTAGGGAGATAAGGCTGTATTTATCCAATTCTCCCCAAACCCCATAGTGGTGGCTTGAATAAATTCAATGACTTTTTATCTTTCCGGTTTTTTTAAACACAAGCTGGTTTTGTTGGTAAAGTTTATTGGTAGTTGTAAGAGAGATCTAGAATTGAGTCCCATTCTCTTCTGTTGACTTTTCTTTTTGTTATTATTATTATCTATTTTGTGGGTGGGTGGTTTTTTTTTTTTTTTGGGGGGGGGGAGGGGAAGGATTAGTTGGGCTTTTGGGTTTATTTGCTGTATCTCATCAACCTCTGATACTGTTGCTTCTACAGCACAATACAATGCAAATGATGTATGATGTAATCTACAAGGCTTTAGAAGAGGTAGGTCTTGAGAAGAAATGTGAACCTCAAGATTATTTGAATTTCTTCTGCCTGGGCAATCGTGAGGCTCAAGACAGGGAAGCCCACTCAGATACCAAAAATTGTGCTGCCACAAGCACTCCTCAAGTACATCTTTCTAACCCTTTAACGCGGTGCTTAAGCTTACTCTCGAAATATTAAGTTTCTACGTTTTCCAATCATTTTATCCCTACTTATCCATCGTTATATGTGTTGCCCAGGTACTCACTCGGAAAAGCCGGCGCTTTATGATTTATGTCCATTCCAAAGGAATGATTGTAGATGATGAGTATGTGATATTGGGGTCTGCAAACATCAACCAGCGTTCCTTGGAGGGCACCAGAGACACTGAAATCGCTATGGGTGCATATCAGCCTCGTTATACCTGGGCACACAAAAACTCCAGTCCACGTGGGCAGGTAAGCTTGGATCAGATGGCTCTTTATGTATTTCACCTTGATGCGAATCCATAATACATGTAATCTGAGAAATGGTGATGTATATTACTACCATTAACAACTGTCTAGAGTCAGATAAATTAAATATTAAGATGTTATACTTCAGATCAGACTAGATCCACACAAAAAAAACAGTGCTAAGTGAAGCTGGTCCTCCTTGACTTGGTGTCTGTGGATCTAAGATCCCACCCCGCAGATCAGGGATTCAAGGATGGTATAAAGTAACATATAGGAAGTGGAATCCAAGGATGAAAGTTCATCAATATACCATGTTAAATGAATGGTACAGTTTTGTACAACTGCAAACATCATAAAGTGTCTACTCTTGGAGTTCATGACCGTATTTTAGATTTAGAGAAAAAGAACTGAAAGTCTGTGGTGTATCTGTGTGACTATATATTCATTTGCAGTCATAATAGCATGTGATCTGGCTGCAAGTTTGTCATGTTTGTATGCCAGTGTTATCAAGGCACGTAGAATTTATTCATTGTATGGGAGGGCTAGTAACCATCTATTAGCTCTCACTGTTTAATCAGCGAGTCCAAGTTTGCTTGTAATATTATCCGTCCTCAGAGCCGTTGAGGGTAATAATAAGTCATTGTCAGGGTTCTCTTCCAAATGAAGACTTCAATAGCTATACATGCTCAAGATGTAATTTTGGAATTGCAAGTTCAAGGGAAGTATATTTTGTCTTGTATTTAACGCTTCAAGTTTCTCCTTAAAATTACAAAAAATTTGTCATGTATTGTACACGTTTTCACTTCTGTTTTTTTCATTAACCCGACTAACTTTGTCTGAAATTTTGAAGTGAATTTTTTGTATTTCTGTAAATGCCCTAATTGGGTGGTGAATACATATGTGACTAGTTGTTTTTTGCATCTGAGTGCAGATATTCGGATATAGAATGTCACTCTGGGCAGAGCATATTGGTGCTGTGGAACGATGTTTCGAGCAACCAGAGAGTCTTGAATGTGTGAGGCGTGTAAGGTTGCTGAGTGAGCTGAACTGGAAACAATATGTAGCTGATGAGGTTACTGAAATGAAGGGACACCTTCTTAAGTACCCAGTCGAAGTTGATCGAACAGGGAAGGTGAAACCTCTTCCTGGATGTGAAACATTTCCAGATGTGGGTGGAAATATAGTAGGGACATTCACTGCCATTCAAGAGAATCTCACCATTTAATCAAACCATTGTATCTTGTTAGGCATTAGCCTCCCCTGTTTTTTGCATTAATGGTCTACTAGGCCAAACTGATGCCGCTCAAAAACTAGTTTTCCATATCTCATGTATGTGTGTGTGATGGTTGTTGGTGGGTAGGTTGGGGGGTGGTGTTGATACGTATTCGTTGTTAGAATATTAATACTAAGGGTAGTTTAGGCATTTTCTTTATGTTGTGTTGCTCTACTATATAAGACTTACTTTGTTTATTTCTAGGTTTAAGATGTGTATTACAAACTTGTTTTTTGAATAATTTATTCTCTTTCTTTTCTCCATTCGCATTGATCAATTCTTACATGGTATCAGAACTATTATATTTCATTCAAAACCTAAGATTATAGATAGTAAAAAGATGAACTGTTTTTTTTCTAGGTTGCTGGAGCATGATGTCAGCAATCATCGGTGATGACGTCAAGCTAATGTCATTCTTTTTTGACCGTGAAAACTACTGTTAGACTCAAAATTTCATGGGCTTTTTGTTGGTATGGTTCGTTTTTTATTTTGAACTCATCTCGTAGATGTTTCTATTTTTTGAATATTTTCGACTCAAATTCTCAAATTTCTTCAATCTGTTAAAACTTAGATTTTTTGCTACAATTTTTGGTCCAAATCTTCTCTAAGAGCACCAACTAAGCTTCCATGGTCCGTTCTTGAGAGACTCGAAGCTTTAGAAGCATTATTTTGGCTTGATTTTGGCCATTCTAGGGTTTCGGTATACCTGTCACAGGCGACACTGGTTCCTGAAGCCGTGGTTTTTGTGTGGGTTTATTGCTATGTTCTGTGTGGGTTGCTTTGATATTCAAATCTTCGGCTGAGTTGTGGGTAGTCTTCTTGTTGTGGCTACGGCATTCTGGTTGTTTTTTGCTTGCTTCGACAGTTGATTTTTTTGCTATTGAGTGTTATTTGGTGATATTGCCAATTTGGTGGCTGTTGGGTTTTGATTGTTGGTTCTTATTTGGTGTTATTGCTCTCTTTGGGGCTGCTGAGTTTTGATTGCTTTGGTGGCTACTCAATTTTGATTGTTGATTCTTATTTAGTGTTATTGCTTTCTTTGGGCCGTTGAGTTTTGACTGCTTTGACTTTGAATGTGGTGTAATTGTTACTACAATGGCAAGTGAAAATTCTGATTCATTTCAAGCCATTAGTGTAAGACTAATAGGTGAAAATTATGTTTAATGGGCTTATATTATGAAAAAAAATTATTGGGGAAAGACATGTAGAATTATATTAGTGGTGTTGTACAGGCTCCAACTGATACTAAGGCTGAAAATTACGCTGATTTGAAGAGTACTTAGAATATCAATAAGGCAATAATTATCACCTGGATTAATAACTCAGTTGATCAGACTATTGAGGTTCATCTATCCAAGTTTACCACAACTAAAGAAATTTGGAATTATTTGGCCACACTTTTTGTCCAGTCTAATTTTGCAAAGTGGTATCAATTGAGCATGTGATTCGAAATGTGCGTTAAGGGGACAAAATCATACAAGAATTCTACTCAGTTATAACTGAATTCTGGGATCAGCTAGCACTTATTGAACCTACTGAATTAAGCACTAATTTAACATATCGCACCTTTAGAGAGGAACAGAGGTTGGTGCAATTCTTGATGACTCTTAGAGATGACTTCGAGAGACTTCGTGGTTCCATTCTTCATCATCACCCCACTCCCCTCAGTGGGATGCAGTTGTTAATGAACTCTTAACTGAAAAGGTTCGTCTTAAAATCCTTTTTGGAAAGGATGTTCTTCCACTGCCAAATCAGACTGTATTGGTTGTTCCTTCCAAAGTGACCTCTAATTCTCAAAATAAATATCGAGGTCAAGCTGCTTTTGATGAGTGTAATTTATGTCGTGAAAAGGGTCACTGGAAAGCCCAATGTCCAAAGTTGATGATCAAGAATGCATGAGGGTCTCAAAATCAGTCATTTAAGTCTAGAAATCGTCATACAACAGTCGTAGCACCATCAGTGAACGAGTTAGCTTCATCAACTCCCAACCTAACTATACCTGCAGATCAAGTACATAAGTTTCTCTTTCTTCATCAGTCTAATGCTCTCATAGTTTCTCTTACTATAGGTTCGTTCAGCTCATATCCTTCAGGTATATCTCGAACTGCATGTGTCTTTGACTCAGGTGTCACACATCATATGACCAATGACTCTTCTTTATTTGCATATATCGTTTCACCCCCATCTTTATCTGTACTTGTTGCTAATAGTTCTCAAATATTATTAGCTGGTGTTGGGACAATTATTTTATCCAACCTTACACTTTCAGATGTCTATTATATTCTTCAACTTACTTTGAATTTACTCTTTGTCAGTCAACTATTTGATTATGAATTTGTGGTTCATTTCTCTTCCTCTGGTTGTATTGTGCAGGATCCACGGTCCAAGAAGCTGATTGGGACAGGCCGTAGAAAGGGCGGGTTATATGTGTTGGAGGAGCTTCATATTCTAGATGCTGATGCTGCTGCTTCTACTGTTGATTTATCTTCTTTTCGTTTGAGTCCAGAGTCATCTAGTTTTTATTTATGACATTCTCGTCTCGATCATGTTTCGTATTCTCGTTTAAAATTTTTAACTTCAACTGGTAGTTTGGGTAGTTTAGAAAGTCATGATATTTCTGATTGTAGTGGATGCAAGTTGGCTAAATTTAATGCATTGTCATTCAATAAAAGTGTTACTTGTCTCTTGCACCATTTGATCTTGTTCACTCTGATATATGGGGATCGACTCTTATCCCTACACAATGAGGGTCCAAATATTATGTTTTCATTTATTGATGATTACACGAGGTACTGTTGGGTATTCTTGATGAAACGTCAGTCTGAATTCTTTTTCATCTTTACTATCTTTCGTCACATGGTACGCACTCAATATTCCGCAGTCATTAAATATTTTCGATGTGATTAGGGAGGTGAATATACTCTTATTTTTTTTTCATGATTTGTTGAAATATGATGGTATAATTTATCAATCTTCTTGCACTAATCCACCTGAGCGGAATGATGTTGTCGAACGGAAACACCGTCATATTTTAGAGACAACACGTTCCCTTCTATTATCAGCACATGTTCCAAGCTCATTTTTGGGGAAAGCAGTTTTGACAACAGTTCATTTGATCAATATCATTCCTACTATTCTCACATCTGGAGTCTCTCCATTTGGAAATTTATATGCTAAGCCACCTAACTATTTTTCTTTACATGTATTTGGTTGTGTCTGCTTTGTTTTGCTCCCTAGTATTTTTTGTACCAAAAATTCTGCTCGTTCAGCTTTATGTGTATTTCTTGGTTATGGTGAGGGTTAAAAAGAGTATCGTTGCTATGATCCCATCACCCACAAACTTTATGTTTCTTGCCATGTTGTTTTTATGGAGCATATTCCCTTCTTTTCAATTTCATCTAGTTCTTCATTGCATAAGTCTGACCTGATATACATTGATCCCTTTCTTACTAATGTTCCTCATGACATATATGTTGGTGATTTACATGTGTCTGATCCTTCATCTTCTTAGTCGACTATTACTCGTTCCCCTATTGTGCATACATATGTTGTAGGACTCCAGTTATCTCCTCTCCGGATGTAGTGACACCCCTTTCTCCTCTGGCTGCCCAATCAGGTTCAAACACTGTGGATCATACCTCACGTTATCCTCAGCATTCTCGTAAATGTCCAGACAGGTTTGATTGGAGTAATACTTGTTATTCTTTTGACTTTTGTTCTTTTATTACTCGTATTCATTCTCTATCTGAACCCACCTCCTACAAGAAGGCTTTATTTGATCCACTTTGAAAACAGGCTATGGATGAGGAGTTGCCTGCCTTATATAAAACCAGAGCTTGGAAGCTAGTGTCTTTACCGCCTGGTAAACGCACCATTAGTTGTAAGTGGGTTTATAAAATAAAAATCAAATCGGATGGTTCTGTGGAACGATAGAAAGCTCGATTAGTAGTCAAGGGGTTTGCTCAGGAATATGGTCTAGACTATAATGAGACTTTTGCTCATGTTGCCAAGATGACTACTGTTCGCACCGTAATTGCAATTACTGCCATCCGACAATGGAGTTTGTCTCAAATGAATGTGAAAAATGTATTTCTACATGGAAATTTAAATGAAGAGGTTTTTATGACACCTCCCCCTGGATTATCTTAAAATTCTGGTCAAGTATGTCGAATTTATCGTGCTTTTTATTGTCTTAAACAGGCTCCCAGGGTATGATTTGTCAAATTTTTCTCGGTTATTTGTGACTTGAATTTTCGCCTCAATGGTCATGATTCTACTCTCTTTTTACGATCTACTTCTTTAGGTTATATTTTTCTTTTACTGTATGTTGATGATATGATTATTACGGGTGATGACATTGTTGGCATATGCTTATTGAAAACCCAGTTGCAAGACCATTTTGAGATGAAAGATTTGGGGCAGCTTAGATATTTATTGGGTATTGAGATTGCTTCATCTCCTAAATGATATCTTCTCTCTCAGTCCAAGTATGCTTCAGATGTTATTCAACGAACTCGTTTATCAAATAATTGGACAGTTGAAACACCTTTAGAGCTAAATATTCATTACTCTTCGTCTGATGATACTCCCTTGTCTGATCCAACCTTATATCGCACTATTGTTGGGAGTTAGGATATCTTATAGTCACTCGTCCGGATATCTCTTATGTTGTTCACATTGTAAGTCAATTTGTTGTTTCACCCACCATCGTTCATTAGGCTGCTGTTCTTCGCATTCTTCGGTATCTCCGTGGTACTTTACATTAAAGTTTACTATTTTCTCACTCTTCATCTATGGAACTCAGGGCTTACTCTGATATTAACTGGACTGGTGACTTTATGGATTGCAAGTCCACCACTAATTTCTGCCTGTTTTTCCACCACTGGTTTCTGCCTGTTTCTTGAGAATTCTCTTATTTCTTGGAAAAGCAAGAAACAAACTGTTGTTGCTTGTTCTTCTGCTGAAGCTGAGTATCGTGTTATATCATCTACTACAGTTGAGATAGTCTGATTACGATGACTCCTTGCTGATCTTGGCATTTCAGTATCTTCTCCTACTCCTATGTTCTGTAACGACATTAGTGCTATTCAGATTGCGCATAACTCCGTCTTCTATGAGCGCACAAAACATATTGAGATTGATTGTCACTTTGTGCGCCATCATCTGTAACAGGGCATCATCACTCTCCCCTTTTTTCCTTCCATAATACAAATAGTGAATTTTTTTATGAAATCTCACACCATAACACGTTTCCAATTTTTTCTTGGCGAACTCTTAATATTTTCTACCACACCATGAGTTTGAGAGGGGGTATTAGAGTATTAATACTAAAGTTAGTTTAGACATTTTTTTTATGTTGTATTGCCCTATTATATAAGACTTACTTTATTTATCTGTAAGTTAAAACTGTGCAGTACGGACTTACTTTTATAAATAATATATTCTTTATTTCTCTTTTCCAATTCGCATTGATCAATTCTAACATTGACAACCAATGCTGGTTGATTTATCTTGTATCATATTCATATTACTGTGTCTTATTCAACTGTAACTACTGATAGGATATGACCTTGGGGTACGAATAACTCCCAGCCTATTAGAAAAGAACAGGTTGATGTCACGTCTTGAGTATAACTATATTGCAGTTGGTTAAATAGCACCTTATTAATAATCCTATTTTTTTTCCTTAATAATGAATTAATCAGATTGCTTGTACAAATTATTAGTTTGAATTCTATAATGCCCCATTACTAACTTTAATATATTTTTTCTCAACAAAACAAGGTAAAAAATAAAAATAAAAATAAAAATCATTGGAAAGAAAGATCACACTTTCTAAAATTGAGAAATTTCATTTTTTCCTTAATTTCGTATGAAAAATTAAACAAAAAAGTTAAATTGGGATAGTGTAATCATATAGTAAATTGCTTGGATCCCCCAAGTATGATGAGTTAATTATACACATTGCATTCTAGATTGAAACTATTTATCAAATTACGAAAGTTTTTAATAACGTGTGTAAGACCCATTTTAATTGTCTTTTCATAAAAATATCAATATTATATATCATTTTTTTCTTACCACATTTAACCCCTAAATTTCTTATAAAATAATATTTAAACATCCATTTTAATTCATGCACACTTTTATATTTGTCTCTTTCTTCCTATTTTTTGCGTCTAGTGGTGTTGAAATATGATACGATTTTAATGCGATACGATATTAGAGAGTTTGAGTTTTTTTAAGTAACCCGTTTCATAAATGAATGATTAATAAATAAATCGAGTATGAGTGAAGTCAATTAAAAAAAATATATAATATATTTTTTTTACATATTGATTATATACGATTTATACATGACATAAATTCGATATAATATAAATCGTTAGACATAAATTAATAAATAAATTAAATATAAGTGAAATATTTTTTAATATAAAACTCATAAAATCCGATGCAATCCCGCTTTACCTGACATAATTGCCAGGCCTACGAGTATCCCATGTGTGGATGAACCATGGTCTACGGTGTCATCCCTAGCACTTCCCCTAGTTTAATAGTGGATGACAAAAAAAAAAAAAAAAAAAATTACCCATAGGTCATTAATGAGGGAACTCCCTTCCATAATTATATTCACTTACTAATTAATTCCTAATCATTACCTACCCACTTCAAATTGTGTTGATATTAGGGAAACTTTTATTTTATAATTTTAAAATTTTTATTATATATAAATTATTTAAATTATATTCTCAATGTATTAAAAATTTTATAATGCAACTCTTTTTGTTAATTTTTTATTAGTGTTAATGTGTTAATTTTTTACAAGAAAATAACAAAAGGTAACAAAAAAATTATCAATGCGCATTTGGTCTAATGATACTTTTTATCTTATAAAATATTTGTCTTCTTGAGATCAAAGGTTCAAATCTCTCTCCTAAAACAAAAAAACAAAAAAATTAAATTATAATACTTTTGATACATTAATGATATAATATAAAAAATTTAATTTTTAAGAACAGAAAATTTAAAATTTAAAATCTTTTAAGGTATAAAATAATTAAAAAAAAACCCATATTATTATTACCCACGCCACTCCACTCCCACCCCACCCATCACTGTCCAAACCACCGTCTAATATCTTGCCCCAATACCAGGTCACACACACGTACTCAGATTCACAGATCCGATCTTTCCATCCTCTCTGTCTCTTCCCCTCTACCCATATATATTCAGTACCTGTAATTAGTATATCACTCCCCCTCCCTCTCTCTCTCTTCTCAAATGGGTTTCCCAGCCAACGGCTCATCAACCGACAAGCCTCTCAAGTTCTTGATCTACGGCCGGACCGGCTGGATAGGTGGTTTACTGGGAAAGCTCTGCGAAGCTCAAGGCATCGACTTTGTTTACGGCTCCGGTCGTCTGGAGAACCGGAGCTCCTTAGAAGCTGATCTTGCCACGGTGAAACCGACCCACGTATTCAATGCTGCCGGCGTGACCGGCCGGCCGAACGTGGACTGGTGTGAATCACATAAGGTTGAGACTATCCGGACCAATGTGGTGGGGACGCTGACGCTGGCTGACGTTTGCAGAGAGAAGGGTTTGGTTATGATCAACTATGCCACCGGGTGTATTTTTGAGTACGATTCTGAGCATTCGATCGGGACTGGTGTTGGGTTCAAGGAAGAGGATAAACCCAATTTCATCGGATCTTTCTATTCCAAGACCAAGGCCATGGTGAGTGAATCACTCCATTTTCCATGAATTGATCTATATATATGTGTAGTTCGTTAGATTGTGGCATTGAATTTTAAGATCCAGTTATGAATATTTATGTTCCTGATTTTGGGTCAAAAGAATCACCTTTAAAGCTGAAAGCTATAAGTTGGCCAAATCTAGTGTTAGATCTGTGTTTTTTATTGTGAATCCTGTTTAAAGGTATGTTCTGTAGGGTTAGTTTAATTAGTGCTAGATTGAAATTGAGTATTTTTGTGTTATGAAGTAAGCTTGTGAAATCTGACTCTTGAATTTAATGTTATTTTAATCAAATGGGAAGATATTTGGTCAGACTTCAATTTGACGGGTTGATTAAAGTCAGGTCTATATGTTACTATACGAAAAGAGTCCCAACCATACGTTTGCAAGACAAAATCAATGAGCTTGAGTCACCTAAAGTTAACACATTAAGGGCAACTTGAGTTACCTAAAGTCAAACATATTAGCTTGCTTCTTTCGCAGCTTTGTGAATTAGTGAATTACATGGCATTCAATATTAAGTACGTAGTTGATGTTATCAGCACTCTGAAAAGAATTTGAGGCGCCCTGCTTTCTTTCTTCATATTGTGTTTTTATTGAGTGGCAGAATTTATTTTTAAGTTCACGTAACATTGCTCCTTGTTGTGCACCATAAATTTTGAACTTCAATAGCAAGACCTTTTGGTTATTGGAATGCCTTATCCTTAAGCAGCCATAGAGCTGATCTCCCTCATCAGTCAGACAGATGCGAATAAGGAGGAAAGCCGATTGATAGAGGTTGGACGGATGACTGCAGAAACGTATTAATGGTGTCTCATCATTAGAATAAATGCTCTGTGTGCACACGTGAGAGAAAGTGAATGAGAGAGAGGGAGGGGGAGGACATAACTACTAAATCCGCAGATGTGTGTGGTATATTTGTCTAGAGTACTTATGTGAAGATCACAATTGGAACCATAATTTTCCTTGTTTACTTAAATGAACTGAAAACTTCTATGAGGATGATAGTTGTCTTCTAGAGAAGAGTCGTGAGCAGTTGACTCATATTTACCCGTAATGCAACACAATGCACACCCTTTGTAGCTGGTACTCTAAAAATAGTGATCATACACCAGTTTTTGAGATAGTTATTCTATAGTCACCTTGTCCCTCATTTTGACTCCATCCTCATCTGTTTATCTGCTGCCAAATTACTAAAAGTAAGATGCTTATCGACACATTTCCCACGGGCAAAGAATGTGTCGTAATGCGAGGAAGGTTTTGTCTTCGAAGTGTTACTTAGGATGTGGCTTTTTTTTAAGAAGAGTGAATCACAATTTATACCCTTAAAAAGGACACATGATTCCTATTTGGTCCCTCAACGATCAAGTCCTTAAATTTCACGATTAGTTTCAATCAATTCCCTATGTCAAAATTCATTAATAATTATGATGAAAAAGTATCACGTGAACATTACATGCCTCAATAACATACATAATTTTGACCAAATAAACATAAACATGAGTCAAATTTGTAAAAGATGAGTCAATGCATCCAATTGAAGTACTCAAATCTTTATCAAATGATGATGCAGATGTAACTTCAATACATAAACTCTAACTTCAGTGCCAACTTATTCAAATTTAATTTCATAATTGGATCACGTTATGCTCATGTGACTCTTTTCCTTTATACTTATTGATGAATTTGAATGGGGGACTTAATTGATATAAAACTTAAAGTGTAAGGATTTGATTGTTTTAATTGGTAATTTTGGGACCAAATAGAAATCAAGATTAAATTTTGAGGGTATAAAATATAATTTGCCCTTTTAATAATATTGCTGCCTATAAGGTACCGCCTGGGCATAAGCATAAGAAGTTGGAGGTTTCTATTATTGTCAATTCTGATGGTTGTTCATTTGTAATGATTTTGGAAAGGTGGAAGATTTGCTCAAGAACTATGAAAATGTCTGCACATTGCGTGTCAGAATGCCTATCTCATCAGATTTATCCAACCCCCGCAACTTCATCACGAAGATCACACGATATGAAAAGGTGGTTGACATACCAAACTCCATGACAATCTTGGATGAACTCCTCCCCATTTCCATTGAGATGGGAAAAAGAAACCTCACAGGGATTTGGAACTTTACAAATCCTGGGGTGGTCAGCCATAATGAGATTCTGGAAATGTACCGGGATTATATTGATCCAAACTTCACATGGAAGAACTTTACTCTTGAGGAGCAGGCAAAGGTGATCATTGCACCAAGGAGCAACAATGAACTTGATGCTACCAAACTGAAAGAAGAATTCCCTGAGCTCTTATCTATTAAGGAGTCCCTCATACTGTATGTGTTCAAGCCAAATCGAAAGACCCCTTTAGCTTGAAATAGATGCTTGGATTTTTGTTTTGTCAGTTGTTATCTTGTTACTTTAGTTTCACATGGGTTGATGCGATCTTTCTTCCAGTCGGGTTCCCCATCCCACATGAGATGCATGATTGTCTTCTTGTGTATTTGAGTGTTGTATCCGCATTGATTTGATAATGAATAAATAAGGTGGAAGTGATTTATCAAGCCATTCTTGTTACTTATCTCACAAGTGCTGCATGTTAATGGCTTCTTATAGTTGGTACATAAAATTGGTTGCAACCATGGCTTTTTTCCTCACTGATCATAATTGCATGATAATAAACAGATGCTTTGACCATTGGTTTGACTTTTAAGCCATTGTCATGACCATGATGTTCCCTTCAATTAGAAGTCAGTCAAGCCCATCTAGTTATAATGTTGGAATTGTTAGATTTTCCTATTGAAAAGCGAATTTGCTTAGTGAAGTTTACCAGAAAAACAATTCCCAAGAGCAATGTCTGGATGATTGCTTATAGCAGCTACCTGCCTGCTTGATTCAGCCAAGGAGTTTGCTTGTGCTAATTTAATTGATAGCAGATCTAGTGGGGCTCAGTAATTAACACTCTTTTAAGGATGATATGTGACTGACAAGTGAGATTGGTGAGGGAATTAGTAGTCAAGCCCAACTAGTTACTGAGGGAATTAGAAGTTAGTCAAGCCCAACTAGTTATAGTGTTGGAATTGTTGGACTTTCCTATTGAAGAGCCAATTTGCTTAGTGAAGTTTACTAGGGAGAGAGAGAGAGAGACTCTGTTAGGCAACAACCATATCATAGTCATACATGCTTGAAATTATTACTTCTAACGAAGGCTATAGAAACCCGAGGCACATCGCACCTCAAAAGCTCCAGAACCACATTCAAGCTTGTAATTATTACCTCTTAATGAAAGCTGTAGAAAGCTGAGGAACTTGCCACCTCAAAGCCTCAAGAACTTCTTTATTTGAAATTGGATGAAACTTAGTTGCGTCCAAAAATTCCATTTTTGTGATATACGGAAGAACCTCTGAAAGTTGGCTTCTTCTCAGTCATGGAGAGGGTCTGGGCGGAGTCAAGGTTATAGGGAGCCCCAGGGATGTAGTTGTAAACCACAAGTGGTGTTCTCACAGAATAGACTCCAGATTGCCATGTAATGGCACCCGAGATGATCGGCTGCTGTGAAATGGTCGGGCCAGTGACCTTCACTGTGAACGATTTTGTCTCTCCAAGAGCAGAGAATGACAAGGTTGATGGCTCCACCGAAACATTTATAGTTGGAGGCATGTGCATGATAGCTGTGTAAGTTGAGTCTGCAGCACCTACATTGGTCACTGTCCTTGTGAAGACACCGGCGATCTGCTGACCGTCTTCCACGTACAGTGAGAACGACGGATAGTTAAGATCCCAAGCTCTCCCAGGCTCTGTACTGTTGCATACACTGTTGTCCCCGGTGACAAGTCGGAGGGTGGTTGTGTTATAGCCCTGCTTGCAGAGGAAGTTAATGTAATCTACCTCGGAGGCATCAAAGACAAGCCCAGGGTTCACTGCAGCAAGTGGGTCGATCTGACCAGAACCATAAGCGAATTCAAGGTCCTCATGCTTCCTTGGATCAATTACAGTTGCTGATCAAACATCGAGTTTTATTAGGATACAAATTGTGGGACATAATCAAATTAGTATTGATTTTGATTGAAAACAAAATGTAAACAGAGTGAGAATTGAGTTCTCACCAGTTGTCATGAGAGCGGACTTGATGGCAGCAGGAGACCAATTGGGGTGGTTAGCCTTTACGAGAGCAGCGGCACCACTAGCATGAGGGCAAGACATGGAGGTGCCGGAGATTATGTTGTATTTGACACTTCTAGTGTCATCCCAGTAGATGGAAGGTGGTGCCACAGGAGACCAGGCAGCAAGTATGTCCACACCAGGGGCAGTGATATCAGGCTGGTCATATTAACGCACACATTCAAAAACCATGTCCTACATGGGCAACTTGGGCAGTTCAACCCGACCCTAACCCACATTATTGAATCTTTGGGCAAAAAATATCAGTACTCAGCTTAGGCTGATGTGAAAAATCCAAACCCACCTTAATTCTGGACAGTATTCAGGTTGGGGTTTCGGGTTCTCAAGGCCCAAACCAAATTTTACCTCAGTTAGTCAATCCGGGTTCTACCTGAGTTGATCTCTTAGTTTGTCTAATTTGTCCGAGTTGCACCTCTAACTGACAATAAAGAAAACACTTAATTGTAGCAAACAAGATTACCTTGAGAATGTCGGGGGAGAAAGGGCTGGGTCCTCTGGAGGAGAACGAAACAACCATAGGAGCCGTGATATCCTTCCATGGATCAGTAACCAGAATTGTTGCAATCGGATTGCTGAAAATGTTTAGGTGATGTTTGTCAATGTGCGATTTCTATAGCTGGGAAATTAGTTGAAATAAACACAAGTAGAGTTATTACTCTGATGTTCTAATGTAATCCAAAACTCTGACACCATCTTCTGTGCTGATCAATGTTGCTGGCAATGGATAATTGAAGGCAAAATCGGAGAAGACTGAATCAGCCATTATAGTACCCACACCATTAGCCATAAGAATGCCAGAACCATCCCAAAGGGTTTCACAGAAAACAATTTTTCCTTTCACTATATAAGAATTCATAGCACCAGTTACGCAATAGCTTGAAATATCAGGATTAGAACCAATTGTATAGTTAACTGCATCTCCTCCCCAGATCAATGGATACGAGGTCCCGTTGAGGTCGAAACTATTAACAGACATTCCCTGCATTATTGCAAGATTGTTGATCAGAAAAGATGTGGGTATTAGAATTGATTATCAGTCTATAAATACTGTTTTCAACTTACTGTGAAAACTTGTCCATTGCCAAGCACCACCTGAGCAACAAATCTTCTGTCAATGGTGCTGGCAGCAACAGTAAGAGACCAAGGTGCAAAGTTGGAGACTGACACGGGCCAAGGACCCGAATTTCCAGCTGAATTTGATGTTAATATCCCATTTTTCATGGCATGGAAAGATCCAATGGCAAGGGGTCATCAAAATAAGGCGATGGCCAAGAAGATCCCAGAGAGACTGAAATAATATCAACACCATCTGCAATTGCATCATCAAATCCTGCAAGAATATCTGCAAGTGCACACCCAAAAGACCAGCAGACTTTGTAAACTGCAATCCTTGCATTGGGCACTCCTCCTCTTGCTACACCTTGAGCTAGCCCCAGGTAGCTTGCTCCGGTGACCTCCCGACCGGCCGCGGTCGAGGCAGTATGGGTACCATGTCCTATGGAGTCTCTAGGGGATTTGAAGTCCGTAATATCATAGTAGTTCATGCTGTTGTAGAACCTTGCTCCAATGAGCTTGCTGTGATGTCCATTAAAGAAAACAAGGAGAGAAATCTATTAGGGTCTAGTCGAACAACTGCAATAACGTCAATTTTATCTTTTATACAGTTTTCTTCAATACGGTTATGTCAGTAGTGAGAAGGAAAGAATGCTTACTTGTTGCAGGTGAAATTTTGGCCTTGGCATGTCCCATTCCATTTAGCTGGTGGAGGGCCAAAACCTTTGTCGTTGAAGCTATCAGCTTCTGGCCAAACACCTGATAAAATAAAAAAAAAAATGTAATATTTAGGGAAAGAAATAAGGGAATCAGTGATGAAACGACATGACACGACTCGATTATTGTCACCCATATCTTTACCAGTGTCTAAAAGAGCAACGATGACGTCTCCCTCAGAACCTCCATGATTGCCTTGACCGAGACCCATGAATTCCCAGGACCTGGTAGTATGCAGTTGTAGCATGTGATTTGGCATCACTGAAATGACTCCTTCCATTTCTGCAAATCCATCATGAAATTTTCAGTACAAGAACAAAGTAACAAACATTTCTCTTCACTTTTTGAGCCTAGTCTAGTGTGGCAATTTTCACCTGAAAGCCTTGCAGCTTCTTCATCTGTTAGCTTGGCTGCAAATCCATTGAAACTCCTCTGGTAACTGTAGATGAGGGACTCTTTGGCAGATGGAGTGCTGCAAGAACAGATGTTTAAATGTTGGGTGTGTCAATTGTGGTTTGTCTGTGCCTAAAACATTATTTAATTCTATAACTCATATGATAATATGTAAAAAAATTAAAAAATCATAAAATATCTATTTTATGCCTACATTATCCGTTAATTGTGTTATTCGTGTTCAATTTTATTGTGACACATTTATCATTTATGTTAATTAATCGTGTCATTTTCGGTTTTGTGTTGTGTCGGGTTTGAGTAAAATTGACACCCTTAAGTGTCACTACGAGGTAGGACGGCCCAGTAAAGCCTCTGCTTTGGGCCAGGTTGGGCCCACCTGGCCTGCAAATCTAAAAACAGCCAAGGGCCAGATTAATCCGCTCAGCAATTCTATAGTACATAACCTACTCATTTAGTTGTCCATGAGCCTGGCTCCAATGGTCTTTTCTTCATTTTTTTTTTCAAATTTTTCCCAAATTTGACCTATTTTTCATTCTCTGAAATGTTTTGGACCAATGGTCACCCATGGGTCTTAATTGGGCCAATCCATCCCAGCCTAGCGAGTAAAAACCATGGTTTATTTCTATCGGGCTGCACACCAGCCACAATGCGGCATGCATGTGGCAGGCCCGCCCGAACCATGCCCCAAAGCCGCGCTAGGCTAACAGGTCTGCCCATGGGCCACAAACCATTTATCATTTTTGCAAGTAGTATTCGTAGTAGCAGTTGGCTTGTAGGGAGAACCTTCCAACTGCATTTTCCAGCATGCTGTGGTGCATGTCTGAAATGGGCACATCCCCTTGAGGTCGCTCTCCCATGTACACAATATGTACCTATTCAAAATGGAAACAAATGATAATTTCATTTCATAGAAACAATCAAAAGGTTTTAGTTTCGGGGACAAATTTAAGTTCTCATAGTTTGGAACGTTTCAAAATCAAAATTTTGTTGTTTCAAATTTCAAATTTTATCTCAGCTTTCAAAACGTTTATATTTCCGAACTAACTGAAACTATGCATAACAGCTGGAAAAACCATCCTACCTTTCTTTCATTGCAATGGCAGTTTAGCACAAGAGCTGCAAGCAATAAGGGAAAGAGAAGGGAAAGCAAACCAGAGTTCGCCATTAATGACCAAGTTCTGTGTTACTGTGAGTTTGGTGTGTCTTAGCAACAAAGACATGGAAGTGTATATATACAGAAGCTTTGACACTCGTTATGTCCGCAGCTAGTTTTGGAGCTTAGTGAGGAGCATAACGCCGTCCTCGATGATTTGAGAACATCGTCGTTTTTGTCTTTCATAGAAATTCAACGGTTTTAGTTTTTGACAACTGTACATATGGAAATCCGAATGCTTTCTTGCTCCTATGGTGGCATAAAGTAAGATTTTGGACTCTTTGTTTTTTGATAATACTATTTAAATCTAATTTACGCACCTGATCCATTATAATTATTAGATTAATTGCAGGTGCCAATGGATATTGGATCAACTGACGCTCCAATGATTATAAATGATGAGATCGATAAATTATATTCAAATAATATTATTCTTTACTTTCTAATTTCCAATGATGATGAAAACGAAGTGTTTCTATCTCTATGCACTTTGTTATCATCCCTTGAATTGATTCAAAATAGTACATTCTCTTTATTCATTGTCAATTGGTTGTGGATTGAATGTCTCCATTTTTAATTTCCCCTTGTTCAGTGAGTTATATTTTGATTAAAATGATATTATATTAATCGAGTTTTTCATTTTAAGTAATATGATACAATTTTCATCATTAAATATTAATGAGATCAAGTTATTTGATGATAGAAACAGTGTCACGACACTTGAGACGAAAAACTTGATAAAAAATCTTAGTTAGCATAACATTGTTGTTTTGATTATACATTTTGGATATTTTGTCTATCGTGTGAGTCGTGAGTGGACCGCACCAACCAGAATGTATTATAACTTATCACATTAATAAAAGAAGAGATATGTTATTGAGATTTAATTTATTGACCTAAATTATTATAATTTTTAGATTGATTATAAGTTATATCAAATATTGTAATTTGGTGTTGATCCAATTATTTTAATAAGACCACATCTTTAAATCAACAAATTAGATCAAATTTTTATATCGGCATCGCATTACTCATAAAAAGAATACATGTCCTACATGAATCTTGTGGGTTTTTCCATACTTTTTTTTTTGCTACACAAGCTGTCCAAGTTTACGGTGAATTACAGCTCGAGCTCAACTGGCTAGAACTAGATTAGAAAATGTCCTTTTTAGTAACGAGAGTGGCTTGACCTTAGAAAGTGTGAAAAAGGATGAAATTGAGACATTTGAGTTACTAAAGGTCAGACTGAACCACTAAACTATCTCTAAGCATTTCTCCATGCATTTCTAATACCATTTTGAATTAGATAATTTAATTGATTTGGTCACCAAAAAAAATCAGCCCATGTGAACAGTTCAGACCATATATATGTGAATCCCCCCACCAATACACGCTAGAAGGTCATCAAAAAAAATTAAATAAAAGTATAATGAAAAGGTTCTAGTGTAAAACCCAAAAAAAAATTATTATTATTATTAAAAATTCTAGATAAAATAATAATTAATTATTAAATTACGAGTCAAAAACATAAATTTGTTAAAAAAATAAATTTATACTATATATATTCTTCCACTTTTTGCTTTGTTCTCCAGAGACGGCGAGGCCGGGAGTGAGACTGAGAAAAGTGTGTTTTTTTTTATTTTTCTTTTTTCTTCTTCTTCATATTTATAAAGATTAGACCGTTTAATCGTTTCAAGCCAAGAACTAAAGTTGATCTACTCAGCGAGAGCTACGCAACTACATTAAATATATTTTTCTCTAAACAAATATAAAAAATAATAATTTAGGCCTAAGGTTTGGGAAGATAAATTTGGGCTTCGTCGGAGTTCCAGTATGTCGGCTCATGGTACGAGAGGTAGGGTTTCCCCTATTTAGATGTAATTTCAACCTAAGATATGTCATATGAAATGGATAGACTAAGAGTACATATCACAAGTTAGATCTTGACTAGTGTAACTACTGAGTCAAATATAGGATTTATGATTAACCTTGGAATTAATAAAATCCTATTAAGATAAACTCGGCGTAAGTGAATGTTAGTGATTTAAAACATGTTAATTGTATATTAGCATTACTTTATGTTTTAAATGACATATCAAGTTTAATAAAATTATTAGCTTGTTATGTAATTATGAAATAATATGTATGTTAAATGATGATTTAGTATATAATTATTGTGGTAGATTTGTGTTTATGTTTATAAAATTAATAAACATGTTGTCATGTTAAAAATATCATTATATTGCATTCTTTATGTAATATATATTGTAAATAGTACCAAAGACAATTGCACATAAAATTGCATTATGCATGAGTTGCATTACATTCATGGGTATTGGCATAGGTGGGAATGTGTGCATGATGTGAAATCAATCACCACATAGATGGTTGATTGTGGGCTCAGAAAAGTTGCACCAAGGTTCGGCTGAGTCACACAAAAAATTAAATAAATAAACGTGTCGGAGATAGTAAGAAGGGCTAGATTCTCCCTCGGGTGTAAGACCTGCTTTCTTGTTTTATACACTTTCTGGCGGTGAAATTTCAAAAAAAAAGTAACGGCCAAAACAGAGCTGCAGGTAAGATGTCCTGAGAATTCGTTGACGGTTGGTGTCCCATTGGTGTAATACCATAAATCATCTCCCCACAAAGACACAAGAACTATGCATGTGTTGCGGGAGCTCAGGATGGGGTTTGGTGTTGGTATTGCTTGCGAGTCTCATCTCATGACATAACATAATTTATGGCATTTGTTCATAATAGACATATTTGAATGATTGCATAAAATAATTGTTGCATGTGATATTTCATATGCATTTAGGTTAAGAAGTATTCTCTATAGGAGTTACCCTATTGAGCGTTGACTCACCTTTTATGGGAACATTTTTTAGCTATTGCACAGGTGTCCACCGAATGTGAGGCCATGGCCCGCTTTGACAACAGAGTCAGTCTGTGGCTCTTCTTTTGATATAGTAGTCCCTTGTTTTTATTTACTTTTGGTCTTGTGTAATTTTTGTAACAAAAACTTGTTTATATTTAAAAGGCATGTATAAAGGACACTTTTGAGACATTTATTCTTTTATGAATGAATGTACGTAATGATGATGATTATAGTAGTATTGATACTATGCTAAAGAGTAAGGATGAATGAGCCGGTGTGGTCAATGTTATATGATTGTACAAGTTGCGTTTTGGGTAGAGCTCTCTGTACAAAGAAGACTTTGCCCAAAATTTGTTAAGTTATGGATCTCGACAAATGGGGCATAACGGCGTGGTATCGAATTACACGGTATCCACAGGTATTTCGCGGATTGATGGGTGATCAACCGAGTAATTACTGACACCCGAATTTTGGGGTGTCATAGCTTGGTATCAGAGCCTAGGTTCTCATTTACCTAGGGCTTGCGAAGCATGGGTCTAGGTCATTGCATCCATTGTGCATTACATGTGAAATATATTAAATGTTACGTGCTATGTGTTATGAGATTATACACATGATTAAATGTATATAAAAATTAGACACTACGGTTAGAAAACATAACCTTAGAGTCGGGAAGGAAAATGATGTGTAAGCCTACTGTTTGGACATCTACCAGTAGGTATATATTCTACAGTTTTAATTTTTGATCCCTAACTTTGGGATACTAAGTTATTGATTTACTACTATCTTATGTATATGTAGATGGCAACTAGAGGAAGGGGACGTCAAGGTGGACGGAACAACCAACCACCACCACCAACTTTTGATCAACAAGCCTTTATGGAGGCTATGGGTACGATGACTACTACCTTTTTGCAAGCTAGTGCGAATGTGGGCCAAGGAGGCTCGAACAACCTTCAGAAGTTTAGGTCCCACAACCCATCGAATTTTGTAGGAGGAGCAGATTCGATGGTAGCTAACAACTGGTTCTAACAGGTGAATAAAATTTTAGAGGCAATGGAGATTGCATCCGACGCCACTAAGATACGGTTGGCCACTTTCTAGTTTGAGGGAGAAGCCTATCAATGGTGGACATGGGCAAAACCGATAGACATCGGGAGGATGACATAAGAAAAGTTTCAAGAGCTCTTCATGAAGAAGTATTTCCCACCAGTTGTTCGGGAAGTCAAAGCCTAAGAATTTCTAAACTTGAAGTAAGGAGCGATAATAGTTATGCAGTATGTGGTCAAGTTCACAGAATTGACACGTTTTGCGAATGACTACGTGGCCACTAATTTGGCCAAGGTGCGGAGGTTTGAGAATGGTCTAAAGTTATCCATTCATAGTAAGATTGTTGGCCACATGTTGCACGACTTTGACGAGATGGTTTAGACAACCATGGCTATAAAGAGAGAGAGGTAGAAGACGCCAAGAGTATTCGAGAGGCCAGGTCAAAGGACAGGTAAAAGGATAGACAATCCTCCACTACTAACTCAGGAAAAAGACAGAGAATTTCTACCCCACAAGAATCACAGGGACAGAGTCGAGGCTATCAGGGCCAAGGCCATGCTCAATTGTCCCAAGGCGGGAGGAATGCCAAGGGCACATAACAAGGAGGCCCATGGATATGTTACTATTGGCACCAGTCAAGCCACTTGAAGAGAGAGTGTCCTCAGAGGTAGGGATCCCAAAACTACGGGGCAACTCAGTCCTAGTTATCAGTGGGGTATCCACAGACCTACTTCATTCATTCCTACCCCACCAAGGGTTAGGGAAATCAGTTCCAGTTTCAGGGTGCAGCACAGGCCCCTACCACTTCACGAGCGGGGACTCCGTAGTCAGGCCAGATGAGCCAGGGCATGGGCCGGGGTCAGGGCCTTCAGGCAGGGACTTCAGGAACCCAAGGACGAGTCTTCACCATCACACCACAGACTTTACCATAACGCGTTCGAAATGTCGTCTTTGAAATGTCAGCATCCCTAATCCTCAACTGATGGTACCCCCCGTGCGCAGATCTATCTTAGAGTAAACTCATGCCCCTCTCAGCTGGTCAAACAAGTCATCAATACGTGGCAAAAGGTACCTATTCTTGATAGTGACCCTGTTTAACTGCTGGTAATCCATGCAAAGCCTAAGTGTCCTATGCTTCTTCTTGGCAAATAGCACCGGAGTACCCCAAGGTGAATTACTCAGCCTAATAAAGCCTTTGTCCAATAACTCTTGTAATTTAACTTAAAGCTCTTACAACTCCATTGGTGTCATCCTATGCGTTGTTATAGAAATAAGATATGCACCGGGCTATAACTTTATGGTGAAGTTTACATCTTGATGTGGTGGTAATCCCTGTAATTCATCTGGGAAGACATCCTCATAGTCACACACGACTCGAGGTAGACCCAACTCATGTCTCACCTCGTCCTCCAGTGTAAGGTTGACAAGCCAACCTATCAACTGTCCGTGCCATCAGAAGTCATATACGGCATGGGGTAAAGCATTATGCTTCTCCCTCTGAAACTTAAAACAAACCCCGTCTGAAGTGTAGGTTGTAACCCTCTTGCGCTCGTAATCAATGACGACCTTATGTGCCACCAACCAATCCATCCCGAGTATGACATCGAACTCCGTCATCTCGATGACCCTAAGATCACGGTAAGCTGCGTTCCTTCGATCTCTAACTTACAACCCCGACATATCTTGTCAATACAAACTCTGTCTTTTAGGGGTGAACTCACATACATGGGCTCCTCTAGAGTTTCATCCTCTAAGTCCAAGTCTCGTAGGCATGATGTAGCAATAAAAGAATATGATGCACCAGAATCAAATAATACTCTAGTCCATAATGTAGAGAGAAGAAATGTACCCTGAATTATCGACTGATCTACTGGTAAAGTTTGTGGTGTGATGACAAAGACTCATCCCTGGGTCCTTGAAGTCCCTGACCCCGGCCTCGGCCCCGACCCATGCCCTGACCTATCTGGCCTGACTGTAGAGTCCTTGCTCGTGAAGTGGTAGGAGCCTGTGCTGCACCCTGAAACTGGAACTGATTTCTCTGGCCCTTTGTCGGGTCAGAAGGAATGAAGTAGGTCTGTGGATGTCCCACTGATGACTGGGATGGAGATGTCCCGTAGTTCTGAGATCCCTGCCTCTGAAGATACTCTCTCTTCAAGTGGCCTGACTGTTGTGTGCCCCTAGCATTTCTCTCGCCTTGGGGAGATTGAGCATGGCCTTGGCTTTGGCCTTGATAGCCTCAGCCCTATTCCTGTAATCCCTGTGGGATAGAAATCCTTTGCCTCTTCCCCGAGCTAGTAGTGGAGGATTGTCCCTTTTTCTTCCTGTCCTTTGATCTAGCCTCTCGAATACTCTTGGCGTCTTCCACCCCTCTCTCTATAGCCATGACTGTCTCGACCATTTCTTCAAAGTCATGCAACTTGTGGTCAACAATCTTACCACAGATGGATAGCTTTAGGTCATTCTCAAACCTCCGCACCTTGGCCAAATCAGTGACCACGTAGTCATCCGTAAAACGTGTCAATTCTGTGAATTTGACCACGTACTGCATAACTGTCATTGCTTCTTACTTCAAGTTTAGAAATTCTTGGGCTTTGACTTCCCGAACAACTAGTGGGAGATACTTCTTCATGAAGAGCTCTTGAAACTCTCCACAACCGATCTATGGTTCTTCTTTTGACATCGTAGTCCCTTGTTTATATTTATTTTTGGCCTTTCATAATTTTTATAACAAAAACTTGTTTATATTTAAAAAGCATGTATAAGGGACTCTTTTGAGACATTTATTCTTTTATAAATGAATGTACGTAATGATGATTATAGTAGTATCTGATACTATGCTAAGGAGTAGGAATGAATGAGTCCGGTGTAGTCAATGTTATATGATTGCACAAGTTACGTTTTGGGTAGAGCTCTCCGTACAAATGAGACTTTACCCAAATTTTATTAAGTTATAAATCTCGGTAAATGAGACATAACAACATGATATCGAATTTCACGGTATCCACAAATATTTCGCAGATTGATGGGTGATCAACTGGATAATTACTGACACCCGAATTTTAAGGTGTCACATCTAGTTCCGTGACAACACAGATCATTAGTGTCCACCAAGGATGAAGCTCAGTCTAAAAACATAAGACCTCGTTTTCGCCTCACTTCTTAACATAATTTGGTATACCTCCAGCGAGGCTCCCAATGTGTTTGATACACAAGGCCATAGGATCTAAATACACCGCTGATACAAATATTAAAACTGTCGAAGAATATAGATACTTTAAGTTATATCTTCTCGAATAACTTCAACTTTTAGGGTATGCAGATTGTCGTTTAACAAGAACACTGCGATACATTCTTATCAAACAGTATTAACACCTTCATTTTCCAAATTTTCAGAGACTTGGTGGCAATACACCCAGGTAGGCAGTGGATGGATTTGCTCAACAAATTTCATTAAAATATAGAAGAGAGTTAATAAATTTGCTTATCGCATTTAAATAAAATCAGCACAGAAAGGAGGATTTCCACTATGAAAAGAACTGAAACAATTACTGTCCAACGAATTATACACCATATAGAACAACCTTACGAAAGCACACTTATTCTTCAATGTGCTGACATCTAAAAGAACACTAGAACCAACTTAACACGCCATTACACTGTGTTGAGCCTATATTCAGTGACCATTTGCCAATGATTCATTGGCACAAGTGGCGCTAGGGGTGCTGTTCCCAGCCTTCTTGGCATAAAATCTTCGATACATGGAGTCGACTTGAGTGAGATAGTATGTGCCAGGAGCTAGAAGGCTACAGTCCTTGCTTGTCACAAAGTCCTTGGCACCATACCTGTGCTCCATCAGCTTCATGGTTTCGACGAATTTTTCTGGAGGGAACTGCATGGAAACCCGTTTATTCAAATTCATTCCAATGAAATAATAGAGCAGAATGGCAATGAAGGTTTAGTGGATCCAACCGAAAGTAATTGGATTCAAGCTTTGCAGGGTCAGGAATACTATCCAAATATTATGTAAAGAAGTAATCAGGACAGAGAATGAAATATACCTCACGCCTTGAATTCAACTTCTCCTCAACATTCATCACACTTGAAATGTTTGACAAGCTAAAAGGATGTTGACCATCACTAAAACGGAATGAAAACATCGTGGCAGCTGACCCACTCCCATAAGAGAACATTACCACCCGCTGGCCAGCCTGTAAGTAATAAAAACAATCAGAAACTAGACAAAAAATGCTATTGCTTGAAGCAAACAACCTCAAATGAGCAAAAAGGCAAATAATTTTTAAGCAATTACCAGTGAGCTATGCTCATTGTGAATAAGCGATGCGAATGCAGCGTAGATCGATGCAGTGTACATGTTGCCAACTTGCTTGGGTATCAAAGTGGTTGGTTGCACCTTTGCATCATAAAACGGCTTCGCAACTTGCTGCGATGCCTGTTGGTGGAATGCATTGATATTAGGTTCATTAGTAGTTCCAACCTCGGTATTATGTAATTCTCAGACACCATTTAATGAGTAACAATAAAACTTCGGATTTAACTTGTTCACTATCAATTGTGGTATTGAATCCAGAGATACCCGTTTGAAAAAAAGAATTCAGAGATAACCAGAATCTGTTACAATTAATGAAGTGAAGAAAAAAAAGTGTTAGGACTAAAACAAACCTTTTCAAGATCACGGTTTTGATAGCTTTCATCACCAGTTAATGATGAAAAAGGTCCCAGCTTTTCTTTAGCTACCTCATCAATAGAGCTGCAAATAAAAGCAAATATTATCAATCAATGGAATTCTCATGTAAAGCAAAATTAATATTTTCATGGTGAAGAAAAATAACCACCTGGCATTCCTCAAGAAATCGTTGAACAACAAACGGGCAAAGCTCTTTTGTACAAGCTGCAATAATTCAAGTTAAAAGTTCAAACACACTATTTCCTCAGGTAATCCCTTAATTAAATTCCAACAATAAACATGTACAATAATTGCAAGATCATAACTGCACGAGATCAACTACCTTGTTATATGGAGAATGAAAGACAAAGTAGTCAGCATCAGCCATTGAAAATTGTTTGCCCTCCAATTTCTCATATCTACAGCATGCAGGACAGCAAGACATTTAGAAAGAAAATAATAACAAGTAAAGACCACATTAGAACAAAGGAAAGTGCATCCAAAATTGCAACAGCAATTTACTTGTGACAAAAACGCTTGTAGCAAGAATCGAGTGCCATGAGATAACAAGTTTGTGAAAGCTTGCCGTCAACAACCTACAAGCCATAATTGTCATCAGATGAGAGTCTAAAAGATGGAATAAGGAAAATTGCCACTTTTAGATAATCACATGCAGAAATCACAACAAACAGTCAACTTTTTGATTGTTTGGTTTGAGGGCATTCCATAACAAAACATAAATTTAGAAGGTTTCAAGTGTTTGAAGGAAACTTCAAAAACAATTTGTGGTTCTGAAGTTGACCAGAGCCAGAAAGCCAGTGAAAATATACAGGTGCATTGCAGCTTTAACCCTGCCTTTTAATTTCCACAAGAAATGTGTTTCAACACAATCAAATGTTCTTTTAAAAAAACACATGCCTTTGAGGATATTTATACCTATATTTTATAAGATTGTTTTGTGGGAGAACATGCATTTCAATTCAGATGAAGACAATATGCTCAAGAACGCAACTCAAGCAAAATTTGCAGGGTATCAAAATAATTCTGAGGCAAAGTTTTGAAGGTCATCAAAAATATTGGAGGTGCTTTCTTTCTCACCTCCAAATGGAATAACACCAGTTTCTACTATAGGTCCTAGAATAGTTACTTAGTATCTTCTTATGGCCTGATGAGTAAGAGCAGAATCTTCCCCAAGTGGATAATTTCAAAATTGCAGGATATTCCCAAAGGAAATAAGAACATGAAAAATGACTTTCAGGTGAGATGACATGGAACTTCAAATTTTTAAGTTTTTATCATTGGCTATTTCTTAGCCTAGGGCCATAGACTAAGCAAATCCCAATCTAGGCCTATGGTGGGCACATTTCCACATCCACCCTTAATTGTTTTTCCATAAAATCACCTATATAAACGTTCAATATTCTTGCATAAAATTAATTACGCCTACCCTATTATATCAATTAGTAACGATGGTAATCCGGGAGGTACAGGCAGACTGAAATTAACTTTGAATTAGATAGCAGAAAAGGATATAATAGTTTACGGGATGATAGAAACTATGGATAGTGATAGAATACAATGGAGAAACATAATTCATGTAGCCGGTCAAGGATCAAAATTTTATTTCGGTGTATTGTTTCGGTCACCTAAGAAACGAAAATTTTTAGACCAGTTTTGAAAGCAGAATGAAAAAAATAAAAATTTTAAAAATTATTTTTTTAAAACATTGGTTAAAATATACTAAAATATCTTAAAATACCTTGAAATATTCCGAAATAATTGTACAAATGCATTGAAATATAACAAAACATTATGGAACATCTCGAAGTATTAGAATTTCAATTTCATCACTGATTTGTTTTGATCTCCTTGGAAATAGAAACGTTTCAGATGTTTCGAAACAATACTTTGATCCTTTCCGATCATAACATGCTTGGGGTAAAAATTTTGTGAAGTTGAATTGAGTCAATTAGCATAGACCAATACCTAAAAGACTATGAACTTTCAGACACGTTTGGACATAGGGATTAATGATATTGCACAAAAATTGGCTACAACTAGAAAAAATAGGTTGTATCTATTATTTCACTAATGTGACTATGGCACCAATTTTAACAATTGCGATTGTCACTGCAATTAGTCTCTTTTTTGTTGTTTTTTGTTTGTATACGTTATGTATATTAGTTGTTTGCCCTTTTATTTTAATGAAATTTTAAGTATGAAATATGATGTAAACAAATATAAATGGAATCATCCTCCTTTAATCAATTTAGAGAAAAACTAAAGCTTGTTAAAGTGCCAACCAAGGAATTGTCAATGGATAGGAATAAAGAGGAGATAGTAACTGAGATATTGTTTTAAAACCTATATATGTTGTTTTTGCTGTATACTCCTATGGCAACTTCAATGATCACATTTACATTTTGCTGAAAGAACTAAACCACAATGAAATGCTTTTTATTCTTCTATTTTTTAGATCCAAGGTCACAGTAAAGACATGACAGTACACAAAATTTTGACCCTGTCCTTGAAACATGATAGAAACACGTAATCCAAGAAAAATATAACCAATAATAAAAAAAGAGACAAGACAAAAGTACATGGGATTTGAATCAAGTACCGGATATTCACTAGCAAGGTTGGGCTTGTAAAAATCATAAGCATGTGACATATGACTTCCCCTGAATTTGCTTTCAAATGCAATAGGAGCATCTGGCCCTATTAACATAGCAATAGCTGCAGCTCCTCCAGTTGGCCGAGCAGGTCCCTCAGCATAGACCTGTTAAAATAGGACATAACTGAAAATTGAAAATAGAAAATAATTGACCACGAAAAGTTGTGTCGAATCTAAATCACCAAATACACTTATGGATGCATTTGTAAAAGTAAACCAAATCCCACAACATCAGAAATATAAATGAACCTCGAAACTACTAAGTTTCTTGCTGGTGCAAAATTGCAAATGCTCAATATAAGAGTTTGGCTGGATAATATATAAAGTCAAGAATGCTGATTAGCAAGTTCTATTGGACCACCGGTGAACACAACATCCAATCAGATATTTCTTAGAACTGCCTTATCCCACTATTTACCCCAGCTCAACTTGGATACCAATTAGAAGTGTATTTGTCTGCAACCAATGGGATTTGATTTCAAAATTCAGCTAAGATTTCACAAAAAGAGAGCTAAAACTCATTCTTCATAATTAATGATGAGCTAAAACAAATGAAGGTGAACATTATACCGCACTGTCTGTGCATACAACAAGCCCATAGCGTCCATCCCATGAACTACTCTCCACCCAGTTGACACAGTTGAACAATGCTGCAGTTCCCCCATAGCATGCATTGGTTGAGTCAACACCTTCAATATCAGTATTTCCACATCCCTGGTTGTTTAACATGGCAAAAGAGTTGGACAATTTTGTGAGACACAAGATTAATAAAAAAATACAAACTGCAGCAAATTGAAGTGTGCAGGGAAAATATACAGGCAATCCAACCATAAAAATAACAAAACTAAAATACCCTGAATCTCATAGTAACAGGGGCGTCGACGAAAGGTTATTTGGAATCTAATCAAGGAACCAAATATGTGGATCAAGGTTCAGCTGAGTGACTGGAACCTAAACATACAACTTAATAATGATTGCCCCATGCCTCGATCTGATATTTCAATATAACGAGTTCCAAGGGACTACCACATGGTCATAGCACCAACCAACCATAGAAGATGAGATAATTTCAAATGTAAAGGCACCAGTTTCAATTGGTAGATACCTCAAAAATTTGCATGAGGAATGTCTTAATGGATTTGCTCTTGTCTATAACAGTCTCACTGCCCACTTCAAGCCGACCAATTTGTTTCAGGTCAATCCCATACTTCTCAAGAAGTGAAGTAACAGCTGTCAGACTGTAGATCAAAGAGTAAGAAAATATCGTATGCACACTACATAACCAAAAATATAAGTTAATCCTTTAAAGGACTCTGAATTGGTAGAACATAATAACATAAAAACTAGGAAAGTGTTTAAAGCAGCATAAAAGAACACTAAATGCATACCAAGACAGACCTCCCTAGGACAATTTTCCTCTTTTACCAACGGACCTTTGGTCCAATAATATTTCTTACCTTACGAAGGTAAGAAATGCAAAATTAAAAATTAAAAAAAAAAGAAAAAGATAGACCTCCCTAGGGAACACTAGCTAAATTAATATAATAAAGCACATACTCAGTAAGACTGCAATGCAAATTTAAAGTAAAAGATAGTAACGGGTAGCATGACATTTTTCTAGTAAAAAGTCAGTAATAAATTAGAGTTATATTACTTTATTCGGCAAGGTTCAGGAACCTAGTCCCAATCTGCTCTTTTTTTTTTTGTTTGTGGGGGGTGGGGGGGGGGGGTGATGCAGTTTTCACGGTCATCATTATTAACTTGGATAATGTAAGTTTCTTCTTGTTATGGGTTTTTCACATCAAATATTTGACTTTTGAACAAGTACAACAGGTGTAAAATTAATCTCATGAAAAGAAACTACAAAATGCGACGTTATAGAGGATGGTTGAATTTAAATGTCATGTGATTATAATGCAGCTAGGAAGCACGAATTCTCTTCGGGGGGTCGTCGTGGCAGTGTCCGACACGGGTACGCGTGTTCAACAATCGGATACGTGTCCGACACTTGTAGAAGTGTCCTGAATAGTGGCTGTCATTTTTTTGATCGGATACGTCTCAGATACGTGGGAATACTTGAAGGATACGGCGGGGTACTTTTGTTATTTTAAAAACTTAGGTGGGTCGAAATGAAAAAAAAAAGAAAAAGGCCAAAGCTACGTCATTTGGCTTGAAAAAAAAAAACTAAAGTGTCGTTGATCTATGAACCGACTCCAATCAACATTCGGTGTGTTCGAGAGAGAGAGAGAAAGAGAGGAGAGAAGAGGAGGAGCTCGAGAGGACCAAAGGAGGAGGAGAAGAAGGAGAGGGAAGAGGAAGGGCGACTCACCTGCGCCTGCGATCGCGTTTTGCAACTGCGATCTTCTTCTTGCTTTTATTTTATTTTTTCAGATCTCCTGCTACTCTTACCTCTTCATCTTCTAGTCAGTGTGGAGTGTGGACTTTCAAAAAATTTGATTAGGTTAATTTGATTGGGGATTTTTAGGATTTTCAAAATTTGGAGATTTTGTTTTGGTCCAATGTTGTGTTGCTTGCTGCCTTCGGGATTATTTTTTTGGTCTTGGTTATTTGTGTTGCTGCCTTTCTGTGCTAGTGTGCTGCTGCCAACTGGTTTTAAATATTGAAAATTGCTTTCCTAACTTGCTGTCTTTCGGTGCTGTGTTGCTTGCTGCCCGCTGGTCTTCTCTTTTTTGTTGTGCTTCGGTCTTCTCTTTTTTTGTTATGCTTTCTTCGCTAGTTTTTTTTTTGGTCATCTGTGTTGTTGTCTTCTGTGCTGGTGTGCTACTGCCGGCTGGTTTTGAAAATTATATATATTTTTTGAATTTTGATCTATTTCAATTTAAGTAATGTTTGCTATGTCTTGTTTGTTATTATTAATGTTATTGTTATATATATAAAATATATATAATTATTTTAATTAGTCGTATCCTCACCGTATCCGTATCCTACATTTTGGGATTTTGCCGTATCATCGTGTCCGTATCGTATCGGATACGACACCCGTGTCCGTATCCATGCTTCTTAGTAATGCAGAGATGCCCCAAAATCCTCACATATCTTGGTTCAACACAATATGAATATTCTGAATCTAGAATTAGTGGAAGTTATAGACGAATCCATGATGAGAAGAAGAGTTACAACCTCATAGAGATCACATCTTCCACTTCTGTACAAAATGCCATGCAGTCTTGTCCTAGTCCAATGGTGTATTTCCCTTTACTTACTCCATCATGAGCCTCCAAAGTTTCCTACACAGCATATTAAATGGTAAAATGAGAGTGCACATAACCATAAACATCAATCCATAAATTAAGGTGGGCAAAGGAGGCTTAAGCCTCTGAAAATCCATGCTTATTGCTTATAGATTCCGTATTAGAAATCTGAATCCACCCGGCCAAAGTAGTATACAAATAAAAAAAGTCAAGGCGAATATCAAAAGATTAATCAACAAATCTCCAGCTCAAAAAAAAATAAAAAATAAGCACCATCCATAATCACATATAAGAATTTTGCATATAATCAAAACATCCGGTATTGAATTCCATTTGTTTTTATCTAAACATGAAAATGAAAAAGGCGGGATGTATCATGTATTCAAGAACCTTATGCCAAAAATAAATCACAGTACCCCTTTCCCAGAACAAAACAACAATAATTACTTCTCTCCAAAAATTAACTCAAACACAACCAAAACGAGAGAGAGACAGAGACAGAGAGAAGGGGGGGGAGAGAGGGAGGTCGTTCTCCCTCGATCGAATAAAAGACCCGAAAAAAGAAAGCTTTGCGTCAGAGTGGATTAATGCGTGTATGTGTGTGAGTGTATTTACCTGCTGGATGCAAGCGGGAGGAAAGTAGATTTCCATGGCAAGAATCCCAACATTTTTGTTCTCCGAAGCCATTTTTCTTCCTTCTCTTTCGCTTCGTTAACTCACACGAAGACTCGGGAAACAAACAGATCCAAACTGCAACTGTCTTCCTCTCTTAATTTCTCTCGGTAACTAGCTCCTGCTTATCAGAAACACTGTAGAAAGGCAAAGAGAATCTTGGAAGGTCGCTCGCTCGCGAGAGAGAGGTCCGCCGGGAGTGTGGAACTCTTGTGGCTCCGTTGGGTATATATAGAAACAGAATGAAGTGCGAGGGAATTCTCCTAAATGCAGACTTTGTAAATTCAGAGCCCAGCTGTTTTCGTTTTGCCCCCCATTTTTAGTCCTTTTACGAATTTTTCCATTGAGTTTGTTTATTTATTTGTTCGAAAAATTACACTTTGACCCCCTTAAATTAAAATAATTAATTTTTTTATATTTTATCCTCAACTATTTGTATCAGGCAGACAAAATAAAATAACTTCCCTTTAACTTTATAACAAACATTAATAATTAGTACAATGTAAAATTAATCTCATAACTGAGGGGGATAATATAAAAAATATGATAATTCAAGGGATAATAATAAGAAAGGAGTATAATTGATAGGACCAAAATATAATTTGCACTTAATTTGTTTATTTGCTTTTGGATAATAAATGTAGCCATTATGTGAAGCCAAAGAAGCGTATCAACAATCAAGCTGGTTTATTGCTGTGGTCTCAAGGTTTGCTTCCACGTCAGGCTCTTTTATTGTGAATTATTTTTTTTTTATTATTATTAGTATTATACAAGCAAAATTAAGAATGGAGATGGGCGGCTTTACAACTATTATACAAGCAAAAATTTGGTGTCATACCTCTAAAATTTATTATTTTAATAAATATTTTTATAATTTTTATAATTCATTTTATAACAAAAAAAAATTTATCACTTTTTGTAAATAATTTATTACATTTGTGGGTTATTTTACGCTTTTACCACTGTTATAGTAACTATTTTTATCACTTTTCTTAAGTACAAATAAATATATCACATTTGTGTATGATTTATCACCTTTGTAGATGTTTTTACCGTATTTGTTACCATTGCTATGATCACTATTTTTATCACTTTTTTGAATAGTATAACAATAGTAAAAATACTTATAAATATAATAAAAATACCCATAAATATAATCAAAAGTCAATACGATACCAAAATTTATTTTTTTAATACCATAGACAACTCCCCAATTTTTATTTTTTTTGGTCACGTAGACAACTCCCTATTTCATTTCCCTGTGAATTTATCGGACAATTCTGTTTTTTGGACATTTTAATAATAATGACAAACAAATGAATAAATCATCAGCTTTTAATTGTCAATTTTATACTCTCAAGTCTCGAGCAAAGCTGACATATAAACCCCACATTCCATATTTGTGACCTGGCAGTCAAGAGTGGCATCCACAGGTATCTTTGGACTTTGGAATTCCCAGCAGGGTGGGCTAAATTTAATAATAAAATAGAGTAATATTATTTATGCTTAATTTACTAATATAATTTATTATTTAATTATTTATAATCATTAAATTGACAATAAATCCTATTATTTATTAAAAATCTACTACTATATTAATGTTTATGATAAATTAGATCGACAAATTTAATCCAAATAATATTATTGAATAGAGAGCCGCAATTGAATCCAAATCTGATTGTAATCTTCCCACCATCAACTTGAGAGATCAATAGGATTAAGATCAACAATTATTTTATATATATGTGTGTGTGTGTGTGTGTATTTATGTTATTATTGTGGGCTAAAGTATTTATTTCTGCAGACTACCATATTTGACCATCATTGGTCAAAAAAGAACTATGCATAAATAAAATACTCAGATTTCTTGAAAAGTTCATTGATCCAATCTACTAGAGTACAGGAAATAGCTGCTAAGGAAATAGTGCAACATTGCCCATTCATTAACGGATAATCCAATGATTTCAATGGTATTTTGTATATTCTTAAGATTATTCTATACCCCACTAGTTAGATAATAAACGATTATGATATTCATCCATTAACTGTTATAAATATTAATTTGTATGTATATATGGAAAAAGAGATTTGTCTAATGTGAGTGAAACGTGATATAAATCAAATATGATATAAATTAATTGAAAGATATCATCATATCCTTTATAGGCGGCCAATAGACTGATAACATTTAAAGTGAAAATTAGGGTTGAGTCCTTTTAGATGAACTTATAATAACTTGAATCCGTAAAAAAAAAAATTTTGGTGATAAATCTATTTTTTATCTTATTAATAAATTCTTAAGTTCATTTTTAATAGTGCTATTGTGTTCAATTATAAAAACATTAAAAGACCTTGAAAGTAGTTTTAAATTAATTTCTCAAACTAAAAATTATTATCCCTTAATTTACGCTTAAATTGAAATTCAAATTTATACTCTCTCTCGAAGATCATCTCATTTAAAAACAAATGCAAACCTTCACAATAATAATTGCAAATTGTAATATAACATCTATTTTTTTTCTTCACAGCAACATCAAATTTTTATGCACACTAACACAATGATTTTAACAAAACTCATGCAAATATATGTTACATAGTAACATTAACGAGATAGTTTTTTGCATAATAACATAAATGAAATATTTTTTTATTTTACAGTAACAATAATTTTTCCTTACTTTTCACAAAATACAATCCACAAATCAAAAAATTATATTATTTAGAGTAGTAACGCATAATCGTCACTTGAATTAAGACACTCATCACAACTTGTTAATGTCAAGACATCAAATATGTAAAAATGATTTTTCTTTTCCCTCATAGTAACATTAACATTTTCCCATAACACAATCACGCATTTTTCGATTGTATTGCACAACAAAAGATCCAAAAAATTGAAACATATATTATTTGATTTAACAACAAGGAATCACATTTTGAAATTAGGAATGCAAAAAACAATTAAAATTTTGAAAACTTGGAAACTTCTTCCTACAATTATGGATTTGAATGCTACTATTTTTATTTTCAATTTTGTTCAATGTTTCATATTACTATTTTTTTTGTTGAACATATTACTATTTTTATTAAACATATTACATATAAGGGGACCAAACTCTAAATTTTTCAAACATAAATGTTTGTATAGGACCCCTAAAAAATAGGGATCCCAAATTATGTTATATATAACCAAAAAAGATTAATCTATATAGGTCCAATTAAATATATATAGTAAAAAAAGCCCAAATTAAAACAAAAAATTCAACTATCTTTCTCTTTTTAATCAAATATTTTATTCCTTTTAACATTTTAAAAACTTTTTCAACCATCACCTCAAAAGTCAACTTATACAATTTTACCCGTTTTAACTTTTTAGAAACTCTCTCTCCCTCTCTCCAATTTTTACCACTAAACATAATTAATGCCTAACCTACATCACCTATGCAATTATTGTGACTTCTTATTTAGTTAAGTTATATCAAAAGGAGGAATGTTATTGAGAACTAATTTATTGATTTAATTTATTATAATTTTTGAATTGATTGTGAGTTCCATCAAATATTAAAAATTGGTGTTAATCCAATAGTTTTAATAAAATCTCGTCTTTAGGTCAACAAATCTTGTCAGATTTTTAGGTCCAAATAGTATTTTTCATATCAAAAGACTAAATTATTGTTCAAAGAGTAATGCTAGACGGACTTAAAAACTAGATTTAAAAATTAAACTTGATAATCTCAATCATTGAAATCAATACTAGAACCTACAGTGAAATCAATGGTTCAAATTATCGTGTTTAGCTTATAAGTCTACTTTTTAAGTCCACGTAGCATTACTCTTGTTCAAACGCATGCATTGTTCATAAAATAGTATTGACAATACTCTTAACAATAACTACTTGAAAAAAAAATTCAAAATTCAAACTTATAAAATTGTATTTACGATTAACTTTGTTACGAGAAAAATTGAATGAATTAGTTTATATTATTCATTGAAAGCTATATATTTGCGAAATTTGAATGTCAAAATTTAATCATTAAATTTACATCACAAAAAACGAGAAGAATAATTTTTAAATAAAATATTAATCATATAATATATTCATAATAAATTTTAAAAAGACCCCATTTAAAGATTTTGCATAGAGCCTCCATTTACATCGAACCGGCCTTGGTTCTTTAAATTTGAGAGAATAAAATAAAAGAAAAATTAGAAAGAGGTACACTAAATTAGACTTAATTGTAAAAAAATAAACATAAAAAAATATTGAATAATTAAGTCCTTAATTTTAATACTTATTTGTATCTAAATACATTATTTGAATTTTACTGATTTTTTGTGACATTTTTGTCCTCCATTGATCTATGTGTATTTTCTTTGAAAAGTGGTGCATTAAACATCTCCTAATTTTATGAAAGAATTTTAATATTTCATATTTGTATGTCCCCCATGATTCATGCGTATTTTTTTTTTGGAAAGTAATTTTGTTTTCAAATTATATTTAATACATCTTAATTCATGCGTATTTTTTTTAAAAAGTGGTTTTGTTTTCAAATGATATTAATATCCGAACAGTGTAACAGTGAAAGAATAACAGTATAACAAGTCATTTACACAAAATATTGTACTATTACATTTTGTCAAACATATATTTTAATATAATTTATTCAAAACAATTCATATTCGTTTTGAAATTGTTACTACATACACAGAACTACTAAACACTATTTTTGTAGCAATACACTGTCTTTGTTACAGTGTATTTGTTACAATATTTTTGTTATACTATTATGGAGTTCGGATATTAACAAATTTTGAAATTAAAACAAGTGATATATTCTAAAATAAACGGAATATTAAAATTCTCTTATAAAACTATTAGTAATAAATATTTAATGCATAAATATAATTTAAAAATAAAATTATTTTTCAAAAAAAAAATACGCATGAATTAAGATGTATTAAAAATAAAAAATTTTAAATTAAATGACCATAAATTTCAGTGCTTAATAAATGTCTTGCTAAAATTTTTAGAAAAAAATTTTACAAAATAGACATTTTCTTTTTTGTATCTTAGCTATGTACTTTTTTTTAAAATATTTTATTTTATGTACTTTTTTATAATTATGTATAATTTAATATATCAGCTTCCAAAGAGCGTTAAAATAAACTTGTTAAGGAGTCCAACCCAAGAACATAAGCCTGATGCCCTTAGCTGAGGACTTTTGGTATGACCATCAACCCGTTTTGTGTATAAGCTCTTTTGCTAATCCTCAGCGTCAATAAACAAAAAATAAGAGAATTGGTTTTAGGATAAATATCACTCACAGTCCCTAACATTTGATTTTATTATACGAATACCCCCTCACATTTTAAAAACAACACCGATCCTTCTTGACATTTATAACTTGTAACAGACATATCCCCTTCAACTAACAGACGTTAAAATTATTAATAGTAAAAGCTGATGTCATCAATAATAATTTTTAAAATACCAAAAATACCCTCAAATTAAATTTGAGAATTTAAATATATGTTTTTCTTGCACTAGAAATTTATCTCTCATTTATTTCAACACTTAAATTCTAATTTCCTAAGTGTACTAATAACTACCTATCCAAAAAAATTTAAACTCATAATCCAAACTCGCCAATTCTCGTAATAATTGTGATTTAAAAAATAATTAAGTTACTCAAAATATAATCTATTATTTTCATATTATGACACCACTAATTAAGCAATTAATTAGTTGATTTTCCTCAATTAAGACACCATCAACTAAAGTAATTTTGGTTTTAAATTAAGACACCGTGAATTAACTCAATCATCTGGCAACATACCCACCACCATGGGCTTCCAGAACCGTTACCACCCACCAACTAGGGGTGTTCACCCTACCCTACGGGTAAAAAATATGTTCTTCCGTCTTCCTACCCGATATTTTGCGAAAGAGTTTTTTTTTTGCCTACCCTACCCGACAGATGTGGTATTTCTACCCGATTAATCGGGTAAAAAATCAGGTAAACATTTTTGTAACAATTAATTTTTGGATTATTTTAACAATTTAATTAAATAGCATGCACCAATTTAACAACACAACAAATCAATTAACACTAAAATCTAAAACAACTACATCAATAATTATAATAAAACACAAGAAAGTATGAACATCAATCTACCATAATTATTACACAAATACAATAACAATAAATTTAAGTTTAAACTTTAAATCATATGAAATACATTAAAATCATAATTGTTCCACCTGTGAGTAAGACTTAGAATTTTTTTAGTTTATATATAAATATATTAAAAAATTATTGCAGGTGGGATAAGATAGGAATGTGAAAATGGATGACTATTCCGCATTCCTACCTGAAAATTGTCGGAAGACCAAAAACTCTTCCGCATTCCTACCCGATTTTTGTGATTAGTCGTTCAGTAGGATAGGGTAATGTTAGATAGGGTAGAAACTTGCGGCCGGTCGAAAATTTGAATACCCCTACCACCAACCTCCTTAACCACCGCCTTCTAGAGAGAGGATATGGAGACTATGAATGACACCATCGCCTCCTCCATCTGAAAAGGCACCGTCGACACCATCAGTGCCACCACCCAAAACCCATCAGCTTCACCACACAAAATCAACTATCATCACCACAACCTCTATCATACAAAACCCACCACCAAAATTTGAACCACAAAAAATTCTAAAAAATTAACCACAAAAATCAACCCTAAATTCTATCTGAGTGATAAATCACAAAAATCGAATTGTGCACCAGCACCGCTAAAGGCAATGAAAATTTGTGCTTTCATTTGATAAAATCGATTCAAGGGTTTGACGATTCACCCACTTCATGTGGGTTTTACAAATCTAGAGAGAGCGGGAGAGAGGTAATAGTCTTCAAATCTAGGGTTTGTTGGTGGGGAGGGGGCAGGGCCTAAGAGAGAGAAAAAAAAAAGGTTGGGAGTGGTGTGTTGGGAATGATGGTGGCGATGACAGTTGGGCTGAGAAGACTAGGTGTGGTGGCATGTTACAAGAAAAAGGCAGGGGCTCTAGGGGATGTGTGTGTGTGTGTGTGAGAGAGAGAGAGAGGAGAGGAGAGGAGAGGAGAGGAGAAGTGGTAGTGGTGGTCATCAGGTGGGGTAAGGGATGAGTGAGATGTAAGAGGAGAGAGGAATTTTTTGTTGACTCTTTAATTTAATTTTTTGGTAATATATGTATTTATTTTAAATTAGATTTTAGGGTTAAAAAAATCATTTTATCACTTCTGTTAACGCCGGTCATCTATTTACACTAATAAGGGGCTGACGTGTCATTTTAGAAATGTCAAAGTTGTGTGAGTATAATTTACCCTCACTGCCAACAAATTTTGGCATTTTCATATTGCCTTAATTGGTTTATCTTGGATGTCTTCAACTTGTTAAACAAACTTTGTTATTCGAAATGCAATAATTTTTGGTCCTCAAGGTAATTCTGTTGTATTATTCGCATTTTTAGGACATGCAAGTAATACTAAGATGTTGCTATATATAGTTGAATACATACTCATCTGATTTTGTACTGCAATGTGTCATATCATCTTTTACCAGCATGCAATTTTATGGCACCTACTGACTCAAAATACAAAAAACAAAGAGTTTGGCGGATACCTTAGGAGTGTGCTTGAAAGTGAGTTTTGCTGCAATAGCTGTTATTTAAGCAAAAAAAAAAAATGATATTAGCGTCAACCTTCAGAGTAATATCTGTTACTAGAAAACAAAACAATTTAAAGTTGATCAACAACCAAACGTACCAGATATGTTGGTAGGTTCTTGGGGCATATAAGTGATGGTTGAGGTACCACCATATACAATTTGATAATTAAATCAAGTGAAGGGGTGCAAAATGATGAATCAAGTGTGAAACCCCTTGGACAGAATTTTGTAGTATAAACTCCACATTTTGTTGACCTAATGAAAGAGGAAGATTCTCCTTAATAGGCCAGTTGTCAGCAGTATTGTGTGATTTTATCTGAAAATGTTTGCTGAATGTATATAATCACTTCTGGTCTGGGCATAGTAAGAACACATACATTCACGCAATCTGCATGGTGAGCTTAAAGTAATCATATTGAAAGTAATAAAAATTACCGGATCAAAAAGTAGAGTGTCGTTGAACTTTGAAATTTTTGTGAGGATTCTGTCAAACTGAGCCACCTCAAAGGCAAGCATTGCTTTCTAGAAATAAATCGCTTCTAACTATACCCACAAATAAATGAATAAAGAAACTGGATATGCATAAGGCAAGTTACCGGACAGAAGCATAAGTAATATTAGAACTTATAACAGAACTAGTGCAACATTATCCTTTCAGCCCATCACAAAATAGAAAATTGGTTAGTTATATGATAGACTAACAAATCCATCAGTACATTAGCTGAATGCCAACATAAAGACAGAAAATTTTATAGTGTCCAACCCAAGAACAATTTTTGAAATATATATCAATAGTATTAAGGGGAAAATAGGGAAACAATTTGAGGACGTCTTAAATTTGACTATTGTTGTTGTCTATTGAGTGTACCTGATAAGTATGGTCATCAGTTGGTCACAGTTATCCAGAATTTATTTTGAAATGGTTAATTCATAAAGAAATCTCTCGTTACCAGAAACACAAATTCCTGGTAATGAGCATGATGCTCTTAGATGAGGACTTCTGGTATGACCATCAACCCGTTTCATGTATAGGCTCTTTTGCTAATCATCATGGTCAATAAACAAAAAAAGAAGAGAATTGTTTCATTTTGTGGATGCTTAATGTATACCCCATTGTAAAAGTGTTCACCGCCATATAACTACTGCCTCACTGCCTACAAATTTTAGCATTTCATGCAACCTTAATCGGTTTATCTTGGATATCTTCAACTTGTTAAACTAGCTTTATTATTCAAAATGCAATCATTTTTTGTCCTCAAGGTAAATCTGTTGCATTCTTCGCATTTTTAAGACACTTCGGAAAAAAGACAAGCTTAAGGGAGGGCATCTCTTTTTAAATGAATTGACAAACACAACCAATACTTTCTTCAGCCTCATTTAGAAAAGGGCCTTCTATAATTGACATCAAACCCTAAAAAAGCCCTGATAATATATACAAGGAATACTAAAAAGTTGTTTTATTAGTTGAATGAATACTGATCTGATATTGTACTGCAATGGGCCATATCATCTTTTACCAGCATACAATTTTAAGGCACCTACTGACTCAATACAAAAAAAAAGAAGAGTTTAGGGGATACCTTAGGAATGTGCTTGAAAGTGAGTTTTGCCGCAATAGCTGTTATCTAAGCAACCATAAAAATGATATTAGAGTCAAACTTATGTGACATAGTAACATCGGGTCCTGGAAAACAAAACAATTTAAAGTTGATCAACAACCAAACGTACCAGATATGTTGGTACTTGGTAGGTTCTCACGGCATATAAGCGATGACTGATGCACCACCAGATATAGTTTGATACTTACATCAAGTGAAGGGGTAGCAAAATGATGAATCAAGTGTGAAACCCCTTAAACTAGAATTTTGTAGTATAAACTCCACGCTTTGTTGATGTAACAAAAGAGGAAAATTCTCCTTAGGCCTGTTGTGAGCAGCAGTGTGTGGTTTATATGAAAATGTTGGCCGAATGTATAATCATTTCTAGGCATAGTAAGAACACATACATTCAGGAAATCGGCATGGTAAGCTTGGAGTAATCATATTGAAAGTAAAAAAAATTACCAAATCAAAAAGTAGAGCATTGTTGAACTTCGAAATTTTTGTGAGGATCCTGTCAAACTGAGCCACCTCAAAGACTTCTAATTATACCCACAAATAAATGAATGAAGAAACTGGATAAGCTGAAGGCAAGTTATCGGACAGAAGCATATGTAATATTAGAACTCATAACAGAACCAGGGCAACATTATCCTTTCAGCCCATCACAAAATTGAAAATTAGTAAGCTATGTGATAGACTAACAAATCCATCAGTATATAAGATGTTCAAATGGTGGTACTTGAATGCCAACATAAAGTCAGATAGTTTTCAGCAAACAGAAAGAGCAAATTGTACAATAGTATCTTGCCCACAATGATCAGTCTAAACTCATCATTGTGTAACTAGACGATCAAGAAGAAATTAGAGGGAATCTGCCATTGCTTTTATCTCATTTTTGGAATGTCTCAGTTTTTTGTGCATGAGTTTTCCACTTAGAAGGGATAAAAAACTAAACTCAGTGGGAGGAGGGGTGTCTTAGACAGCCAAGTCAATTCTTGGTCACTTTGCACATGGTATGCACCGAGGGGCGGAGCCAAACATCTTCTCGATGGGGGCAACCTAAACCAAATAAATATTAAAATTGTTAATGTTCACAAAAGAATAGTTTTATTAATAAAACGTCAATTAAAGTCGCAACCTATTTACAAGAATGCTATACAAAAAGAGCCAACAAAAAAAACTCACGATAAATTTATCTATAAGAAAAAAAAATTTTGAACCAACAAATTGGGCTCAATCATATGTAGTTGAATTTTAACAAACAATCAAAATTAACGTAAACTATGATTATTCTATTAAATTAAACCTGGGTATAGGAATTACTTAACCAATCATAATAAATTTATTCAAATTACCAAATCAAAACAATTTAATCTAACACATAATAGAGGACTACAAGTCTCAATTCCAATTCAACATATAAAAATAAAACACAAGAGAGGACTATAATCTCAAATATCAGTTAAATATATAAAAAAATAAACCATAGAAGAGGACTACAAGCCCCAATTTCATATTTTCACTTCAACGCGTAACAAATAAAATACAATAAAGGGCTACAAGCCCCAATTCCAATTCAACATGTAAAAAATAAACCACAAGAGAAGACTACAAACATTAAATTTCAATTGTAACAAATGAACATAAAACAAAGAAGAGGATTAGAGGACTACAAGCCCTAAATTTAATTTAACGTATAAACATAAAAAAGAAAAGAGGACTAACCTATTTTACATCATATTAGTTAATCTTTAAATTCTCAAATTGTCGATATCATCTTCCATTGATGCTGATACGAGTCGTGCTAGTGCAGAGGATACCCCCAATACATTGCTACACAAATTATCAAATCATCAAAATTTTGTTCAAGTTCAGAATATTAAATGTTTAGTTTATGTTATTATGGAAAAAAAAAGTTCAATGGGGAGGGAAAAAATTAACTCTAATTATTGCCCAACAATTAGAAATTTACAAAATAATCAAAATTGAAGAAATCGTAATGGATGGGTTACCTCTCGATAGTCTAGGTACGGTCAGCTCCCATTGTCTTCGAAAATATCCTCTCAAATGGTGAAGGACTTGAGCTGCTTCTAGACTTGCCACTGGAAAGAAGAACTTGAAAAATGAGGAGGAGAAAGATAGAGAACGAAGAGGGATGGAGAAAATTGAGAACGAACTACCAGTTGAATCATCTTCGTGTTGGAAGCTTGGAGCTTTCGAAGCTGAAGTGGTGAACGACGGAACAAATGGGTGGAAAGAGACATTTAGCCTTTTAAAGGAATTTTTTTGACCCATATATTTGTCAAAATATCATAACCACCTATAAATCTAGTCAAAAATTTCAGTGGGGGCAAATCTCTAATAAATTCTAAAATTTTTGAAATTATATTTACTCTCCAAATTTTTTTAAAATTCCACTGTAGATCCGCCACTGGATGCACCCAACTATAAACAGCTTGGCATATTGCGAAAGAAGGTGGGATTCGTTGTCTTGTCAAGAGTTGTTATTTCTCTCTTTTGCAAAATCCTTGTGGTCAATAAACAAACCAAAAGAGAATTGTTTTCCTTATGTGGATGCTTAATGTATTTCCTATTGCAAATATGTTCACCATCACATAACTACTGCCACGCTACCTATTGCATTCTAGCATTTCATGCTGCCTGAATCAGTTTATCGTGTATATCTCTCCAACTTCTTAAATTTCCTTTACTATTCGAAATGCAATGATTTGCAGGTCTCCTCAAGGCAAGTCTGTTGCATTCTTTGCATGTTTAGGACACTTTGGAAAAAGAGCAAAGTTTTAAGGGAAAACATCTCTTTACAGCCAAATTGACAAACACAGCCAATACTTTGATCAGCCTCTCATAATCGACATCAAACCCAAAATAAGGTTTCATGATATTCAAGGATCACGAAGATAGTGCTTTATTACTTGAATGTATACTGATCTGAATTTCATACTGAAATGTGTCGTATTGTCCTTAACAAGCATGCAATTATAAGGCGGGTGGCACCTCACCTACAGAAAACAAAGAGTTTAACAGATACCTTCTGAATGTCCTTGAAAGTGGGTTTTGCAGCGACGGCTGTTATTTAAGAAACAATAAAAATGATCTTAGAGTCAACCTTAACATGTGAAACAGAATAAGATCTGGTCCTGGAAAAGATAGAAAATTTTAAATTGGTCAACAACAGCAAACGTACCAGACCTGTTGGAAGGTTCTCCGGGTATATAAGCACTGGCTGAAATGTAAACCAGGGGGACGTTTATCACAAGAAAAATGGAACAGTTAGGGTGAATGAACCTCAGCAACCAACTCCAATGGCTGATGTACCACCGGAGATAATTTGATACTTACAGTCAGTGAAAGGGTCACGAAATGATGAACCCTAGTGTGGTCAACTCTATCTTTCTTAGTCCATTGCCTAAATATGTCAGTTTATGAGCATCTATGCTTTCTATTTTCCCTTCCTTCCAATCTTTCATTCTTCATAAAAAACAGAGCATTAATTCTAGTGTGATCATTTTCCCCCTACAGTTAAAGGACAAAATGCAGACCATGCATAGGTTTGCATGTGTCTTCAGAAAATCTGACTGGTGAAGAAATGATGTGTTCTAGCAAAACTTTACATGTTCATGAAAAGGATATAAACTATATAGTTTAAATGAGAGAGCAACCAGCATCGGCATATCAGTAAAAGAATAAAATAAAAGGATATACCACTAAATCATAACAAGATCAAAGAAAATGAAAATACCTGAGCAGTTGTAGGGCAATTTACAAATAGGTTCACCATCTCCAATATCGACATCAAATACTGGGAGAAAACATATCCAAGATTAACATTAAAAAGGGAAAGAAAAACACATGGACAAAAAGCAAAATCGGATTAGGAAAAGGTAACCATAATCATATTGAATTCAATTAAGAATAAGACATTTCATGATATCATCAAGTCCATCAACAACTTCACCTATCTATGTCAAAAGAATTATTACTAGAAAGGTTAAAGATTATAAAAGGGACAAGAAGCTGATGCTAGTGAAGATATAAGAATTTCAAAAACATACAAGTGACTATGCTCCATCAAACACTAAATAATCTATAATGTGTGTGTGTGTATTTGGCGTATTAGAGTGTGTTATTTTTGGCATATTACTATGTGTATGTGTTTTTTGGTGTATTTATGTCTTCCAACATTTGTGTTTTTTTTTTTTTTGTGTATTAGTATGTATCTTCCAACATAACTTGAAAGATATCCAAGCCATTACAAAGAAGAACCATTTATAGGGTATCAACCGCGAAACAAATGCAACCAGTGATGGACAAAACTCCCTTAATTACCTGAGAAATATGTATCAAATATTCAGCTTTAATCACATTAAAAAAAACAGTTCTCAAAAATTTATGGACAACGCCCACAACTATGTTTAATGAACACTGTCATAAATTGCACAGCAGGCTCCCAACGATTCCCACCAAGAACAATAATCATAAACATGCAAAAAAACATCTACCATACCAAGCTATGGATGATGTTGCAATGTCCAAGCCATCCAATGCAATGCCAGTGACTTGCACTTGATGACCTTTCAGTGACTGAACCTTCTCTCCAATTGCCAAATCCGACACCAAAGCATGAGTATCCATCCCACCAGATACAATACCACCTTCTGGAAACTCCTCCTTCAGTGAAACCCAAGCCAATGGCCCCACAAAACTAGTATGGCCCAACAGTATCAAAGACATAGTATAGTCCCAAGGCTGATCAAGGAACTAAGCATAAACAAAAAACTCAAATTTCTTGAGAGGTTCATTGATCCAATAAAACACGAAATAGCTGCTAGTTCTGCAAGTACAGAACAAGAGTGCAACATTACCCATCCATTAATGGATAATCCAATGGATTTCAATGGTATTTTGTATTCTTAGAGATTTCAACGTGTGTTTCTGGTCTAGCTGGTACCCTGTGTGTTGGTGTTTGTGTTTTTTTTTTTTTTTGTGTGTTGTGTGTGTGTGTGTGTGTGTGGGAGAGAGAGAGAGAGAGAGAGAGAGATGATATAAATCAAATATGAACTTAATTAAGTGAACAAATCATCGTATTCTTTAAATTTGAGGGGAAAAAAATAAACTTGTTATAGTTTACAACCAAAGAACAAAGTCTAGCATTTTCATGCTGCCGTAATGGGTTTAAATTGGATATCTTCTACTTGTTAAACCAACTTTATTATTCGAAATGCAATCATTTTTGGTCCTCAAGGTAAGTCTGCTGCATTCTTCGCATTTTTAGAACATGCAAGTAAAAATAAGATGTTGCTATATATAGTTGAATGCATACTCATCTGATTTTGTACTGCAATGAGTCATACCATCTTTTATCATCATGCAATTTTATGGCACCTACTAACTCAAAATACAAAAAGAGTTTAGCGGATACCATAGGAATGTGCTTGAAAGTGGGATTTTCCGCAATAGCTGTTATTTAAACAAAAATAAAAATGATATTAGCGCCAACCTTCAGAGTAACATTTGGTCCTGGAAAACAAAACAATTTAAAGTTGATCAACAATCAAACGTACCAGATATGTTGGTAGGTTCTTGATATAATTTGATACTTACATCAAGTGAAGTGGAAAATGATGAATCAAGTGTGAAACCCCATAGACAGAATTTTGCAGTATAAACTCCACACTTTGTTGATGTAACGAAAGAGGAAGATTCTCCTTCATAGGCCAGTTGTCAGCAGTAGTGTGTGGTTTATCTGAAAATTTTCGCTAAATGTATAATCACTTCTGGTCTGGCATAGTGACAATACATACATCCACACAATCGGCATGGTAAGCTTAAAGTAATCATATTGAAAGTAACAAAAACTACTGGATCAAAAAGTAGAGCATTGTTGAACTTTGAAATTTTTGTTACGGATTCTGTCAAACTGAGCCACCTCAAAGACGAGCATTCCTTTCTAGAAATAAATCGCTTCTAACTATACCCACAAATAAATGAATAAATAAACTGGATATGCTGAAGGCAAGTTATCGAACATAAGCATAAGTAATATTAGAACTAATAACATAACCGGCGCAACATTATCCTTTTGGCCCATAAAAAATTGAAAATTGGTAAATTATATGATAGACTAACAAATCCATTAATACATTAAATGTTCAAATGATGATAATTGAATACCAACATAAAGACAAAATTTTAAAGTGCCCAAGCCAAGAACAATTTTTGAAATATATATCAATAGTATTAAGGGGAAAAAAGGGAAACAATTTGAGGATGTCTTAAATTTGACTATTGTTGGTGTCACTTGAGTGTACCTGATAAGTATGGTCATCGGTTGGTCACAGTTATCCAGAATTTATTTTGAAATGGTTAATTCAATATAACCCTGCCATAAAGAATTTATCGTTACCAAAAAAAATTCCTGGTAATGAGCATGATGCTCTTAGATGAGTACTTCTGGTATGACCATCAACCCATTTCTTGTATAGGCTCTTTCGCTAATCATCATGGTCAATAAACAAAAAAAGAAGAGGATTGTTTTCATTTTGTGGATGCTCATTGCTCAATGTATACCCCATTGTAAAAGTGTTCACCACCATATAACTACTGCCTCACTGCCTACAAATTTTAGCATTTCAAGCAGCCTTAATGGGTTTATCTTGGATATCTTCAACTTGTTAAACTAGCTTTATTATTCAAAATGCAATCATTTTTTTCCTCAAGGTAAGTCCGTTGCATTCTTCACATTTTTAAGACACTTCGGAAAAAAGACAAACTTTTTAGCGGGGCATCTTTTTATAACTGAATTGACAAACACAACCAATACTTTCTTCAGCCTCGTTTAGAAAAGGGCCTTCTATAATTAACATCAAACCCTAAAAAAGCCATGATAATATATACAAGAAATACTAAAATGTTGTGTTATTAGTTGACTGCATACTAATCCGATTTTGTACTGCAATGGGCCGCATCATCTTTTACCAGCATGCAATTTTAAGGCACCTATTGACTCAATACAAAAAAACAAAGAGTTTAGGGGATACCTTAGGAATGTGCTTGAAAGTGAGTTTTGCCACAATAGCTGTTATTTAAGCTACCATAAAAATGATATTAGATTCAAACTTATGTGACACAGAGTAACATCTGGTCCTGGAAAATAAAACAATTTAAAGTTGATCAACAACCAAACGTACCAGATACGTTGGTACTTGGTAGGTTCTCGCGGCATATAAGCGATGGCTGGTGTACCACCAGATATAGTTTGATACTTACTTACATCAAGTGAAGGGGTTGGAAAATGATGAATCAAGTGTGAAACCCCTAAAACTAGAATTCTGTAGTATAAACTCCATGCTTTTGTTGACGAAACAAAAGAGTAAGATTCTCCATAATAGGCCAGTTGTCATCAGCAGTGTGTGGTTTATCTGAAAATGTTTGCTAAATATATAATCATTTCTGGGCATTGTAAGAACACATGCATTCAAGCAATCGGCATGGTAAGCTTAAAGTAATCATATTGAAAGTAACAAAAATTATCGAATGAAAAAGTAGAGTGTTGTTGAACTTCAAAATTTTTGTGAGGATCCTGTCAAACTGAGCCAGCTCAAAGACAAGCATTCCTTTCTAGAAAAAAAAATCACTTCTAATTATACCCACAAATAAATGAATAAAGAAACTGGATATGAAGGCAAGTTTTCTAACTATACCCACAAATAAATGAATAAAGAAACTGGATAAGCTGAAGGCAAGTTATCGGACAAAAGCATAAGTAATATTATAACTTATAACAGTACCAGTGCAACATTATCTTTTCAGCCCATCACAAAATTGAAAATTAGAAGCTAAATGATAGACTAACAAATCCATCAGTACATAAGATGTTCAAATGGTGGTACTTGAATGCCAACATAAAGTCAGATAATTTTCAACAGAAGGAAACAGCAAATTGTATTGAATACCTTCTAAATGATTAGTCTAAATTTATCCTTAGATACCTTCTGAATGTGCTTGAATGTGGGTTTTGCCGCGACAGGCGATAGCTGTTATTTAAGAAACAATAAAAATGATGGTAGAGTCAACCTTAACCTGTGAAACAGAATAATATCTGGTCCTAGAAAAAATAGAAAAATTTTAATTTGGTCAACAACACCAAATGTACGAGACATGTTAGCAGGATCTCCAGGTATCTAAGCACTGACTGAAATGTAAACCAGGGAAACATTTATCACATGCAAAATGGAGCAGTAAGGGTGAATGAACCTCAACAACCAATTCCAATGGCTGAGTACCACCAGATATAATTTGATACTTACAGCCAATGAAAGGGTCGCAAAATAATGAACCCTAGTGTGGTCATTTTCTAGTGTGGTCAACTCTATCTTTTTTTTTGGCTGTGTACTCTATCTTATTAATTTCATAGCGAATTCGTATATTATTTATGTCAACTTCATATTGAGTAAATGTTGATCTCATTGAAAGTTCTTAGTCCATTGCCCAAATACGTCGGTTTCTTCAAAACAAACAAAGCATGAATCCTAGTGTGGACCAATGGGCCTTTGGTCCAATGGTACTCTTTACCTTGTGAAGGTTTTGCTTTTTTGAGGTCAATGGTTCAAGTTCCCCTCCCCCCTCCCTGAAAAAAAAAATCCTAGTGTGGTCATTTTCCCCCAACAGTTAAAGTACAAAATACAGATCATGCATAGGTTTGCACGTGTCTTTAGAAAATTTGACAGGTGGAGAAATGATGTATTTTAGCAAAACTTTACATGTTCATGAAAGGACATAAACTATGTAGTTTAAATGAGAGAGCAACTAGCATTGGCATACAAAGTAAAGGAATAAAATAAAAGGACATACCACTAAAGCATAACAAGACCAAAGAAAATAAAAATACCTGAGTGATTGTAGGGAAATTTACAAATAGGTTCACCATCTCCAATATCGACATCAAATTCTAGGAGACAATGTATTCGAGATTAACATTAAAAAGGGAAAGAAAAACACATGGAAAAAAGGCAAAATTGGATTGGGGAAAGATAACCATAATCATGTTGAATACTTGAATTCAATCAAGAATAAGACATTTCATGATATCATTAGGTCCATCAACAAATTCACCTATCGATGTCAAAAAAATTATGACTAGAAACGTTAAAGATTCAAAAAGGGGGAAGAAGTTGATGCTAGTGAAGATATAAGAATTTCAAAGACATACAAGTGACTATGCTCCATCAAACACCAAATAATCTATAATATGTGTGTGTGTATTTGATTTATTAACGTGTGTTATTTTTGGCATATTATTCTATGTATGTGTTTTTTGGTGTATTTGTGCATTCCAAAATTTGTCCTTTTTTAGGTGTATTAGTTTGTCTTCCAACATAACGTGAAAGATATCCAAGCCATTACAAAGAATAACCATTTGGAGGGTATCAACCTTGAAACAAATGCAACCATTGATGGACAAAACCCTCTTAATTACAAGAGAAATATGCATCAAATATTCAGCTTTAATCACATTAAAAAAACAGTTCTAAAAAATTTATGGACAATGCCCACAACAATGTTTAATGACAAATGGTCATAAATTGCACAGCAGGCTCCCAATGAATCCCACCAAGAACAATAATCATAAACCATGCAAAAACTTATCTACCATACCAATCTACGGATGATGATGCAATGTCCAAGCCATCCAATGCAATGCCGGTGACTTGCACTTGATGACATTTCGGTGACTGAACCTTCTCTCCAATTGCCAAATCCCACACCAAAGCAGCATGAGTATCCATCCCACCAGTTACTATACCACCTTCTAAAAACTCCTCTGTCAGTGAAACCCAAGCCAATGGCCCCACAAAACTAGTAGGGCCCAACAGTATCTTAGACATACGATAGCGCCAATTATCAGAATCGAATGACTGTCTCTCAAAAAAAATCGCTATGCAAATGTTGTCACCACATATACCACAAACATAACAATCATAAATTCAGCAAATAATGTTAATAATCACAGTAGAACTAGATACCTGGATCATTATGTGAATTAAGTAGAAATTAATGATCTTGGCTATCTAGGTTTACTTTAAATTTTCAATAAATAGAAAGACCAGAACATAGAGGTTCATGGCAATATCAACATTGTCACATTCGCATATTTCACAAAGCTAAAATTAATTTAACAAATACTAAGCAAAACTAGTTGTCCCGAACAGTATGACTTATTAAAGTTGAAATTACCACTCACCGTATATGCAAATTTTATTGAATTATTCAATCCATTTAAAGACCCCAAACCCCGAAGTAGACATTGTCAGGCATTATGGGGCACTGGCACGAACCAATTCGCAGTAAATTCATCATGATTCAAAGTAAAACTAGTTGTCTTTGCACACTATATAAATCAATTAAGTTGCAATTTAACAATCCGTGTGTGTACAGATCTAGATTGGATGCCAAGAAAAGGAAAGACTGATTGTTCATTATATCTATAGTAGTAATTATACAAAAATAATCATCAGAAGATCTATATATAGCGAAATAGTGATGAAAAATCATACGTCGTCTTAATGGCCTCGAAGTTGAGAGCGTCATCGATACTCTACGAAGTCGAACTCCATCGGCTAGGGAGAGAGAGAGAGAGAGTATGAATGTAAGGATGGTTTTAGATGTCTGTTACAGAAAGATGATTTCGTGTTTTGTGTGTGTGTGTGTGTGTGTGTGTGTGAGAGAGAGAGAGAGAGAGAGAGAGAGAAGAGAGAGAGTGGGTATAACTGACTGTGCGGAAGATTTTAGGAGGAGACGAGAGAGTGTTGGCAACGGTATACAGGCAATTCCGCGATTGCTTGATCTCCAAGGTGCGTAGCGTTTTTACCGTTTGGTTTCCAAAAACGAAAAAGAAAAAGAAAATTAAAAGTTGCAAATACATCAAAGCATTTTCAAGGCACGGGCCCAGACTCTATTAGACATTGCTGACCTGGGTCCATAAAATTAGGCCCGAATTCGTGGCTTGTGAGCTCAACTTATTGTTTGAAGTAAATGGGCCAATGACGTGTGCTGTTGAATGATTTGTGAAAGGGTGTAGGCTCGTGACCAAGAGAGGTTTTTTGGAACTCGCAACATTTTTTATAACTTGTCTAGTTTTATGTACAACCCCAAAAAAAATTGGTAAAAAGGACACTTTGGAGCAAATGGACCGAAATATCCCGACTAATATAGTTAATTTGAAAATTAAAACTCCTAAATTTTAGAATTTTCTTATATTAAAATTTTTTATCTCTTTATGTATAGTGACTGCTCCCAAATTTCAAAATTACAAGGGTTCCCAACAACGTTGAAACAAATTCTTAAAAAAGGGGAAACAAATTGTTATGACTGAATCAAGCAAAGGCCAATAAGAAAATATTTAAAATCGACTTGTGCTCACAATAACTGAATTTTTAGGCACCATTATAATCAATTATATCTCTTGCGTTTGTTTTGTATTCTTTCGTGCAAGTTTAGGGTATGATTCCATACTTGAATTTGTCAATGAGCAATGCTATTAAGATTTAATTTATTTATCTAATTTGTTAACTTAATTTATTATGACATTTGAATTGACTGTGAGTCTCATCAAATATTTAAACTTGATGTTGGTCCAATAATTCCAATGAAACTACATTAAATTAGTTCAAAATTTTCAATTACTATGTTTCACAAACTGTTTATTGGATAACTCGGTAAGTTCTTTAAAACTCTCATTTTATCGTTGAGGTTCTTAGGAGCTTCTTGTTCATCCGCGTCTTCTATGAAATATTGGATTTTTTACTTCAAAGTCCAGCGAACCTCTTCCTCCTTTTTTGGAAAATTTGTTTATGGACATTTAATGAAAGATATGTAAGTTGGTTCCAGTTGTTGAATTTGATCAGCAAATTGAGAAGTTAGCTGAATCAATCTCTCCAACTTGGGTGCACAATGGTGGTCTTGGTGGCACCTTAAACCAAGGCACGCCATGAGATGGAATCAAGGTGATACGGTTAAGTGGTTTGACAGGTTGGGGCGGACCGTGGCAGCATGAGACCACCCGGTTGAGCATGACAACACGTGATGAGCTCAATTGAGGCAATATTGGTATATAGCTTCGAATTGCATGACATGGGCTTGACCAGCATGCACAATGGCCCGTGGGCAAGTTTAACTGCTGAATTGTGGGCACATGACTTCTCAATGCATGTGACCATGAGGATGTGACCAGTTGCTAGTGTTGACTCAATCAAAATAGTTGTTAAACATGCCCTAGTCTGAGGGAGGCAGTTCTGGGTGTTCTTAGCCACATTCTGATCTAGGTGCATGCAGATAAAAGCAATTCCACATTAGTTGCTGAAGGGGTGGAATTGTCTACCAGATATTGCGCAGAGAGACAACCTTGATGATTAATGCGAGACAGAGAGTGTTCTTATTTTGAGTTCCTCGTAAATTGTAAAGAGCTACAATATATAAGATTTGAGAGTGTTGTCCCAATAAATTCATGTGTTGCCTTTGTGTGAGTTTATGTGTCCCTATACTTGAGTTGTGTGGCTGGTTGCAGTGGCAAAGCCTTCACGGGTAACATTAAAAGAAAAACGAATTGTTACCCCATGACAGTTTGGTATCAGGGCCAAGTTTTGACAGAAAGGTCGACTCATAGCTGGCAGAACGAATGCAGATTTAAGGGAAAGGGTGGCACGTTTAGAGGAGTTGGTTGGTTCTCCATAGTCCGATGATGTTGTGGCCCTTTTTGTGTAGCTTGAGTTGTTGTACTAGTAGTTCGAGGGGATGCGAGTGTCACAAGAACAACTTAAAAATGCTGAATCTGATCACTTTAGTCAGATAAAAAATTGAAATTGTTGATATGCTGGCCACAGTCTCTACATGGACTGATGGTATGAGAGAAAAATTGAGTTCCCTTAAGACGGATGTTTCATTGCTCAAGAAAACATTGCAGAATGCCTTTTTGAGTTCTAACAGTGAAAGCATGCAAAAAGCAAATGTGTCTGACCCTAGGCCTTTCACAGGCAGTCGCAACGCCAAAGAGTTCGAGAACTTTTTATGGGATACGGGGCACTATTTTAAGGCAGTCGTATGCCAAATGCTGAGAAAGTAGATCTCACCAGCATGTATATATCTGGTGATGATAAATTATGGTGACGAACACGATTAGAGGACAAGTCTCGTCCTCAAATCATTACTTGGGATGCTTTATCCGCTAAAATGAATGAACAATTCCTTCCAAGCAACACGGTTTGGCAAGCCCATGATGCTTTGAGAAAGCTTCGACATATAAGCACTGTGAGGGAGTACGTGAAGCAATTCTCATCTCTAATGTTTGACATTAAAAATATGTTAGAGGAAGATAAGCTGTTCAACTTCATGTCTGGCCTTCAAACATGGGCGCAGACTAAACTTCATCGATAAAGAGTAAAGGATTTATCCATTGCTATGTCTATAGTTGATGCGTTAGTTGATTACAAGACACATGATAACCTTCGAAGAAGAAATCTAAAGAGAAATCCAAGTTTCCAAAGAAGGACAAGCAAAAGAAGAAGGCCGAGAAGCCTGACATCACAAATAAGCAGATTGACAAGCCCTCTACGTCAAAGGGAGGTGCGGACTCTGGCTGTTTCATCTATAATGGCCCTCATCATGCCAAATATTATCCTAATAAGGAAAAACTTAGTGCCCTCATGGCTAAGGATACTGACTTTTTAAATGAGCCTACACAAGTCAATCCATTGCAGCTCCTTAATGCAATTCACAAAAAGGAGACGATGGCAAGGAGGGGACTGATGTTCGTGCAAATTCATCTGAACAGTGTGGTTGTCTAGGTAATGGTTGATACAGGCGCGACGCATGACTTTGTTTCTGACCGGGAGGTGCAACGGCTTGGCTTGACTTTGACAAAAAGACTCTAGCCAAATCAAGGTTGTTAATTCCGAAGCAAAACCAGTTGGTAGCATTGCTAGAGAAGTCCCTTTGAAAGTAGGTGATTGGCATGTGACTTTATGGCAATCCCTCTCGACGATTTTCAGGTGATCCTTGGGCTAGAATTTCTTATTAAGGCAAAGATGTCGGTTGTGCCTCATTTGCATGTGATATTCATGATGGACATGTCAAGTCCCTGTTTTGTTCCCCCATCAAGGCCAAATCTTCGAGGGAAATGTTGTTTGCCTTGCAAATGAAAGATGACTTGCGAAGAGGAATAACAACTTACTTGGTTGTTCTACTTGAGAAGGAGGAGTTCAAAGCATTGCAAGTTCCTGAACTAGTGCAACAATTGCTATCCAAATTCAAGGACGTGGCACCCAAAGAATTGCCACCAGATTCCACCAAGGCGGAAGATTGATCATGTCATCGAGTTGATTCCAAGGGCAAAAACCCCCGCCCATACGCCTTATCGGATGTCTCCATCAAAGTTGGTGAAGCTAAGGAAGTATCTTGGTGGTTTATTGGACATTGGATTCATTAGACCTTTTAAAGCTCCCTATAGAGCTCCTGTCCTGTTTCAGAAAAAGAAGGATAGATCCTTACAACTTTGCATGGATTACTGGGCCCTTAACAAGGTGACTGTCAAGAACAACTATCTAGTCCCACTCATTGATGAGTTTATTCAATCAACTGAGGAAAATATTTTTTTTATCAAGATGGACTTGCAGTTGGGATATCATCAAGTCAGAATTGCGGAAGGGGATGAAGCAAAGACAGCTTGTATGACAAGGTATGGATCATATGAATTTTTAGTTATGCCTTTCGACTTAATAAATGCCCATGCCACATTTTGTAATATTATGACCAGTGTATTCCAGGAATACTTGGACCATTTTATGGTGATTTACTTGGACCCTAGAGGAGCATGTTGAGCACCTTAGGTTGGTTTTGTCAAAATTGAAGGAAGTGCAGTTTTACTTGAAATCAAAAAAATGTGAGTTTGCTCAAAAGGACATCTCATTCCTCAGGCACATTATTTCTGTGGGCATAACGAAGATGGACCCAAATAAAATTGAGGCAATCGCATATTGGCTTGTCCCTACTAAGGTTACTAAATTGTTTTCTTTCCTTGGTTTGGCGAATTATTATTGAAAATTTGTGAATAACTACTCAAAGAAGGTCATTGTGTTGACTGATCTTTTGAGGAAATATAGGACTTCAAACTGGTCCTATGAATGCCAGGAGGCATTCGATCGATTGAAGGCGGTGGTGATAACTAGCCCAATTTTGTGACTTCCTGACTTTGATTTGCCTTTTGAAGTTAATACAAATGCATCAAACTTTGTTCGAGGAGTGCTGGTGTAGAATGATCATCTGGTGGCGTTTGAAAACTGAAAGCTGAATGATATCGAGAGGTGGTATTCGATGCACAAAAAGGAAATGACAACAGTCATTCACTGTGTCAATGCATGGAGGCATTACCTGCTGGGAAAGCATTTCCTAGTGCTGACCGACAATGTGGCTGCTAGCTGCTTCAATTCCATGGAGAAATTGACACCAAAACAAGCAAGATTACAAGATTTTCTTGCTCAATTCCACTTTACATTACATTACAAGTCTGGCGGTGTAAATCAGGTTGCAAATGCGCTTAGCCGAATCCTAGCTGCTGATGGATGGCTGCATTTAGCCAAATTGCTGGGGATATGCTACAAAGAATTTACGATCAAACAAAGGTCGATCCCATGACCATTTTGTTGCTAAAGCAGGTCCAAGAAGGGGTGACTCGACGATTTTGGATAAAGGATGATGTGCTCTATGCCAAAAGGAAGGAGGCCCTATGTTTTAAAATCGGGCGGACTTCAACAAATGTTGCTGAAAGAGACTCACAATGCTTGGTGTTCAGGGCATCTAGGATAGGAGTTGTCCCTTACCCTATTACCGGAAAGTTATTATTGACCTCACATTGAAGCAGATGTTGAGTTTTATGTGTGTACTTGTTTGGTATGTCAGCAGTATAAGACATAAATGAGGAAGATAGCGGGTACCTTGGAATCTCTTCCCATTCCAAGCAGACCTTGGGAGAGTGTTTCATGGATTTCATCAATGGGTTGCCTAAGGTGAATGACTTTACTTCGATCTTTGTGGTCGTAGACAGATTTTCGAAGTATGTCACTTACATTGTGGCTCCAAAAATATGTTCTGCTGAAGTTACAACTCAATTATTCTCGAAGCACATTGTCAAGCTTTGGGGCATTCCGCTTGATATTGTCAGCAACTGAGATACGCATTTTACTGTCTGGTTTTGGACGGCCTTGTTCAAGTTGCTGGGCACACAGCTCAACCTCTCCACCAGTAATCATCCACATACAGATGGGTAGACTGAGCGGATTAATGTAATGCTGGAGGTGTATCTCAAGCATTATGTCATAGGGAACCAAGATAATTGGGTGGATTTACTTGATGTCACCCAATTCAGCTACAACTTGCAGCAAAGTTCCTCAACTGGGATGAGTCCATTCGAGTTGGCAACGGGCCAGCAGCCTTTCACTCCACACAGAGTGGCCAAGTAGAAATCTCAAAAAAGATGTCCTGTAGTTGATCGCTTTGCTTGGGCCAATCAAGAGAGGACCGATGAGGCAAAAGACTACTTGACATAGGCAATGAAGAGGATGGAGAAATGGACAGATGAGAAAAGGAGGGTAGTAGAGTTCGAAGTGGGTGACAAAGTGATGCTCAAACTTACCCCACCAATTTGGAAGAAAATCACCTAGAAATTTGCACATAAGGGATTGATTCAACGCTATGACGGTCATTTTCTCATCACAAGAAAGATTGGAAAATTGGCCTATAGGTTGGATCTTACCAGTCGTCTCGAGCTACATTCGACTTTCCATGTTGCATTCTTGAAGCCATACGTTGAGGACTCTAGCGGATATGTTTGGCGTCAGACTCCTCACAGAGATAGTAGAAGCTATCCTTGACCACATGACTGAGGGAATGAGTGATAAAAATAGAAGGACTTATTACCTAGTCAAGTGGAAAGTGAAAGCACCGCAAGAAGCCACTTGGGATAAAGAGACGACATTGTAGTAGTTCGAAGATCTTATCAAGCAGTACCATGCTACCATTCCAACGAGGTCGTTGGATACTTTAGGTAAGGGTGACTTGTCACACCCTAACTAACTTGGGTAAACAATGGCAGTCTTGGTGGCACCTTACACCAAAGTACACCAAGAGATGGAATCAAGGTAATGCGGCTAAGTGGTTCGATAGGTTGAGGTGGACCGTGGAAGCATGAGACCACCCGACTGAGCATAGTAGCACGTGGTGAGCTCAATTAAGGCAATGTTGGTGCATGGCTTCGAATTGCATGGTATGGGCTTAATCCAACATACACAATGGCTCGTGGACAAGATTGTCTGCTGAATTGTGGGCACATGGTTGACACATAGCTACTCAATGCATGTGACCAGAAAGATGTGAGGAGTTGTTAATGTTGACTGAATCAAAGCAGTTGTTGAACATGGCCTAGTCTGAGGGAGGCAGTTCTAGGTGTTCTTAGCCACATTCTGGTCCAGGTACATGCAGATAAGAGCAGTTCCACATCAGTTGCTGAATGGGTGGAACTGTCTTCCAGGTGTTGCGCAGAGAGGCAGTCTTGCTGACCAAGTCTACTAGAGAATAGACAGATTGTATGTAACAACCATTGACAGATAAGGGTGCCATCTGATATGCTCATTGTATAAATAGGGGTGCTTGGGCATTCTTGTGAGACAAAAGAGTGTTTTTGTTTTGAGTTCCTTGTAAATTGTAGAGAGTTTCAATATATAAGGTTTGAGAGTGTTGTCCCAGTAAATTCGTGTGAGTTTGTGTGTCCCTATACTTGAGTTGTGTGGCTGATTGTAGTGGCAGTGCCTTCACAAGTAGCCTTAAAAAAAAACGAGTTGTTATCCCGTGATAGCTAATGTCTTCAACCAATTATCTATCCTAAACTTTGTCATAGACCGGGGCTTAGTACACTGACTACACAAACTTTATTGCAAGCGTAACTATCCCAATCAGTGCAACTATTATTTTAGTCGATGGCCTGCCTTTGAATATCTCGTGCATATCCTAGTTTTAACGTGGATGATCTGCTTTTGATTAGACCAGAGAGAGAATTAGTCAAAGTACGTGTAAGTTGACTCAGACATTCTCAACCGTTGAACCAAAAAAAAACTATTATTTTAGTCAATAATGCACATCAAATGTTTGATTAATTTTACTGCTTATATTGAGTGGATGATACTGTTAAATTATCTGAAGTCAGTAACAAAACTAGCAACAGAAAATATACTATGTTATGTCTCATCATTGTGTAGAAAGAATGAAACAATTAGTTTACTCTATACTTCAACAGTCATTCGATTAAGACCCATGTATCTCCATTTCTCTTTCTCCACAAAATCTGCATCCAAAAACCTGGAAACAAATGCCCAGAGCCTGTACATGTCATCAAAGTTTGTCAAGAACCCCAGTGAAGCAGTGATCACAGGTATACCAGTTTCATATCTCTCTGGTCTCCTCTTTCTTCCCACTGTTCCATCTTCTATACTTCTTCTCTCTAACACCCTCTCTCTCTCTTTACCATGCTGGTCAGAGAACCAGATGTTATGCAAGAATTCATAGCCAAGAGAAATGTTGTTTCTTCCAGCTAGCTTCTGTACAAGTGTTGGATCAACTATTTCCCCTTTCCAATCAAATATATTAAATGCAACAGCTGGTCCTCGGTCAATTCTTAACTTTGGTCCATAGATTCTAACCAAGGGAAATCCATTTTCAGAATGTGGGTGTAGAAGACTCATCAATGCATTCACCACCCAGTTGACCAGATACCTTACTCTGCTACTGATCAGGATCAACCCCAAAGAATCCGCATCATCCAAGCCCCTACATTGAATCTCTGCACTCTCACTCATACTAGTACCAATTCTTTCGCATTGCGTTGTGTACTGTGGTTTGTCCAATTCTACAATTTCTGTGAACGATAGTTCCTTCTGTTTCAACCGGACTTGTTCGATTTCTTGGATTTTTTCAGAACTTTTTTCACTCTTCTGACCAGAAATTGAGCTGGATGATGAGCTTGGCAATGGCAAATCTGATTCATCTTTCTCTAACTCAAATTTTATTTGTTGTTTGGTATCTATATTAGTAATGGCTGATTGGTCAAGAGAATCATATAATCTTGAAGCTGGTACAATACTAACAATCCCTGTGCTTGTAGTGGAATTCTTTAACACTGAGGCACTGGACTTTTTCACAAACAAGCAAGCAAACCCAGATGGGTTTTCCCCAAAGACCTTGAAAAAGGAGCAAATGAGAAAGTCTGGCTGAAAAAGAGAGAGACCCAAAGTCTCCATATCCTTAGCTCCTAATGCAGAAGCGTCAAGCAAGACATGCCAACCATTCTCTCTTGCAATGCTCATCCATTGATGAGAATACCGAGTTCCAGTTATTCTAGACTGAAGTGGGAAAACAAACAGTCCCCTTTTCCTTTTATTTCTCTTACTCACCAACATCTTCCTTAGTTTTCTCGAATGGATTCTGAGAGAAGGCCACGAAAACTCGGCCGACATTATTCGGGCACCTTTCTTCTTCGATGTATCGATTATTGCTTCAACTGCATCACTCTGGTGATCATAAGTGGTAACAAGATTTGGATTAGACTGGAAGGGATAAGAGTCTGCTACAAGTTTGAAAGCAGATGATTGGTTTGCAGTGAAAACCATGGAGTAATCATCTTCGGAAATATTCATGAATCTCATGATTCCTTTTCGGATTACAGATTCAAATTTCGATTCTTGGCCACCGTACAGTACCTGAGAATTCAAATTTGCCGACTTGTATGAAATTTCAAAGAAGGGCACAGTGGAGGCATTTGAATTCTGCGTTAGAGGCGGAGATGACGATGATGATGAGGCCATTGCAGCAGTGGAGTAATGACCCTGTTGCTGGGAATAAGAGAAGAGGCCATGACCAATGTAATCAAGACAAACATGGTTTGAAAGGGAGAGATGATAATAATCCTGTGCTCGAATCTCGTCGGCCTGACGGGTTCTTGAGTATTGTGGAAATGCTTTGTTGAAATTACAACACAATTCAGATAACGGAGGGATGGATTCATGGTTGGTAAATTGGGTGTTGGGGTGGAGAGATGAAGCCGCGGCAGTGGCGAAATCAAACTGGGAAACGGTGGCGCTGGTGGTGGAGTTGGGTGTGGAACCATGGGGCCCAGGCAGGGTGAGAAATGAAGCTGGGCAGCAACCATTAAAACAGGCTGTTGAAGCCTCTTTTATGCAAAGTGATTGCATTTTTTCCCAAGTGTTTTTTCGACTCTTCTTTGAGTGCTTCTCTTTGTTGCCTCTCTTCTGGTTTCAGCACTTCTGTTCTAGATTCTCATTGGATAATTTCCAGAGAGGTTGCCTTATGGGGTACTATGTGAACAGGAAAGTATACTCAATTGACTATGTCTTTCTTTTCTTTTATTGGTACATTATTGACAATGTCTTTCACAATTTCCAATGTTTCCCTTGTTTCCTTCACTAGTAATGCAAATGTAGAGTTGGACTTTGGCTGCAATTGCTCATCAATCCAATGTGAAATTTACATGAAATTGTTGTGTATATGCATACCTTTAAGGCATGTTTTATGTGGGATTTTTAGGGTGAGTTTTGTTAAAATATTCCATGCATCACCTTATTTCTTATTTGATTGCAAATTTTAAGCTCGAGATTTGAATCCCAGCCTATAATAGGCCCGCGAATAATACCCATGTATAAGGGTTTCAATAAACGCATGGGTGCGTGGGTTTGGGTGATTTTACAATTTCATAGCAAATATCATAATTAATATGTGGGTCTCATGTGTATTTGTGTCATTTATCAAATATGAGATTGAATATGATATATTGTTCAATCTCACGAACGAAACCTAAGGATTGGGTTTTGAAAAGTTTCATAAATTCAATCTAATTCTTATCTTAAAAATTATCCAAATAGTCCTTTAGTGAGTTAGAAATATAATTAGACTTATTTAATATAAACTAATACGAAATAATTTACACACGATTCGAAAAATGGACAGACACGACATATACCCAACATAACATAGAGCAATAGTATATAAATACACAATTTATAATTCATGTCACACGAAATTAACTCGACCTAACTTATATATTATACGAACTTAACACAATTCAGCTCATTAACATATTGACCAGAAGAACTTCTATTTCAAAGTTGAAAAATGAACAATTCACATCAAGGGTTCTAAGATTATGATGTTTGAGAACGACTTCTCCGTCAGCTCATCTAACTGTCGATCTATTTTCATCATATTGACCTAATCAAAGATCAAAGTTCCTCCACTAACGTGTTAAGTGAAGTCGCCAGTGGTTCTCATAGAGATAAAAAGCAGTTTGGTATTTAGTAGCTTGACAGTTCTATCTTTGGCGATAGAGAAAAAACAAACGGAAAAGGCAAGGGGGGAATTTTGTAGTGGCCGGCACTATTTATCCATGCAGGCCAGAAGTTTCTCTGGAATGATTCTCCAGTTGCCTACCAGCTGTGTGAAATTGTCTCTTAGGACTATACAACGCCAGTAGTCCTTAAATTAGTCTATGGGATATTTTCTAAAGTTTGTGTAGACAAGTCTCTTTTTTTTTTTTTTCCTTTTTTTTTTGTTTCAACGGTCAATCAAGAGTGTCTGAATTAACATACACGCACCTCGACTAATTTTTTTGACCTAATTCTAAAAAATTATCAAAATTCGAATTCAAAATATATTCAACTACTCCCGACAAGTCACTTTCGTCCGCGTGCTTTTTCGCCCCCACAGAAAAGGGCGAAAGGCAGGTCACATTTGTCTTAACCATAGAACTAAATCAATGGAAGACTCTCTTTGTCAAGTCTCCTTTGTCTTAAATGTTGCAGAGATACCAGGGAAACTGTCATGAAATTTCTCATTTTGTACCGCAAAAGGCTACAATACCGAGAGAGATATTGTACTGAATATTAATTAGTTTTTGACTAATCTCGACTTCCCTCTGTATATGAAGAGTAATTTAGAATTTTTTTATATATATCACTAGCGATCGATACACGTTGAATCTTCTTTGGATGTATGTTTCAGTATAATTTTTTTTTATTTTTCTTTCTTATTATTTTGTCTACCTCTCTCTTCCAACTATTTGAGATAAACAATTATGAAAAATTATAAAGTGATAAAGGTAATTTTATAAATATTTAAATAAATATTAGTTAGTTTCTTAGTGGAAGTTGAGGGTGATTATTTTGGACACGTGGTAATATAATTGTTTTATTCCTAATTTAATAACTCAAAACTCTAGAAAAATAAAAAGAGGGTGGGGATTTTTTAATTTTTTTTTGGATGACGAAGGGATTACCTGGCCCGTCATCGACAAAATAGAGACGACTTAGTCACTCAGATTCGTGAGTCCAAATAAAATTGAGGCAAATTTCGAGTGTATGAATCGATCCCTCAACTCATACATCAGTTAAATTAGGACATGCATTTTAATAGAAAAACTTTTTAAGGCCCCCTACCAAGAAAATAATTTTTTTTAGTGTATAGAAAAATGGAGAGAGCATAAATCATCACTTTTTTAGATTTTTCTTCCCATAAGTGTGTAGCATTTATTTTCACTTAGACTAATTCAAAATTTTATGTTCTAAGTTCTAATAGCCTCAACTACCATGTTGACAAAAAAACCAGCAAGTATGTAAAAGTGTACATGCAACAAAAAGATTCAATAATGTTGAGAGTGGGATTTGAACCCACGCCCTTTCGGACCAGAACCTTAATCTGGCGCCTTAGACCAACTCGGCCATCTCAACCTGTTCGCTGTAGGGTCTGATAGATTTTAATTTAATCATATTTCTAATGAATCTTCTTAGCTTCTCTCAAGTGTTAACCACATTCTCTTTTATATTATAAACTATTTGTCTCTCTTACGGACATCGGTGTATCGTGGTAGTTTGAATTCGTGTCAAACATTAATCAATTTTAACCTAATTCATATAATTAATTGTGTGAGATGTTTGAACCCTAACCAACATTTTAATCATCGTGTCGTGTTAAGAGTATCTTGTATAACTCATAAATAAAAAAATATAAGACTTCATTAAGAAATAACCAAATTAGCACTCATAATTTTTCTATAAACTAAATATTCACTAGATCCAATATAATAGTGAAAACGAGTACAAAATCCGCTTATTTTACAAGAATTAATGGCTATACTCCGTAAAAAATAATAAATACTTGTCATTTTATTTATACAATACTAGTTAATTGTATCAATTTTAAAATATTTGTATTTGACACTAATTCAACATTTTTATTATTAATATTAACAGGTTATGTTATTTTCAATTTCATATTAATTTCAAACTATAATGTCATGTCATATCAAAAATTATTATCCCTAACTTCCATACCCTTTTCAATAATAATATGTACACCACATTTGTACACCAGTTAATGTGGCATGATCTTAACCTTTAAATATTCAATGAATTTAGCGAAACCCACTAATCTAATAGTTCATGTTGAGGTAGTACACAAAAGTGATTCTTATAGCATTTTTGTACACTTCAAACCCTCACTCTCTCTCTCTCTCTCTCTCTCTCTCTCTCTCTCTCTCTCTCTCTCTCTCTCTCTCTCGTCAAGCTGTTTACTGGTATATTACTTTAGAGTATAGCAACAAACATATAGGACAATTTGTTATAAAGATCCCTGTCCCATATGAAGATCAATTCTGAGTCTCTCGTAGTCACTTATCTCTAAAAACAATCTGTCTACCACTTCGTTGCTATAAAATTTATTGGAGTCCAACAGTGGAAGAACATGATTTTTCCTATATTGCTGACCAATTTACTGCATTGATACATGAAATTTAAAAATCAAAATCAAAATTCAAATCCAAAACAAAACAAATCAATCAATAAAACAGAAAGGTGAAGAAGATAATTTAACGAATGAGGGCCCTTTTGGGATGAGAGCACAAACTACAACTACAAGAGACTAAATCAATAGAGAGAGTTGTAGGTACAGCAGGTAGCAATTATAGATGCTATACAAATTAAGAGGGCAGGCAGTAGGGTGGCATTCAGGAGTCTACTCTCCCCCAAATACCCGGCCAGGGTGATCGTTCCATCTGCAATCACTCGAGCAATTGTCCCAGCTTCCGTTGATAGTAACCCACCGTTAAAGGTTCCACGAGAAAGCCTGGATGACATAACTCGAGAGAGGAGTGACAAGTTGACACCTGGTTTGACAACAGATTGTAGGATGTCAAGAGATATGACGAATATAAGAGCTATAAAATCCATCCATTATGTTATAACGAAACGACAATGTACATTATATTTATTGACAATCAATTTATCTTTCAAGCTAAACGAACTAAACTACAAGAAGCATCGTTTGCAGATATATATCACTGACATTCGGAGGAAGTGTTTACATTAGAACTACAAGCATATTTTGAGAAGAGCAGCAGCAGCAGGGCATATCATGGGTTGTAGGGAAGAAGTAATATGCGTACATGAAAGCAAGTGGGAGCAAAGCGTAGGGATGGAGCAGGGGCGATAGCAGTTAGTTGGGAAACAAGCACAGAGAAAGTAAAACGAGTTAGGGTTGGTTTGGCCAGTAGAAGCACGTGGAATATATGCACCAGGACAACATCTAGGTGAGCAGCATATTTGAAGCTGTATCTTTCACGGTTTAGGTAACGACCCCAGAAATCCGAAGTAGCGCATGTGAACTGAAAGTCCATACCTTAGGCCTATCACCGCAGAGTGCTTTCCAAGAAGCCAGGTCCTAAAGTCTATATGTCCTTTCACATATATATTATATTTCTTGACTAATAATTGATCTTTCAAGCTAAACCATAAGAAGCATCGTTTGCAGCCATATATCACACATTTGGACAAAGTGTTTACATCAGAAATACAAGCACATTTTGAGAAGAGCTTCTCCTCCCATATGTACCCTTCAGTTTGTGCTCGTTTATATAATTTGTATGCATGAAAAACATAATTAAGTAGGTCATAAAAATTACCTTCTAATACTTCAGCAGATACAAACATTATGAGTCCTGAGCAGACATATTGTGGCACAGTATATGGGTCAATTATGTGGAAGCTTAGGAGTATGCCCAAACAAACCATAATTTCGGATGCCAGTAAAATTTGCCTGAAACAAGATTGATTATGAAAAATTGATTACTAGATCTTGATAGACAACAATTATAGATCAAAGGTGCTTCCATGTCAATATTATAAAGTTGAGTTACACATCATGAACAGTAGAAACAAAGTTATATTTTTTAAGGGTACAAGTAGATGCATTTAGTCTGCATCAACAACACTTCAACAGACATGGTCAATAATTGGACATTTCAAAAACAGACATTCAATGCTCAAGACAGAAAATTATACTAGCAGCAGCACTAACGAAATAATAGGCATAGCTCATAGCAAAAGATGTAATGGACATGCATTAGTTTGAAGTACATAGGCCCGTAAAGCCCACATAGTGCCAGTTTTTAGCTCCATCAATTATTCAGGGCAAGGACTAATAAGCTGGAATCTAAGGTTTGATCGGTAAATATACTAAACAAGTAGGGTAATTAGTTGATGAAAAACTTACAAGAATTCCTGCACTATTTAGGAGATGGACAAGAAGTAGAAATAGGGAACGAACAATAAATATAAAAATGAAGAAGCTCATGTTGTTTTTGGAGTTATCAACATCAATTTAAAGTTTCATGGCCAAATTCAGAACTATTCAACTAAAATGGAGTCACAATGAGGAACTTGTGCATAACTTAGGAATATCTCAAATTAAAAAGCCACCAAAGCAAGCTTGGCAAGTATAATCTTTTCAGATAAATGTAATTTCCAGGCATCTTGTTTTTCTCCAGGCCAAATATTGTTTCCCACTCCAGGGCCAAACAATTTATAACCTCTAGTGGCCAAACAAGTCCTGGTCAACAGCAGCCACTGATGAACTGGTCATATCAATCAATAAGTAGTGCATTCCGTCAGCAGGGGGCATCAGTGGTTGCCTTACCAGGCAGATTATTTGTCTTATAGAATGGAGTATAGGATATTGTTGGTGGCGCTAGTTATGAAGTTACTGTGAAAAATTATGAGACAGTGCTTTTACTGTTGTAGAAAACACCTTCATGGCAAAAATTGCAGTATTATTTTTGTCACTACTAATTAACATCAATGTTCTTAAGGAAAACATAGAAAAAACTACCTGTCTTCAAACATGTTGCTTATGTAGCTTCCAACAACAACATTTACTGGAAGAACTGTTAGGCCAAGGCTTGCAAGAAATATTGACACTCTGCTGGTAGACCAATTAAAGTAGTGTCTGGTAACGACACTGGATTCTGAGAGTAGAATCTCCATTGCATATTTCAGCATGAAGTAAATCAGCAATTGAACCTGATAAATGATAAACTTCATTGTGAGAACTCAAGAAAATTTGAATGTATTGCAGCTAGCCAGAGATAGGGGACAAGGTACTTTGCATTTGAGAGTCTGAATAAAAGAGAAGAAATTTGATTAAAAAAAATTTACATGTCAGAGCACATGCAACTAGTAATGTATAGTTTATGTTTGTGATTATGGAGTTAATAATCTGTAAAAGTAGATGATTTCATGATGACGATACTAATGATTCTCATTGCAAAAGATGGATATATTAATGAGAATTTGAACATATTCTTGAAAAATGTCAACAAGCTTCAAATTTTTATTTTCCACTTCACAAGATGAATAGACATAAACACAAACTCTCTGATCTCGTGCAAAAGTAAGCCTGATAAACGATACATCAGTACAACCTATTCCAGGAACGTTCACCAATAGAACATCTTCAACGGGATTAGTCGCAATTGTTCGTATTAGTAAACTACGGCCTCGTTTACTCCTTATTCTCTTCTTCCTAGTTCCGTACTTCTCCACAAGTCATAACTTGCTAATAAAGCACAATACTAGAGCACAGATGTTTCCTAAGATCCATAAATCTCTTGCAATGTTCCATTTTTTAGGCAAGTCAATGTTTCTTACTTTGGTTTAGGAACACAAATCATAACTTGGTCTAAGGGCTATCCATTAGGTTGGGTTGAGCAGGGCTGACGGAGTCATGTAGAGGAGGTAAAATTCAAGCCGACCCAACCCTGGGACATTCTTATGAGGACAGCCTAGAAACCCTTATATTTAAGAGTGTATAGTTACAAACCTAAAATTACCAAAAAGATTAGGGATTGTTAAGAAAGAGTAATTCAACTTGTGCGTCTACACCTACTAAACATTAGTGCTCTAGATTAGAATCCAAAGGGCTGCAATTCTTGGGAGTAAATTAAATTTTCCTATTCTACTGGAATATCTAAAGAAACAAGTATTTGAGAGGCTTGTATAAGTTGAGAGCTCAGTGTCAGTTTTGGAAAGTTATAGTTCAATTGCCTTTTGTGCTGTGATACCGAGAACCTTCACATTCTTGATCTTGGATAATTGTATAACTCTGCCTCATTGCTATTGCAATTATGCTTATGCTACGTATGCAATCCTTTCAAAAAAGTCCAAGTCTTCAATTTAACCAAACGATAATGGACAGGGTGCCAACTCAGCTCAATCTAAGGAGTTTTTTCCAAAAGGCATGCACATTTTTTTTTGTGTGTGTGTATGTGTGTGTGGATTTCGAATTTGGATAAAGCTGCAAGTCAATAAAGCTTTTTCAGCAGTTGGGTGATTATATTAAGCTCACTGATATTTCCAGGTCGCACAGAACAACAGAGCTACTTCACAAGCTAACGGAACTGATTTGATAGTACCAACACCCCTAATATTTATCGTTTTCTTTCTTTCTTTTTTTGTTCTGTTTTTTGACTTTGTTGATATGCACACCACATGCATTCCCAGTGGTTGACCACTGACAAGCAAATTTGAAATGTTAATCAAAAACGTTGAAATACATTGCAGAATAAAAGCTTAGAGTCGAACAAATACCTTTACAGAAGGCGTAAGTAACCTATAAGCTGAACCTATAGAGTTAGCTGGTTGACGAGAGTTGTTAGGAGCTTCTTCACTTGCGTCACATTCTTCGTCACCATCTTCATCCTGTTGGTTTTCCTCTGAGGTTAAGAGCAATGGTTGAGCAAGACCATTCTCAAGTTTATCATTCTCAACTGGTATCCAAAAGATCCAACATCCCTAGTTAGATCATTTCTATGAATTGACGGGGAAAAAATAAGATTTTACTTTGAAACAAGAAAGGAGCCAAGACTTGTATAAAAGAGTCATACACGTGATCAAGAGAATTAGTAAAATAACTACATATGCATCTATAGAAGGACCAGCTCAACATTTGCCTGAAGAACAACCAAATTTAAGTCATGATGGTTTAAATTTACTTTATTTTTCATCTTTTCTCAAAAATTACTGGAATCCTGATATCCCAGCTCTTCAAAAGTCAAGCAACAAACCCTCAAAGATAAACTCCCTTCATACCTCACAAGCTAAGGTGTTGGGTTGGGTCAACCTTATGGTCATATACCAACAAGGTTATATACACCAAACGAGAGTTGTATTGGTTTGACTAATAAAAAAAGGGACGAGTGCTTTTGAGATACATAAACTCCAAGTGCAGAGATTCGTTGAGCTACTAGTTGCCTGATATTTTTACATTTTATATATCATGCCCAGAAGTTAGGCTGAGTTGCAATAGAATTTGAAGATGGGTGACGGCGATCAGGAAATTAACTCCCACTAAGGTATTTATTACTGGAAAAAAACACAACAAAGGGGGAATTTTTGAGAGATCGAGATATAAGGACAAAAAAGGGAGAAAGGATAGGAGAGGTGACAGAAGTGAAATGGATACAGTAGAGATATAAGAGGAAAAAGAATGAGGCAATGGAGTTCCAAGAGTTGGAGATAAGACAAAGTAGAGAAAAATGAGGATGAGATTTGATACGAGAAGGAAAGAGATCACACTAGCAAAGGAGGGAAAAGGTCGAGAGAATAGGCCTTTCAACAGAATTATTTATCTCTAGCACCTGTACTGCCTTCACTTCTAAAGCAACATGGCCAGGAAAGGAAATTCAGTATTTCAAAATTTTTAAAAAACAAAAGCAATTGACATTGTTCCTTTAAGGATATTGAAGTACCAAAATGAATAAGCTATGTAATGACTAGGACATCGTATTCATAACAGAACCAAGCAATACTCCAACTTTTGAAGCATCATATTTTGTATCCAGCTATACCTACTGGGACCTCCTATAGTATAAATGAGATCTACTAAACTATATCCCATATTGTCCTAACAACAAAAGCAATATTGGCAATTGAAAATTAAACCAGAATGAATAGCATGATAGACATTAACATACCAGCATTAGATTTTTCTGGGTTATGGTTCTCTACAGGCTCACGAGAAGGCTCTTTAAATGAGATCCACAGCCATAGGAGGTAAATTAACCATGCCACAGCCATTACCCAACCAGGCAAAGTCTCTTGATTGAAGGTGATCTTGGAAACCTTAAAATTAGTTTGCAGTAAGCCACCAAGTGCAGGGCCACATGCCATTCCAAGAGCACTGGCACTAACAAAACCTGCCGAAGCCTGCATGCGGATATTAAGTGGCACACAATCACTGATATAACGTCGATTAACTGCTCTAGCAGAACCCAAACTGCAAAATTAGGAAAGAAACAGAAAACATAGTTATGTCAAACTGTATTATGAGGGGAAATAATGAAGTCAAATAGCATGTAAGCTCTTCAAGAAATATGATTACAGTCCGCACTCTACTTGTACGCCTCAGTGTTTTACCTTTTTAAAAAACAACCAAACATGTTTAGAATGAGTTCCTACCCTATTGTGCAACTAATGGAAGTATTCACCACCTCTTATTTAAACTCAACACAAGTCAGCAAAGCTACAAAACAAATATATACTGATCTGGGACACTTGTGACTCATGTGAGGATGCCAAAAGAAATCTAGGGGAATTCACATGTTCTGTAGATTCTTAGACATAAATGTACTGTTCATTTTCTGTCCTATTGCTCCATCTTCCGGTAGTGTACATCATTATTTTCTCTTTTTCTTAATGCCAGTGTTGTATGGACCTTCGTTGTGAAGTGATCAGGTTTTCTTCAAGAAGTTAGGCTTGTTTTTGAAGCTCATTCTGATGGGAAAGATATATTAAGAAAAAACACTTTAAAATTTCTCAGCTTACATCAATTGTCGATTGCTAGAAGATCACAACAAACTTAAAGCAATGTATAGTCACAAGCATGACTTTATAGATTTTAATTGATGGGAAAGGACAATAAATGACATCATAAAATCAAACACCATAAAAGATCTAATTATAGGATTTCATTTTATTACCCAAAGTGGGTCTTTTTTATCTATACCAAACATGGGTCTTCTATACAAGAAATTGAGAGGCCTGGACATTCACTCGGATATTTAAGGAAAGCACTCAGAATAAAGTTATCACAGACTTCAAACAAATATAGACAGACACAAGATTTCCTGGAAGAACAGGTAAAAAGCAAGTGCTCCAATAGAGCTCAGCAAGTCAAATGAGCACACTCACACACACATACAGAGGGAAAGTTACCCGCAAAATAGACGACCAAGAAGAAGAACTGAGATTGAATTGAGATCATAAGCCAATGCATACATGACATTCCCCACAAGAAGAACTATACTGCTAAATACTAGAGGTCTGAAGTAGGATTTGTTAGACCAAGCACTGAAATACACCGACGAAAAGACCTGTGCAATAGCCATTGCACCAATCACAATCCCACAGACTGTTGCTGCAGCACCAAGGCTCATGGCATAGTCATCCGCTGTCGGAACTATAATATATGTATTCACCATATAAAGAAATGTGTTTGCCAAGTTCAAAAGCAGCGACATAAAATGGTATCTTTGGTCATCAACATGTTCCTCAGCAGTAGGCAGCTCTTCTTGCATAATAAGTGCATGTTGTGCCAAAAAGTGAAGGAAATCCGTTGAGTATGTTAATCTGTCTGCTGCCGCTTTTATTGCATCAATGACAGGATCCTGCAAAGAATCTTGTATCAAATAAGCAAACACCAGACTGCTACCCAGCCTAAAAATATTCAAAAGAAAGATAAAATAACAAAAAGAAAAACAAAAATACCCAACCTTTAGGCTGCAATGAAATATCAGAAGACAAGCGTATACAGACAAACTCCTTTTTAAGGAGGAGAGAGCTACTAAAGAGTTGAATATGTAAAGTAAAAAGGGAAACCTGGAGGGGAAGACCAGGCTGATCATAAATTGACAAGTAGCTTCCCTGACGGTCCTGAAGTTCTGCAAGATTGCGAGATATGGCTCCCACAACTGCCCCCAGACCCTGCATGTTCCATTCGTTGTCAATGATAGCTTGATTCACTACAAAGGTGTGAGACATAATTTGTAAAACCTAGACACGGTATCTACTTCTCTCATCTACCCCAACACCAACATGCATCTGGGAGAGTCACATTTTAAAGTTTACTGAAATCTAAAACTGTCTACAACGGAAAGAAAAGGGTGAGGAAAACAAAAAATGTCATTTGACTTAAGCATATTACCACATGCTTGAAGACTTGTTGAAGCTGGGAATAAGGATGATTAGCACGAGTTTTGACATAGTAATTGGTGAATCTATAGCCAAAGCGCTTGTCAAACTTTTTAAGGATCTTACGCAGACCAATTGCATTTATCTCCACAAAAAAGAGAAGCTTTAAAAGATCTTGACCAACTGCTCGATAAGCTTCCCGTAGTTCAGCTATTTTGGAAATATCTGGCTGCTCTTGAAGAAAATCCTGTTGTTCATTAAGCTTGGCTATCCTGCTTGCAGATAGTCCTTGTTGTTCCAACAGAAAGAGGACAATCTTTTCAATCTGCAATGCAATGGTCATAACAGAAAAAGAATAAATACTATAAAATATTGATCGTTAACATGATCTCTATCATGGAACATAGTAATCCTATAATGCAAGAAGCGTCGTCTTTTTAATGAGATTCAAATTTATTACACACCTTCATGTCCACAAGGAAATAATAATATAGTAAAGCTACATAGAAATCCACAGTATACGTCTGCCATGTCTCAGCATGTTGCCTAAGGGCCACTGTTGGCCTCCACTGATCATTGTTCTGAACTAAATAGACCTTTAAACAACACAATTTTAAACCCCTTTTTGAAAATAAAAGGTTTACTTTGAGCAGGAGCTCGCAGGTACTTGGCATTCCATGAGACATTTAGAATCTGGAAATCTTCATGAGAAGATCAATGAACTGAAATCATGTTCCCCAGTTAAAAGGAGGTCTGAAAACTCTTCAATGGCCTTTTTGAACTTCCCAAACAGATATTGGAAAAATGCATAAGCATTTTACCAACCAACTTCCAAGAAAATTTAAAGAGTCCATCATGAGGCCCTTGGGATTATAACATCCTTGTAGAAACTTTGATGCACACTAAGTTTGAGTTGTACATGGGAGTTTAAAAATAGACTAGCCAATGAGTAAGAGATGCCGAAGCTGGAACTTATAATGTATGCTTGTAGTTGATATCTACTTGGAATAAAATGTATATGCACGAATTTAATGTAAAATGCCATCTTACCTGGTGGTCTAGCATTCTCGAGAAATCCTTAAGAACATGTCGCCGATCTAACACTCCGGCTTCAATTTGGCGAGAATATTGTTTTACTTTTTTCTTCATTAATTTGTAGTTGATGTAGTATCTGAGGTACGCAAATGTAGCACATCATGAACATATATAACAAGTTGCCATCCAATTATGAGATCAACTGTAGGAATACACATTCTGGATTGACATCATTCTCTCTCTCTTTCTCTCTGTATCTATCCATTGATTTTGTCTCTGTTCAATCACATTTCTTCTCTCGTTCACTCAAAAAGGCATATATAGTATCATAGCTGGTGAAATTTCAAAGATCTCTTCATCCTTGTATGGGCAGCAGATGAATGTTTGTCTGTCATACAACCAGCATTTTTCTAGTCTTTTATGAAGCTTCTTCATCAAATAGGACACCCATACATTACCATCCTGAATAGGATTCTAAGTGATGTAAAGTTGGTCCTAAATTCATCTTTCCATAGTGCATCAGAAATAAGCTGTTATAGTCATAGAAAAAATAAAAGATGATATACTAGCATGTGTTCACTAGGATTGTTTATTATGACAAAACGACAGGACAATCCTAGATAAAGAAAATACTCTCTGCCAACCAAATAGCAAAGATTACTGCATTTTGTTGTGATTTCAACAAGAAAAAAAAAATTGATGTCAGGCAAAATGCAAATCCAAACTAGCTTGAAGTGAAATGCATTGGATGTTACCCTTGCCATTCTTGAATTTGTCTTTCCTTCAACTTTTTCCCGAAAGCAACCATCTTTCACTGTAAGAAGAAAAATTGTAAGAAGACGCCATGATAACACTACGATGATATGTCATCATACCCTCAAATGTATACTGCACCACATCAACTTGATTACAAAATAACAGATAGAAATTGCACCACCGAATTTGCTATCTCAGTCTATGCTGCAGAAATGACATTAGATATAACATCTACTATTCTTATAATTTCAAGGGGTTGAGACCTATATGTGCCAGACACATATCACCATAACCATAGTTGCATAGCATGTAGAAGTTCTTAGAATTTACATCTTGACACTATTACACTACTTGAAAGAGTGTTCAACATTAGAAAAAAGAAAAGTTTTGCTCCACTGATAAAATAAGGCATACTGGCCCAAAAGCACTAGAGTAGCCAGATGAGCAAATGCATATAGTTTCCAAATCTTTTTGTTAATGACCACATAAACGCTTTCTGGGATTTCACCGTCGATTGTCCAACTAACAAAAAATAGTAACCGACATTTCCTATAAAATGAGTAACAATTCCACCAATTGTGAAGAGAATGCAGATGTTATAGTATCAATAAGTACTAATTTTTCTAGTCAGGCAAGATCTCAGACGTTGGAACAAAGCTATATTAAAGGGAACAAGAGCTCCAAGCTATCTGCGTTTGATTCGACATGAATATTCATATTCTATGAAACTTATTGATTTGATTTGCCCCTCCATAGGAAGTGTTCACTTATATGGCAGGGGGGGAGACGACTCTCTTTCGATGTGGGATTGCCTTAAGAAAGGGTCCTATTGGCGAAGAGAGGTAAAGGCTACTGACGGGTCGCCCGCGTGGGTTAACCCAGGTCAAGCCGAAATCCTTAGTAGAGAGTTCTACCCCTCCTCCATAGGAAGTGTTCACTTATATGGCAGGGGGAGACGACTCTCTTCCGATGTGGGATTGCCTTAGGAAAGGGTCCTATTGGCGAAGAGAGGTAAAGGCTACTGGGGGCCGCCCGCGTGGGTTAACCCAGGTCGAGCCGAAATCTTTAGTAGAGGGTTATACCCCTTACACTAATAATCATTATCAGAACTGTCCCGAACACATGAAAATTTAGCAATATATCGTTCCATTTGAGAAAACGGAGTACACAATTAGTACACATGTAAGCTTATGAAGTACTTGTCAGCACGTTCACTCTTTCATATACCCCCAAACAACTATATTCCTCACACAACATACGTGATAATGGTTTGCAATTTCAAGAAAACTCAAAATCAAGCAAGTCAATAAAAATCCAATGAAATACGAATTCATGTAAACACATAGAGAGAGAGAGAGAAGAAATAACAAATACAGAGAGAGTGTTCTATTTCTCTGAGTAAAATTTGTGGAAGTTTGTGAGAAGAGAATTTCAAAGAATGCCAGAGCTGATAAATTTCGCTGAGAAACATGAAGGAGCTATAAAAAATCACCACAACTGGATCGAGAGAAGCTGGAATTGGCTGGCGGCCTAGCTGGTTGCACACAATTCAGAGATCTTTTCGATAAATATTTGAATTTGCCGAACAGAGTAACCAAATCAATGATGCCTCACTCGCGTGATTGTGTGTGCGCGCGCGCGCTTTTGTGCATGTGTGTATGTGTGTGTGCATGTGATATACAAAAGGGAAGAGACGAATAAGATCCGGGAAGAGGTCTGGAATGTTTTTACTTTCTTATCTTTCTTCAATTAATTATTTGATAATAGCAAAATAATAATAAGAATAATTGTTTGATTAATCAAATTTTAAGGGGAATATAATTATCAAAACCTTCCCTATTAATCCAAGGGTAACCTAGTGAAGATAGTGATAAGTTGTAAAACGTCTTAAATTCAAACCGTAACTAACTTGTTTTTAATCGAACTGAAAAGATGACTAATAGAAATATACAAAAGCTGACCTAATAAATAAAATGCTAATAATACAATTTAATCAATATTTCAAATACAATTCTGGAAAGCAATAATTTTACAACTTTCAAAGAAATTCAAATGTCATATTTTTTAAATCATTTTTTTCAGTTTATGCGTATTTTGATTACTCCTTTTTTAAATTTGTTCAAATATAAGTCATCTAAGATATTCTTGAGAAATAAATTATTTATGATTTGACTCCAAAAAATTATTAAAATTTAACTTCATGACATTTACATCTATAACTCGATTCTATTATAATTTAAACTATTCATTGGCAATTGTGCCTTTTGTATACTCCTGATTAAGCCAATGACTCCATTCAAAAGGCTTGTCTTTCTTCGACAACGGTTGGTACGAGTGGTGTCACTGTTTTCTTTTATTGAATTGACTAACCATATTGAAAATCGACAATCTTGAATAGTCTATTTTCTAGATAAAAAGTGGGACACACTATCATCTATAGTCTATTTTCTGTCATCTTCTTTGTTCTTATCAAATTATTTGAGTAGATATAAATGTTATACAGTTTTTATACACATAAAATTACTTTTTATAGGAGACATTTACAAAACTAACCAATTTCAAGGTACATCAAAGGTTTTTTTTTTTTTTTGATACATCAAAGTTTAGACAAATTCCGTAGATAGTCGCATTCAAAAAATTCTTATATATACTTTTAGGAGTTGATTGTGGTACTAAAAAAATATTTTCGATATCATACCTCTATTTATTATATTTATGATTGTTTTATAATTACTGTTATATTCCAAAAAATAATAAAAATATTTACCACAACAGTAATAAAAATATTTATAAATATAATAAAAATACACACAAAAATAGTAAAAAAAATAATTTTTGTATTAAAAAAAAGTAGTAAAAATAATTACCACAAAAATAATAATTTTTTTTGTTGTAAAATAACTCAAAAAAATTATAAAAATATTTATTAAAATAATAAAAGTTAGAGGTATAGTTTCGAATTTTTTTTCTTTAGTACGGTAATCAAGCCTATCCTTTTTAGAAGCTGAAAGGTTTTTTTTTTTTTTTTTAATTTTAGAGACATTCCTTCCATCTTGTTATTGGACAGATAAAATTAATATGATATCAATTTTTTTTTCTTAATACCACAATTTAGCCTCTTGATAAAAATATTTATAAATTTAATAAATATCAATACACTACCTATTTTTTTTCCGGATACCATCCAAAACATAAACATATCTGACTTTTTCTATTTGATTATGCCAACTTGTCACATCTGCCAAACTTCTTTGTATAGAGTCTATAGGCGCCGCTTAGGCTGTTTACGGGTCGAGTTATCCACGCCCCTACTATTCCACCAAAAAAAATAAATTTGAAATTTGAAAGGTTCAATAGTTAGTCCGTTTAATTCGGATCTCAATATTCTTAAAATGAGAATTTAGATTTGTTCTCAAACCCATTATCCAACCAAAGTCCGGCCCGAGAGCCTACCTGTCAAGTCCAACCCGTTCACATAGCCTAGCCACCTTTTTTTTGAAAAAAAATAATATGTTTAAAACATTAAATTCAAAATTTTAAAATAAATCTCTTAATGTCAAAATTTTAAATATTATAAATAATATATTATTTTATTTTTCATGTATTAAGCATGTAACGCCTCCATTGATTTGGGCAACATGGAGACATACATATGGATCTCTCGTCACTTTATTTGGGTCTTAATAGCATGCGTATGTGAATGGATTAGATCTTTATTTAAATTTGGTTTGAATTTAAATCCCATTAATTGTGTATAAATTTATATATTTTTTATTATTAATTTAAATTTGAATTCATTATATTCAGTCCGATTAGTCCAATCCAAATTATAAATTTTGTATTTTTATAAATCAATGATGGAATTAAGTGATTATTTAATATAATTATATTAAAATTTAGGTTTAATTTCTTTAAATACAGTAAATTAGTTGTTCAGATTGTTTTGGATTATCAAATTAGATATCCGATTGTTAACAGATTTAAACATGAGATATAAAAATAAAATTCATCAAATAATTAAGTTGAATTCTGATCAAAAATTTTAAATTAAATTTAGATTCGGATCAACTAAAATTCAAACTAAATTTGATCGATTAACCAACCTAATTACCAGTGTGCTGACAATTTGTCCTTCTCAGCATTGGGGGCATTGTTAGCGCAAAACAGGTGTTTTTTTTTTAAAACATGAAAAAGGGTTCAATGGGATAATGGGGTGAAACCCTTACGTTGACACATTTGTAGTAGTTCTAGAGCTCACGAGTGAGATCTAGACGATGAGAAATCGTAGACGGTCTCAAAAGCCAACTCAAATTATAGTCTAACCCCTCATAAAACACATGTTTAAAGTCCCTATTAAGTTATCATTTGCAAGTAATCAAAAACAAGTTGAGAAGATTGCTTGTTTTGTATTGCTCCAAAATTGACTTTGGACGGCATTACTATCTAAATATCATTCACATCATGAGATCAACTAATATGATTCATAAGTAAGAAAATTTCATTTATCATATGTAATATCTACAATATCTTCCCAAAAGAATATGTCAAACAATGACCATAATATCAAAAAGAATATGACATGTTATGACAATTACATTCCAAATAATCAAATTTGATTTGTAGCGGAATAATAAAATATTAGACTCCACCGAGTCTCAAAAGGAATTTCTTAGTCTGGCATATAGGAGAGTATAACCCTAAACATCCACCTCGAAATCCACGTACCCGTCTAGTGGAACTTCCAATGCCTCGGTTCCTCAACTACAAGCTCTTCCTCTAGCACATAATCTGAAAAATATGTTGTTTATAGGAGGTGAGCACAAAGTTCTGTAAAAAAAAATTTCCAAACTCGAACAAAGTTTAGAAAACATATAAAACAGTCGGTCTCATTTTACAAATATCATAGACATAGCTTTTGAGAGAAAACAGGGGCAATTCGATCTCAAGTTTATACAATAGCAATAAATTAAATAAGGAAATAAACCAATTTTCCAACAATAAGTCATTTCCACAATCACCATTTTCACCATAAACCATAACCACCGTGGATCTCAATCCACCGTTTGCACAATAAACAATAATCAATAATGTATATTTGTATCTCATGTATAATGCATGATTACATGAATAAACATATCGAGAATATCCTGGCCCACACACACACACTCAAATCCTCTAAAGGATATACAACTTTAGGAAAGGCGTATGCCAACTCATGGTAGTGACGAATTCAACCTAGAATAATATATTAACTCTCATCCTCGGTACCTGTGAGTGAATAGTAGTTTAGTCTTCACAAGACATCAACCCCACTACGAGTGGTACGAAAAATTTAAACCCACAAGAATTAAGAAACGCATCTAACCACTCTACGATACCCGATTAACAGCCACCCATGGTTATCCAAACACCCACAAGAGATACAATAAGCAACCAATTTCTTCAAATTACAAGCCAATCCAAAATCCTCAAATATCACATATAATATTACAATAGAACCATTTAAGAAAATATGTATGAGATCATCATAAATATCATTTTATTGTTCAATATCAAACACTAGAGTTTTGAAATCAAGAACAAAGGAAAAATAAAGAGAAAAATTCATTTCTCTTGAAAATTAGGGTTTGAAGATGAGAAAAAGAGCTTCAATGGTTACCCAATCATAACATTATTCAAAACATGGTAATAATTGTAAGAATCGAAGATTTAATAGCATACATATAAGATTTAGAATCAAAGAGTACATATATATATAAACCCTAACCTTAATGTAAGAGAATGATAAGAAACTATTACCTTAAATCCTTAGTTTTGAGTGAAAAAGATGAACATTTGATCTTTCCAATTGAATCAACACTTGAATTTCTTGTGTTTTTCCTTCTTTCTTCTTCTCTAAGGGTTTCTTGGGTTAGAAATATTGAAATGGGGCTTAAAAATGTGTGTTTAAGTATTTATAGGGGAAGAAATGGTGTCTTGTGCACGATTCTGAAAGCCAGAATTCGTAAATCACGTTCAAACGTCACTAGTGCAAATTAGTGATTAACGTTCGAACATCACTTGGGCTTTCGAACGTTGGTTGCTCCCAGTACTTTTGCATTTCCATCAGAGATCTGCAAAGATCAAAGTATTGAGACTCACTGCCGTTCAAACATCCATTCACGTTCGAACGTCCTCCCAATTTCTGCTGTAATTTTCAGTGACATTTTAACCTATTTAGAGATCGATTTGAAAAATGTTCATGAAATACACTTTTGTAGCCCTAGAAGTCTACTATCTACTGTCAAAATTTCAGATCAAATGAACATAAGGATAAAACGTTATGATACAAATACTAAGCAGTGTCCAAAATCCTTTCTATCTAATTTTTTTCTAAAATGTGTTTTCACTCCAGAATACTTCCAAACTTCTACAACATGTCATATTACCTCAACTAACATTTTTATTTCTACTCTTATAATTCACCTAATTTATGCATACATCATTACATATATTAGCGTTTCAAAAATAATCACGTTGTTATATATCAAAACAAATAGAATGTGAGGGTTTACATGTTTGGAGTTATAAGAGGACAACAAAGATTGGGGTTGTCTAGGGAATATTATTACCTCCAGGTCACCACTTGACAATAAAGCAATTACTGGTGGGCAATGGAATTGTATGTAGAGCTATTAGTCGAGTCGAGTTACTCAATTTTGGGTTAGATATGATTCGGTTTAAATTCGATTCGTGTTTTAAACGAACCAAACTTAATTAATTTTTTAAATTTGTTTAAAAAAATAAGTCTAAAAGGCTCAACTCGAGCTCAAAAAACTCAGTTCAGTTCAACTCTTTTATATGTAAAATAGTCAAGTTACTTAAGATCAACTAATTTTTTAAATAAGCCAAGGTCGATAGATTTGAGATCAAGCTCATAGAATTTGACTCAATTAAAAGTATGCGGGTGTTTGGTGATGAGGTTGGCAAAATTTGTGACATCATGGAATTGTCCACATAGTATACTTTTTTCTTGCCACTTGTTTTGCCTCTACTAATAATAGTAGGTAATGGCAGGTTGATGTTGACAAATAATCATACATTAACATCACTTCAATTGGATCCTTTTCACGTGATAGGAGTAGGATAAATGAAAATGGAGTAATAAGCAATCCTGAAAATGTACTTGTATCAAAATTACCATCTTCATTATCATAAGCATAGTTAGTATTATGATAGAAATAGAATCAATAATCCAAATTTTTTAGAAGTATAATTGAAAGATCAAAAAAAAAATATATTATTATTATTATTTTTGGAGGCTCGGGGCATTAAGAATGAATGACTTGTATTATTTATATAAAGTTATTTTTGTTTCTTAAATTTGAACTTATAATCAAATATCAAAATTTTGATTTGGTATATTATTTCAATTACTTAGTAAACGAAAAAGTTTTGAAAACATAATGAAAACAAATAAAAAAATTATAAATTTATTTTAAAAATATTTTAAAATACATCAAAATATCTCCAAACAAATAATGGTGGAAACATGTCGACACCTCAAAATATTCTGAAACATCTCAAAATATTAAAATTTAATTTTATCACTGAATTGTTTTGATTTCCTTAAAAACGAAAATATTATAAACATTTTGCCAATTTTGAAACAAAAATCCTTGCTTGTAATTTTGTGATAGTTAGATTAATGTTTCGTTTGGTACGATAAAAAAATGGAAGGATAAAAAATTAGAATGATGAAAAATTGGAGAGATAAATAAAATATCATATTCGGTAAAGAAAAAAAATAGAAAGAATAGAAAGTGGATAGATGAATTTTTCTTCCAACTCACTAAAATTAATCCCTCCAAAATATGAAGGAAAGTGGATGAAAAATTAATTATTTTTGTTGAAATGTAATTTATTTGTTTATTAGTCATAACCCGTGCCTGAAAACACGATAAAATATAAGATTCTAGCGTTTAAAAAATTGAACACACTATACCAAATTTAAAATTAATTTATTTGCTTACATCATTTAAAATTAATTTATTTGCTTACATCATTTAAAATTAATTTCTTCTTATTATTTTCTAAAAATAGCGTCAAAATTTTCTCAAAATACATAACTCTATAATTTTTTTTTAACATATGTACACTATAATGTATGAATAATATATGAAATAAAAGTTGTGTTAAAATACAAATTAACTAATATTAAATGATTGAACATGTGACATAATTGAGTCAGGTGATTTTTTTTGGGAGAAAATGTATAGGAGATAAAAATCCAACTTCCATCATGTTTTATTATATAAATATATCATATATATATATATATATATATATATATATATAATGTTTACATTCATTTCATATATAAATACAATGATAAAGTATATATTTATATTTTAAAAAAAATTAAAAATAAAAATTTTAAAAATAAAAAATATTTTTTCATCTTATCAATCACAAAAAAAAATTAATTATTTTTATTTTTTATATATTATATCAAACATAAAAAATAAAATTATATCATTCTTATTTTTTTTATTAAAGGATAAAAAATATATCTCTCATATTTTTCGTTATTTTTATAAAACGGAACATAATAGAGCAAGTAATGGACATGAATATTATAATATAAAATAATTGAAAGAAAAATAATAAATAATAAAACCTAATAATACAAGCATTGTCGGAGATAAGAGAATATGTGGTTTTAATGCACGTGGACAAAAATAAAAGACAAGAAAAAAAAATAATAAAAAAAAGCATGTGGTTGTGGGGAGTAGGTAATAAAGCACATGTGGCTACATAACTTCAAACCAACAATACTAAGAAGTCACATGTACCATAATTAGTACATCAGCCGCCCATGTTAGTCTATACCCAACTTCGTCTTTGTGGGGCATTGACAGTGACAATGGATGGCCAGCCTTCTATTATATTATATTAGAATAGAATTATTCTCATTACTGAGAAATAAAAAAACACCACGTAGATCTGGTGGGATCCATACAGCTCCAACCCACATATTTAAATTATTTTTTATTTTTTTGACCCCTTCGATTAAGGTTGTATTTATTTATTCAACTCGACACGTGAAAAGGGTTTACTCTCCTTTGAACTTTTTGGTAAGTGGGTTTTTGGGAGGGAGGGAACATGAGTTGGAGACTAAATTTTTTAAACTCATGTTTAGTAACTGTGCATTTAACCTAGGTTTTGAAATTCAGTCCGATTATGAAACCCATGGAGGTAGATTCATATGTGGGTTTGGGGGTTTCACATTCAAATGACATTATACCTCTTATATATCTACACCCATGTTTTGATTAAATTAGTTAAGGGGCATAATAATTTTTATATAAATAAATTATCATAATAATTATATATTCTTACGTATACCAAATATGAGTATGAACAACATTAAATGTTAAATCTCATTTTTGAATCTCATCTTTGGGTCAAACCCGAATTTGGACAATTCAATCCAAACACCTCCCAAAAAACATACCAAACAAGCCTCTAGTGGTTCGGCTTGGTCTCACTCTCTTCCCATACTATTCCTCCCCACTAAAAGAAGCGTTTGAAAATCATTTCCGAACGACCAAGTCATAATGAGATTAAAAATTGATGCTTCCTTGGCTGTGTAGAACATGGATTAGCCATACCTCCAAATAATTTTGAGTCTTTAATCTTCTTTGGACTTATTCTTGGTCATTGATTGAGAAAGACAACTGATTTAAGTCAAATAATATAATAAACAATCTTTACATATGCTAAATTCTCATTGGTAACCCAAAAATAATTTTTTAATACCTTGAGTGAAAATTGAAACCATAGAAACAAGTTTGATTTATTTTGTATGAGAGATTTGATAATAGATTCTCCCAATTCGAGATCACCTATCGATATAAAAACCCATATGATAACAATAGAATGTTACTAGAATTCAAGGGAAAATCATAATCACAACCATCTATGATCAATCAAAAATTCTCAATATTGATCATAATCTTTTATGATCAATCATGCTCTTTAAAATTATTACTTACACCTTAAAAAAATATAATTTTTAATACAGCATCGTTGACGGCACGATAAACTTCCCCTAATTTAGGTGACATCCTTTTCCGAAAAATGCTTGATTTATGATCAATCAGCCCACCTGCCCATAAGTAAACAGGAATAGACAACATCCATCTACTGTGATACATTGAGTTGTTGACACTCCAAGAGACAGCTGAGCACTGATTCCTTTAGAAAAACACTTGAAAGTTGAAGACAGAGACCATCACACACAGATAATTGTGGGGTGTCATGTTAAAACATAGAAAGGTTTGTCAGACATTGTATTAGCCGAAATACCATGTCACCATCTAAAGGAGAGAGTCTAGAAAAGTCTATACTTCATTGCAAGGTAAACATATTAATACAACACAAAGAGAGGGATTGCCTTCAGAGCTTCTCTTTGCTACTTCCACTAAACCTTCTTCGCCTATAACCACGAGGCGAACAAGTTTCAGTGGAAGCAGCAAAAAGAAGCATAAGAATTGCACTTCCCTAAATTAATGTAGGCACAAGGTTCAAATTTAAAATAAAAAAAAAAAAAGAAAAAGATGTTTACCCGTTATAAAACAATGTCATATCGTTCGGGTAGGGTTTTATCTTTCTTTATGGACTACATTGAGCTACTGCACAACATACAGAGTTACTGAAGACCCGAATACAGTATCCTCCTGTCTCACATCTCTAAATATAACAGCAGGCCTCAAACTTCCAAGATTTATATGCACAATCAAATTGGTTCATGTAACCACCTTGACTGATAGGTCTTTGCCCTTTGAGGAGCGATTAGCTCCAAAGCGTGATGTACACACTTGTGATATGAGAAGTCTTCGACTGTCCCATCTGCTCTTACCAACAAAAAGCAGCGCACATTTTCATATTTAGAGTGATACCCTACCTGTAAGAGAAACCAAGAAAGCAAAAGATAAAATCATAATAACAGCAATCAACCATTACTCACCAGCCAACAGTAAATAGTTTAATTCCAGAATCATTCAAGCAAGTTCATCGACAACACATTTGAATCGCCATAGACATTACAATTCCCCAAGGTCATGAAAACCATAATCGTACGCTCTGTTTATATTTTCCTTCATGACCAAAAGCTGAAAATTATGACAACAATTTTTCATTATCTTCTTGAGAACTAACCATGGGAAACAAGTTTTCCATTAATATCTGGGGAATTTTTAATGATTATTAAGGATTTTATTTTGGTTGTTCAGCATTGACAATACAGAACGGTCTGCTCATAAGTTAAACAATCCAAACAAATGTTCTACAACTGGTTTCCAATACTGGCCAGTCAATGCTATTGCCAGTCTTCAATTGTTAAGCCCCAAGCCAAAACATCATTGTGAACTTTTGAGCTCAACATATCCAGTCCAGACACTGTACTTGGGGTAACAAGCAATCCTATCTAACATATGCATTCTATTTCGGGGAATACCAGTCATCTAAGATGAATATATAACGTTCAACTATTGTACATTCAGAAAATTTCAATTTTTTTTTGTTTTCTGCATCATTCCCTCTTTTACTCACCTTAATTTCCTCAGCTCCAGTTCCAATCTTCTCACTTCTTCGAGGATGAAAATACAAAGCCATCATCACGATAGACTTGTCCACCTCACTTAACTCATGATTAATTGCATACCTACAACATTGGGGGAAACAGAAAAGCAGCAGGATCACTGTTCTGTAAAAATTTAAACTTACTATTTTCATGAATTTAGACCAAAGACATCCAAGAATTGTTAGAAATTAGGTAAAATGACCAACCACAACTCAAAATCAACTATAAACCAGCAAAACTCTAGCAATGATATGGTTCGATGTTCAATTCATGTTCATATAGTTGTTGCCCTAAGCATGCATACTTCTCAGTGTATCATAGTTTAAGTGGCTTTACTCTGCATCTTATGTATGGAAAACTGACAAGACCTTTACACACACAGAGTGGGTCATTGATCCTGTACATACAAGGACAATTATGATCTGATTGATATTTGGTAAAATTGCATATGGCATTATATAAAATACTCACTCAGAATCTTACTTTTTTTCTTGGGAAATCTTTCATTGTAGCATTGGTGTAGAGCTAGCTTAAACAGGGAAAAAGGAGGTCAGTTTGTTCTACATATTTATGCTTCTTGGTTCATCAAGAAGAATTATGCCAACAGACAGTAATGCAGCATAAGCTCAATAGAAAAACCTCGTCCACCACAGCAATATTATTTACAATGAAAACCCTCTATTCAAAATAATTTTTAATTTCATCACAAATTGGACCCCCGATGTTGATAGTGTTGGAGAATTGGTTGGACAAAGAAAAAGCATCCAACTCAAATCAATTTTGCATTGAGTAGAGAGGTCCACAGGCTCATATAGTAGTTGAGGAGGTGTTATAATCCATGTGAGACAAGGTCTAACATGTTCCCGCATGTGCGACCCTCACTTGCATGTGGAGAGATAAAACATATGAACCAAAAGACAAATTCGGCGCCATAACAAGTGAACCTAATCCACAAAAAAAGGAAAATAAGTTGAGTCTTGCACAATCCTTTCTCAAGCCCAGTTCTAATATCTTGGAAATGCATCAAACTCAAATCCAATTCGTAATAAGCGAAGACTAATAAGCGAAGACACACAAAGAACTGTATACTAGTTTGGGAGGTGGAACTGAATCCATATGGGACAAACTCGAATAGACAGGAATTAGCAGCTGTATAAAAGCAATGACAAAAAACAAATCTCATTTTATTGTGAAGGCATCTCCCTTGGTTCCACAGTACAACAATGATACAATTTATGCAAAGTGGCACTTTTTTTTTAATAAACTTATGGAGTAAAACTTTTACATTTCTGAAACCATCACCCATCCCATTTCAGGACTTGAATACAATAGCAGCAACCTGCCGCAGCGGTAACGAATGGAAACAAATCCCTAGGACAATTTATAAAAAAACCCAAAAGCCTAAGATTTCTAAAGCGGAAACAAATCCCTAGCCTTAGAAAAGTTGTCAAAAACAAATAAACACGGTCTAATGAATTAGGAAACTTTCCTAGAATACTGCTAATTAAATCCTAATTCTAACAACACAATAAAATAAAATAAAATATACAAGTTGTCAATCTCATTCTACATCAGACCCCCTTAACAAAACTCGTCGTCGAGTTTCCATTGATTGGAACAATTTGGTGTATCTATTCTTATCTGCATTTGCTTTGTACTTCAAATTAATCTTTTCTATCCCCACAAAAATTGGAATAATGTTTGTGTCTGCCTCTGATTCAGGAATCAAAAAATTTACAAAATATATTGTAGAAGCCTATGAAGTAGCACCAGTCGTCAAATCAAACTTGCTCCTTTCATCAGGGTTCAAGGTATCGGCTGAGTCCGATATGACTCGGCCACTCCCGATGCGATAACAATATACAATATACAAAAATTGCGAGTCACATCTGAATTGGCGATGACTCGATCACGACTCGAACATATCGACTCAACTCTACATGACTCAGATGATTCACATCGAAATCAGTCCAATACGAAAAAAATTTTGCAAAGCCCCACGTATACAAAAACCCATAAACACATGAAAATATGAGATTTTTAAACCTCAGATGGCAGAAATCAGACGCAAATATGCAGATTCACCCCCCGTTTTGCAACTATATAACCACAAGAAAGATTGTAAAGACATATTTATGAATCCTATAGACAAAACCCCATCTTCTTATTCTTCTTCATCAGTTTTTTATCTCCTTTTTCATTGTGAACCCGTGGCAAACAGCCAAGTGATAATCGGTGCCTTCTTCGACTTCACTTGTAGGCTCTCTCTCTCTCTCTCTACCCCGCTTTGTGGACTGAGATGGGTGAAACGTCTTTGAGATGCAAACAGTCTTTTGAGAATGTCTGATTGGTGGTGGCTTAATCTAATTATATTAAACACTCAAACTTTTTTTTTTTTTACCTCTTGCTAATTTTAACTATTGATCGATTTTTTGGACAATTGACTTTTGTGTACACTTTTGTCTAAAGTCTACTTTGGCTAAATTTACTCTTTGATATACCATGGGATAGATTAGCATTTCTTAATTTTTGAATATTTAAAACTAAATAATGAAATTATAATAGATTTATATTCAAATTATTAATTTATTGGCAATAATTATGACTTGGTAAATTGTTAAATAATTAATTGAACACTTGTAAGGATAAAGATTTTCAGTAACGCTCTTATATTTTATTTTCATTATGTTTAATGTGTTTGGGGATATATTGTAGACATATGATGCATGAATAATGCTGTTTATATTTTCTAAAAATTTTTATAATTTTTTCAAAAATTTATAGACCTTCTATCTAACATTTTGAGAGAATCGACCCATACCCTACTACAATGCCGCGACCGATGTGTATCAGTGCCCTCCAAATCGATAGCTAATACCACGAGGTCCACGACCTTGAACCATGCCTTTCATGGTACTTTTCTATAACCATCTCAACATACGAACAAACTTCAATGAACTTGAAAGTGCTCACTTGGTGAATCAATGGAATTGTTATGATGATCAAGAAAATTATCCTCATATGCTTTCTTATCAGAACATTTATCTTCTTTGTAAAACTCCGATATATCTAGTTCAACTACAAACAATTCAGTTGTCGTATCATCACCTATGGCTTTACCGTTACTTTTGTCTTCTTTTTCCTCCTTTGAGTAACCTTCAAAAGGCACCCCAATATCACCATAACTTCACTCGATTTTATCATCGTCTACAATATTTTCTTATTCATAACTTTCAATTTTTTTCTTTTTACTTACTTGCACAAATTTTAAATGTGGGAATATTTGAATCTGCTTTTTTCTCTTTGATTTCTTGATCCCTCTAGGTGCTTGAAAATTCACATTCATCGGTTTCTGATATGAAATTTGAGACCCCTAATAACCATTATAAAATGAAAATGATCATGACCCAGTATTACCTTGAATTGATTGTCTCGGCCCAAAGTTCCAAACTCCCTTTATCGCTTAATAGATCGATGTGTATCATATTCTTAAACTTCATTGCAATGTGCAATAGGTGATACTTGGGTAGGCGAACCACAGAAACTCTATCTTAACGATGCATAGGATTAAATCTCGAATAGGTTGAACACGAGTCCTATCGTCATTCTGCACTCTATCTCGATTGAGATCCTAGTTTAAACCCAATATCAACTGGGCAACCGTAGCCTGCAACTCTTGCAAGGACTTTGCTGGAACTATTGTTGTTGTTGTCGTTGAAAGTCCAAGAATTCAATTCTAGGGAGTCTTTTTCCCATGATCACCGTCATGGAAAAATTAGACAACAATTAGCTAATTAACGATCATGTCAGGTCAGTCAAAACTCTGATATCAATTGATAAAGCGATAAATAAGGGATACGAGGAGATCACCATCTCTAAGCTTATAAAACAAAAACACTCCGACTCCAATCAAAAAAAGAGCAAAACTCTCAAAATATTGTAATATTTTGAATTGATTAACTAATTAGAATTCGTAGTAAAGAGGACAATTTATAAGAAAACCCAAAACTCTAATATCTCTAAAACGAAAACAAATCCCCAATATTAGGATTGTTATCAAAAATAAATATTCACATGTCTAATGAATTAAAAAAATTGACATGTTTTAGGCAACTAAAACTCCTAAAATACAGATAATTAAATCCTAATTCTAGTAACGCAATCAAATAAAATAAATATAAAAAATGTCAATCTTTTTCTACATCACAACCCCATGCCACTCCATTACCTCAACCACCACAAATTGGCTATCATTGTTGCGAACCACTGAGAATCACTTCTCATAAACACATTTTTTGTATGAACCATACTCTTCGAGGCTAACCCCAACCAGTATCCAACCTACCAAAATAACCACTATATCAACTAGGGGCGTCAAAATATGTCGTTTCAGGTTAATCGTGTCGATTCTGTTTTGGGTTCCTATCGAAAAACCCCAAACCCTAACTTGACTCATTTAATTAATCATGTCAAGTTGTCTAAACTCTAACCTGATTTGACAATTAAATGGGTTACCCAAATCCAACCTATCGAGTTGTCTAAACCCTAACCTGACCTAACAATTAAACAGATTACCCAAATCCAACCTGTTTAATATACGGGTAGTGTTTGAATTAACACACATAACACAATCTATTTAACATGTTTAACCTATTTAACACCTATATGTACCTGTTTAACCAATTTCACAAATCACATGTTTATCTCCATAGATCTGAAATATTCGATAGAGATAAGATTCAAGCCTAAGGAGGGACGATGCCGGAGTGAAGCCCTTCATGCACACAGCCTGTGCTTGTGCCTTTCAGCTTCATCCTTTGTGTAAGTGACTCATGTGACAAACAGGCAATATAGGCAGCGGCTCTGGTAGGTGGAGAGGAAATGAAATGGGTTTAGGTTTAGGTTTACTTTTATTGCTTTTATAAACTTTGATAAACGATAAGATGGGTCTACAACGGGTTAGGTTGGGTTCGAGTTCATACATTAGGTCAATCCATTTAAAATATATGGGTTAATCGTGTCAATTTTAACCTGAAACCGACATGCATTTTTTCTCGCTGACCCATTTAATTTCGTGTTTGACCCCATTTATTTCGTGTTCGGTTCGTGTCGGGTCGAAAATTGACAATCCCTAATATCAACCACAATAGACCTACAAATCCCCTTACCTTGTTCAAGGTTTCAATGACCTGGTCACCAAGGTCAATAAAGATTGAAGGTCTTCCAAGCCACTTGAAACTAGTTCCTCTCTTATCTTTTCCCTGCGCGCACACACATTAATCTCTTAACCTTATTATGATATGATCATTTTGCTTTTTTTGCTCAAAAAAACTCCCTGCGAGGAATTGCAACATTAAATTCATTAATGCAAGAACTACAATTGCAGTGGTGACTGCGTTTAGTCATCATAAACTTGGTACTTCAAAAAACTCTACTCAAACCACAAATACTGGAGTTCCTAATATACATAGAATGTTATTATCATATATAACACTCTTCTTAATCAAAGAAAGATCTTTGACAATATTCGCAAGTAGATAGGTGAATACTTGCATAACACTACTGCAAAATTCAATATGTCATAATAAGCAATGTGTAACGACACTCCTGCAAAATTTGCTGGTATTTAATTACAGAAAACTGAGAAGAAAAGAAGAAGCTGGGAAAAACTAGGAATCAGTCCCAGAATCCCGTGGGCAACACATCTAGGGTTAGGTTGGCATCACACAAACCCACAAAAAAAAAACCTTCAAAACGCTGGAATTGCCTAAAACTGATCTCCGTTGATGATTAATGATTACATGTGAATTTTAAGACCCAAGAGATCTATTCCAATATGGATTATGACTCCTAATTGGAGAAACAAGATTCATGTAGCCGACTCCAAATAGTTGGAATTAAGGTCTTGTTGAATTGAGTTGATTTAGAAATTACAAAATCTGACTAGTTTAACCAACAAAATCAAGTAAGGTGGCCTAAAAAGCATAATAAAACTCAAAATAAAACCCATGGGTCACCACTGCAACCCATTCCAGAATATTTGAGAATGGCAAAACAGCCCTTGGACCCCTAAAACATTACAGACCAAACCTATATAAATATCTGAACTAGAAGAACATAACTCATATGAAATACAAAACCAAATCTAAAAAAACTCAAGCAAGACTAAACTATGTAAGGTCTCATTTAGGTGTCGATTTTTATGGCATGTCAAATTTCATATTTTGGAATACATTTTGATTTGCTTGTTCTTGAGCATCTTATGGACTGCATCAGCCATTATAAACAAATGTATGATTCTCGTACAGAATTTTGAACCTCTAAATATGCAATTTTATTATCATAAAGTAATATCAAGTACATAGCAAAAAGGAAGGTCAACATACTTGTGCAACATATGCTTCAGTGCCTGAGACAGCCCCTGAATGTCCCTCAGCGAGAGAAAACTTCTTAATATTTTCTTTGATATCATATTTTTACATCCTTTTGCATCAAAATCTCCATATGTGCGTAGACGCTGAGCAAGACGTTTGCCTGACATATTGTTGAGTTCATTATTTGCCTCAGCCTTGATGTGTTGTTCATGAGAACCGGCATGGCTACCCAACAGATTATAGATATCTTCAGGTTTAGCAAGTTGGTGTCCCTGATGAATGATTACATAGAAGGATTAGATCATTCAAAAAATGCATCATTCTACCATAAAAATGTATTCTGTTTTCCCCGCGTCCCAAAACCATGTGTGCAAAACAAGATCAAGGAACCACAAATATCTAGGGGACAAAAGTAAGAATAAATTATAACATGGCAGAACATTTTTTTTTTATTCTTTTTTCCCCTATACGAAAACAAATTAGCTTCCTTCAATAGTTGGCTACATAGCTAACCACCAAAGCAAGGGTATCAAGAAACCAACATTCCAAATAATTACCAAATCATGCTACAGATCAAATGTTAATTACCAATCAAGCAATACGCCCCGAGCACTATGATAAAATGATGATTTCCAAATTAGGTATGGTCATGACAGGATAATTAGATTAACCTCATATAAGCACTATATGAAAGCATCTGTACACAGGATAGATGGAAGAATAATTAAAGAAGAAAAAGTGAAACTAGATTTTTACACGTGTGTAAAACTTTAACCTTCAATATTGGATACATCTGTCTAATTTTGGAAAGCTAAGATACCGAGGAGCAATATATTTACAAAATCAGTAAGTAATTGCAGTTCCTTATATGGAAGGCTATCTAGCAGAAAACAATATTAGGAATGCACTCTTGCAATCAAGCAATTTGATAGAGTCAGAATATGATAACACTGAAAAAAGGGCTTTTTTGTTGTGCTATACAACACCTATACCATTACTAGCATTGCACCAGGGGCATTGCACGTGAATAGTTTTTATACACAAAAAATATTAAAACATATTAAGTATATATGGATCTGAATTAAATATAATCTCAAATTTACCAAACTTAATTTTTCATTACTCTTATTCTATTATAAAATTATGAAAATTTTGTATGTTCCGAAAATTCTTTGTTTTAACTAGTAAAAAAAAGAAAAAAAAAAGAAATAATTAAAGTTCTATTTTTTTAGAATTTTGTGATTGAGATTAATTTTTCATTGAAGTTTGAGAAATTAAATTTTTTAAAATTCATTTGATTAGAATTCCACTTATAATTCCTTGAATAAAATAAAAATAATTGTCAATATATATCTTAATCACATTGGAACCTTAGTATAATTAGGAATTAGTTAGGTCAATTGGGATAAGATTTAATATATTACTCCATTATATATATTATCAAGCATAATAAAATTCTAAAAAATTCAAGTTTCACTTAAAAATAGACTACAATATCTATTTTTACACCAAATGTTAGTACAAATTAGAAAGTTTATTGTGACTGAAGAATTAAAATGATGTAATATAAATTGATTTAAAAAAACTATATATACTATTATTTTTTATCAAAGAAATGAAAAAGTTAAATTTTTCGATGAAAAAGAAAATAAATATATGTACGCATAATGTTATCTTTGCATATGAGATAAGTAATATTAATTTGATAAAAATTTTGAAATTTTTTTGAACATTTTATTAAAAATATAATAATGTATATTTTTTTGAAAATAATATAGTCAATCAAAAAGTTTTATAAAATTTGATATCTATACATAGAGAATAGATAATTAAAAGAGATGATATACACAATTTGAAATTTTAAATACATAAGGATATGATAATAATTTAAATATTTAATTGTGAAATGATAGAATACTCTTTGCAATCCTTTATAAGGGTAAAATAGAAATTCAAAAGTTTTTATCTTAAGGTACTTTTATTAATAGTATAGATATAGATAGATTGTTATGTTATGCATTATTTTCTAGATTAAGGATAGTTTAGTACTTTGTATTATGCGACTATATATATTTGGGTAACCTAATACTCCCTCTCCAAAACCCTAACACCGTAATAATCTAAAACTGATATAGTCCACTAGTACTTTGTATTATGTGACTACATATATTTTGGGTAACCTAATACTCCCTCCCTCCGTCCCCCCCCCCCCCCCAAAAAAAAAAAAAAACCTAACACTGTAATAATCTAAAATTGATAGTCCACAATAAATTAGTCATGTTAGCTATGTTTATCTCAAGTATTTAAGCAACTTTGGATAATTTTGAACTTCAACTAGTTAATTTATTTAAAGTGATACTGCATTAAAGAAATCAAAATAGTAGTACATGAGAAGTCCATGTTAATAATGACGGATATAATTTCACAATGGCAATCAGGAATATCTATGTATGAATATACTCAAATATTTTCCTTTTAAATTAAACAACCAATTTGGTGCAAGTTGAACTTGAATACCCTGAACTTTTAGTTTAATCACTACTCACTAGACTCGTCATATCTAGCTGCAATCCAATTAAGAAGTATATACAATATACCTTCCCAGAATAAATAATATCAAAACGTCCACCAGTCCCTATAGAAGGAATCTTTCCCCATGATAATGCATCTACACTACCCTGAAGATCATCCACAACTCCCATTTTGGCAGCTTTAATCAAGCAATCTCCTGGGCTCTGTAACAAATTCAGGAATGCAAACATTGATTTACATAACTACACATAATTTGCTTCAGTATGAGATCATAATGACATAGAAAAAGAAGGATAAATGTAAATAAAAACTAACAGAAAAACACGCTTGCATGAAGGGTGAAGAGACAGAAAAGTCCTTTCTTTGGTGTGCCAACCCTTTGGCATGTAAACCAACAAACTCTCCTGTAGCTGACAGACAATCTGCAGCAAGATGCAGATGTTCTGGAAGAATAGTCTTGCCAGTATCATATATTGCAGTCTTCAAACTCTGCATTAAAATTGCATAGTATTAGCTTTTTTACCATCTATAAATTCTCTTTTTCTCTCATTCTTGGCAAGATTTGAACCTAAGACCTACCCCACAAGATCTTAATCACTTGAGGCGAGGCCCAGAGTTTTTTCACATTGCTAATTAAAAATATTAGCTGTTCGCATAAATGTCAATATCAAGCCTAAAAATATGGAAGGAACGAAACTTACACTGACAAAATGCCTCCGTGCAACATCTATACCATAGGCTAAAGTTAAATCATGAATATTATCTGGATGACTGCGTTCCCAGTCAATCATGTTCATTATTCGGAGGCAACTATACCTAAGGACACTCCAGAATCTTGTTCTAACGCAGCTCTCCGACATGAAAACACGCAAATAGAGTTCACCCGGAGAACTTCTGTAAGATTTTGATACATTTTGCTGATCTTTCCATAAAATGTCCACCTTCTTGAAATCCGAGAATCCTAAATAATATGCCAAAAATTAGAAATTCAAAGATAACCAAAGAATGCATCCAATATATCAAGCACATTGTAAGAGAGAATTTTTTTTTGGCTGTAGCCCAAAATAAACAAAAAATTAGTCCAATCATCATTTGATACCAAGTTTGGTTAAAGTATGGTCTGAAAGATATTAAATACCAGCCCCATGCTAAAAGTATAACAACCTATACTTGGTATCAACCAATACCACATAATAGGTGGTATTAAATGATGCATGATTGGTAGTAATAACAAATAACCCAAATGAGAAGAGTATCCCTATAAGCTAAAGAGTTGTGCATTTATGTAGAATGCTTTGTTTGTATCAGTTACAACCACACACTAATACCTCATCCAATCAAGATATTGGTATTAGAATAATGGACCCACACCTTATACAAACCTTGATTCCATCATGATATAATAGGGATATGATAAAATGGTTGATCAATTGACAATTATTACTACCACTATGGAAAAGAATAGAATTAATTGTTCAATCCCATCCCATACTATAACCGAACTAAACATGAATGTGCAGTCAAACCTCCAGCCGTTAGTAATCTCGTAGATAAGAGAGGTTGTTTGCTAATAGAATTATCAAACATTTTTTCATCCGAAAAGTTATTGCCTATTTTGTCCACAAAGTAACATTTTAAAAACATATACTGCATTCAAGTTTAAGGAGGCCCCCATACTGTTTTTTTTATCCCTGAATATTGTTGTTCATAAAAACCATATAATAAATATACAAGTCTCGTGAATTTTTTATACTGATTAATCAACAATATATAAGACTTATACTATCAATCCAGGATATTTTACTAACCGAGATCATTAATCTTAATTAACAGCTAAGTAGCTAATCAACTCTAGGGTAAGGCACTGGCGTTTTTTCCTGTCACTGCTCTTTGTTGTTCTTCCAGAAATCAACAAAGTACTACCCAACTTCATGGCCCAGAACACATGGCTATTATTAACATAACAAAAATTTAAGAACAAGCTTTAGAAACTCCAAGTCTATTGCAAAAATAACTCTCATGTAGTAATCACTCTAGACTGCAAAGTTGAACTTCAACAACAATTACCAATAAGTCAAGGGTCATAAGAAAGTGGTTATAACGCGTTACAGACTCTCTTACAACAAACCCAGTGCTTTCTACCACTCCAATTGTGTTGATTTAACTAATAATAACTGCTAGTTTCAACACAAACGGAATCACCCTTCCTGCCCTTCTTTGAAATTGAGGTACACATACTGTCCTACATAGTATGCCAAGCCATCCTTCGATTTTGTGGTGGTCAGCACACCTAACACTTGGTAGATCTCTTATAACAGCTGTGCCAATTATTTCAAGGTAGAAGAGTACAAACTTTAAAGTATTAATTCCAGAAATTTGCTATCTTTCATGACATCAACCACTTTCTCACCTGCTTTCCGATTCCAGTATTTTCCTTCCAGATTCCCTCTCTTCTTTTCTTAATTCCATATCTCTCTACATAAGCTACAATCATGCATATCATACATGCACCACTTCTAGTCAAATGCAAGGGTAGAGTTTAATGTGCAAGCACCCAAAACAATATAGGAATTTTGGGCTCAAGTCAGGAGGTTTGAGACCCACTTTTATGTCTCCTTCCAAAGGCAATCTTCTTGAGCAGAAAAAAATGTTATACACAAAAAAAATTTTCTAAACACAAGCTTCTCCCGCATAATGAATTTATAGAAGAACAACATTGAAGAACAGGTTAAATCAAATCAGTAAATAACATTTCAAGCAAAAATAGCAAATGAAGTATTATCGAGATTCTCAGTTTATAAATAATAACCTTTTACAACAGTTCCGAGAAGGTATGGTATCACAATGTCTCGAAGCACATCCAACTGTCGAGATGAATTCTTGGAACTTTCAGCTATTGCAACTGTGATGCAAATTGTGTCATCATTTCCTTTCTGCGCATGACCTACTGAACAACTCCTGCCAATTTATAAGTGTAGGTCAAAAAGAAGACACTAGGCTCCAAGCAAGAATAATTAATAGACGTTAATAACTGCAATGGATCAGGAAAAAAAATCCACGACGCTCTGATTTCAAAATAATGGAACTTTTGCAGGCCTGAACTAGTACAATTTTGTTGCAGAGTGGACCACAAACCATAGTTACACGTCTTCCAGGAATAAAAGTGATTGTAGATCTCTCTCTCTCTCTCTCGCTCTCTCTCTCTCAATCTTAGTCTCTCCACGTTATTCTTACATATTCTAGTCTTCTATTATACACAACACATTCGAGAGCAGCAGCTAACATAGTTCTATAAAAGAAGCAGCTTACTTGCTCACTATGTGCAAATCTGGAAGATTGATTTTAGATTTTACTCCACTGCAATTACACTTTCTGTAGAGTGCATCGATGATAGATTGCACTTTAATTCTTTTCCTCCTCGCAAGGTCCTGAAAGAACACAAATTTGATCCCACAGAATAAGATTTAACTGTAACCCAAAAAGACCAGTGTAATAGATTGTACTACCTTGCATATGTCAAAATGGCAAACCCATGGACTAAATCGTGTGCGGCTACCGGTCTGGGGGGAGAACCTAGTACCATACAAAAACAATTAGATAAGAAACAATTAGTCCGGTTCCTATCAAAAGAAACTGCAAAAAACATCTTAAGAACAAAATAGATGCAAAAGGTGAAAAAGGACAAGCTCAATTTAAATCCAATGAAAACAGTCATAAAAAAACTTACAATATCATGACAGTTGAAACAATGTCTGAAAATAGAATCCTTTCCAAATGATTCTTCACTTCTAAAGCCCCATATTCAAAACCATGGGTCCATCTTTGGAGTTTCCTGGACAAATAGAGCGAAGCAGTTTTATCGCCCCTACTGTTTTTCACACCGCATTCCAGTACTTTCTGTACAGTCAAATCAGATTTCCACAAACTTTTGTCAACCATATTGAAAATAACACTACAATGTCTGCAATTAATTGACTAAAAGTTCTCCAACCATTGCCAAGATTCAGCCAATCAGAATGCCCATAAAAGCTGGCGAAATAGCTCTTGCATGACAGCTTTTTATCAGAAATCTTATACGTCTTCTCAGAATCCTATTTGAATGTGTCATACACCAGCTGGTTCCGTCCCAATCTAGGTTCAAAATTTTCATTTGTTTCCACATACAAAAATCATAATTAATCACAAATGGATTTCATTCTTGTTTATGTCCAGCTTATGGTAATCTAAGGAGTGTCCTCACGCTTTACATCCTTTGATTAACTACAGAACTAAACTGTAATTTAAAATGCATCGCTCACTACAAATTTGTAACAATGCTGATAATAACTATAGAAGTGGAAAAGCCACTCGACAAATGTTGCACACACCTCTTTCGTGTCACTAGACTATTACTTATTGGAAGGTAAAAAAGTATACCAGAAATAGTCTGCCAAGAAAAATCTAAGTTATTTGTGTTCCTTTACTCATACTTGTTTCTTTATTTATCAGTTTGAGCAGTATTTGTAGTAAAAAAGAAAGAAAAAAAAAAACAAGGCTTAAATGAACTGGCTCCAAAAAAACATTCACTGTGAACTCAAGTAGCCCCACCCCTTCCACAAAGGCTAAATTGTTAAAGGTAGATATAAATCAAGCAATATGAGGAAGGAGAAGCGGGATAGAATTCCAAACACCTTCAGACAAAGAACATCTATTCAATAATAACTTGCCAACAAAAATTGCATATCACTGACTGGTTCAAGCATGACTTTATGAATATTAAGGTGATTTACCTAAACAACACAGTAAAGGATCAAGGTCTGGATGCGTGTGTGCACCACAGAAAGAGACAGAGAAAGAACCTTTAAATTTAACAGAGGTGATGATTCAAGAGGACTGATGGGTTGATCTAAAGCACTGTATGCGGCTTCAGAAATGGCACACGCAGCCAATGAACCAACAGGATGGCCCCCTACTGCACCAGTACTGTATGCACTCCCATTTAGGCTCCCAGTCATGCCATTACTCGGAGGGGAAGTATCCTCTATAGTATAATAAAACTGAACAAGTTGATTCCCATAAGCATTTCTTACAGTTCCATCATATCCAATGTATAAATCACGCATGAAATACATAAGCCTACGGGTCAAAGTCCCAGAGAGGTCAGCATGGCCACTAAAAGAACTGTCTCGACTTGTTAATGAATGGACAAAACACTCCAGAGGATTTAAGCCCGTAAGGAAAGAATTTTCAATCACAGCACATGGGATGTGAGATTTAGCACATCCAGGATCATCTTGAGTTTTATGGAGTAAGGCAGGTGTCTTGTAATTATTCCATGCCGTACAAGAAAGCTGGTGGGGAATGCTAAAAGATAATGGAACCAATGAGTGCTGCATACCAAGACACATCCCATGCTGGACTAATTTCATCAAATTACCCTTGCTTCCAGCCTTTAGCATAGCCAGAAGAGAATTCTCCTTGCTTGCGTATCGATAGACTAGGTATTGAATATCCCAGAACACCTGCTTAAAGGCAGAAATAGAAGCTTGTCCCAATGCAGCTGACTTCTGCTGCTCATAACACATGCGCTCCACTCCAAAATCTACAGCATTTTGAGACTCTTCAAAACTTCCAATGAGAAAATCCCGGTTATAATTCACCATCAGTAGTCTGATATGAGAAAGCCGTTCTGCTTCTTGCAAACCACAAGACACTTCATCAATCATATTTGTTCGGGAGTACGAATCAGAAGAGAGGTAAAAGTCGGACAATGACACACTCAGTCCCCTCATTGACAACCACTCACAAAGAACTTCCTGAGCAGCATGCAGGAAACCGAGAGCTTCACCTTGGCAGTGTTTAACAAGACTATGGAAAAGGTTTCCAGCACTGTCGCGTAGCCAAGAAGACCCACTAGAAGAAGAGATAAGCTCCCCTTTGCTAATACGTACACCATTTGATGGAAACAAATAATTGAAATCTGGAGGAAGGAGCAGGCTGAATAATTGTTTCCCGGTCCACAAACAACATGATGTTGCTTTGCAATGATTATTTGGTGAAGGTGCTTTGATAACAGCAGGCAATTGCAACTGATGAGGACAAAACATTTGCAGCTGCTGCATTTGGAAAAGATTCAAGAGCACCCCATCCTCCACAACCAAATGAGCTGCGGTCAAACTATCATGACTTGGTGACAGAAGGTTTCTACCACTTTGACCATTAATCAACTGCCTGTTCAAAGCAAGGAGCTGATGGAGCTCAACTCTAGAGTCCATGGACTGAGGAACATAACCATGAAGGCAGTCACCATCAAAATCTCCACGAAAAGGAGAACAAATAAGTGGGTTGATAGAGAGAACTGAATTAATTGGAAGAACTTTAACAGATAGGGCAATAAGGGAATGGTGATGAATAGATGGAGGCCTATTTATCAACACAATATCTCCATCATGGAGAGGCCTAAAAACAGTATCCCCTATCTGCAACTCATCCATTAATCTGACACGAACTAGGCCACCTCTTCTACGAACAAAAACCTCACCCTTTTCAAGAATCCTCAAATCACAGCAAGTGTTTAGCTTATGCCAGTTATATGAATTCAACTGCTCAGAAATTTGCAGCCTTTCTGCAATATGACAGGGCACACCAATTTCACTCAGCTTTATGTTTGGGTCACCAACAACCACCATGCGGAAAGCATGATCACTTCGCTTCCCAAGAAGAAGTTCCTTGACAAACTTCATACCAGACATTTTGGAACTCGAATCTTTAGCCGGTGACTTTTCAGCATGTATCTGCATAATACAAAATCTGAATTATGCATATAAATTTCAGGCCCTCTCCCAGATAAGGTAAAGAAAACATGGGTATGTTGCTTACCTTGGAGATTTTAAGGCAGTCCAAGACCCGGGTACTCAACTCATTGGCTGTCCCTCTAAAGCCAATCAGCTTTCTATAAGCCCTTGTGCGTTCATCCTAAAACCATCGACCAAGTAGAAGCAACATGAAATAAAAGATTAAAAGTGAGATTGTGCTATCACCAACTATATATTACCAGACAAAAAGCGTGCTGAAAGAAACATAATCACTTACAAAGATCATATGCTGCCTTAGTTCTGTCACACGATGACAATTGGGAGTAACAAGGAAACAGTTTAAAAATATTGAATTTTTCCTTTTGAGTAACCTTTCAAGAAACCTTGGATCAACATCTTTCAACATGTTATACACCTGAAAAACAAAAAAACAAGGCAACATAAATGAACATCAGATTAGCATAAGAAAAAGTATAATTACAAAATAGAAGCAAATCCTTCACTGTGGCTCAGACGAAACAAAGAATACTTAATTGGAAGTACCTATGACAAAATGCATACGATAGAGCAACTTATGAAAAATGGTTTCAAAAATTTAGGTTCAAACGGCATGTGATAAACAAGTAGCTATAGCCTATAATTTAATCAGATATTCGATTCATAGATGTCATGAATTTCAATATTACATATATTTGCTTAGCGTCAGCAGTCCCATAAATGCTCCCTTACTTTTAGAAAGCCATTGCAATGAAAAATTATTTGGAAAAGCACATGAATCATACAGCTTCACATTTGGGATCAAAAATGCTATTTTGCAAGCATAATGGGCTCAGGAAAGACCAGAAAGCTGTAGGAGAGGCATGTAATGGATAACAAATGGGCAGCTTAGTGCACAAGGCTCCTCGTCACCTCCTACTACGTGGACTAGGAAGGGTGAGGGTGAGACATAACAAATAATTTCTCTCCCCCCCCTGGGGAAATGTGTGTGTACACATACATCCTTTCTTCACTTTTGCTCTGTACTTTAAAATTTACTGGTTTAGTGTGCCAGAATACTTTATGACACTGTTGATGTCTATTCACTCTGTCAAGTCAGATATAAGATAAACCCAGATGGGGGAATGCAAAGTACAAGTACAAACAACTTTATCCATACCAATCTTCATACTATTTAGATGTGATGTCCACCTCCGTGAAGATAGACAAATTGAACATGAAAGCAAAACATATTAAGGATTTGAGCAATGCAAAACAACTTATACATAAGTGCGAAATTTTTTCCATCATCTGCAACAAGAACTCAATTGCCTAGCTTGGCCACAACAGGTTGATCTTGATTCTACTTCCTGTTCAGCATAGTTAATACGGGAGTTGCTGCATCCAGAACCAGACGAACTGATACAGTTAAGTGCAACTTTCCAGTCGCACAAATCTAAAACACTCATTTGATTTCTTTTTTGTTGTTTCTGGATAAAACATAAAATTGATATTATAAGTGTGTATATATCCATCGAAAACTTTGGGAAGGGGAGAGGAAAAGAAAAGTAGAGGGAGAATGGTGGGATAGACAGAAACATGTGAAATAAGTCTTTGTTGAAGAGGTTGGGAGAGGGAGGAGCACTCTCCACCAACTATTTCCCTAATGAACAAAATTAGACAAATAACATAAGTCCAAAGGGGATATTTCTTCCCATAGAAGTAGAAATGAGGCAAACTGCCTCTCAAAAAGAAGATGAAGACGAGAATATGGCAGGCCATTCCAAACATTAAACGCAGTCTTATTTTCTCACCTATAAATTAAACATGCTGGATTTGGCCATTCCAAACATTAAACACAGTCTTATTTTCTCACCTATAAATTAAACATGCTGGATTTGGCCATTCCAAACACAACCTTATTTTATCACATCAAATACACAAATCCTCATCCTTCAGAGTTTTAAAAGAAAGATTTTCATCTGAACTATGCACAACCTTAAAAGGACCGAATGTAAGTATGATTTAAACCACTAATTCAATATTCTGCATCACACTGTTTTCAGCTTCCTTGAATTTATGAAAAATGACAACTTCTTTATCCTATAATATCATTGGCAATCAATATTGTCAAAAGCATCAGAATCATAATTATAGGAAATAAAGTATAAACAAAAAGAGCTTCAGTACTAACGACTATATGGTTTGTCAATGTATGTCAGGGTTCCATCCTTAAGTAACAAGATGAACAATAATATGCCCTAAAAATCTAATAAAGTCCATCACTATAACAGACATAATAGACAAGAAAATTCACTGTCAAAAAAAATTTAAACGGAAATAAGGAAAGACACAGGTAAAACATCGTCATAGGTGAAATGGTGGTAGGAAATGCTACCTGGGCGTGCGATAAAACTCTTTTGTTTGGTTTCAAAAAACTTTCATCCTGCTGCCCATCATGCGGAATAATATCCCAATAATCAGAAGCCACACCGCCTCCAAAACTCTTATTTCGGAACTTCTTTGGCAACTGTTCTCTAACTTCGGCTATAATTGCAGTCTTTGCAAACATATCGTTAGAAGAAACTTTAAATCGCATTGTTGGATATAGATCTCTTAAACTTCCCTGTATGTTGACCAAAACATCGTTCAGAAATTACACTAGCAAGACAAACAAAGAGACAATATAATAGCAGGACGAACTTACATCACAATATTTGCAATTCATAGGCCGACGGTGCATAGATGTGGAATCAGCATTCTGTAAATTCAAAAAAAAAAAAGGAATATTATAACCTAGAAAAAAAACATTTAGCTAAAAAAGAATGTAGTTCAACAACTGGGAGTGCAATGATAATATTTTTGACAAACAAAATGACCCTCACTCTCTTGCAGACACAACGCACGGAAAAGAATCTTGCACATTGTGTTGTTTCCTCCATCAAAGCAAATATAACCCATTGGAATAAATAGCAACAACTAGAATAACTTCACAACCTTAATAAAGTTTGCCATGCAAAGCACCACAAACACTTAAAAGTAAGACTGGATTCTGTAACAATTTCAGCCTATTAAGAGCCAAACGATGTCTAGGCAAAAATATGGTCTCCATACAGGAATATTCTGCCTACTTGTCAATACTAGGGTCATTACTCATTTAAAGAACCAGTACAATACTACACAAAATTGATTGTAAGTTCATGGCAGAAAACATGATTCTTAAGAGTGTAACCTTTGAATGTTCTTAACCTTTGAATGTTTAAGTAAATCCACTTCAAAACAAATATACAAAAAACCTGAAGAAAAATATCTCAATTAGATGCAATGGCAGAATGTCGACAGCACAAAATGAACATCAGACCAACCAACTCTCAACACTAGGAACTACTATTAGTCCATACAATTATGAATTCAATTCTCATTATACTATCAGGAACAAGTAATCCCGATAAAATGACACAGAAAAGGGATGCAAATATCGTTCACATAGAAAGTTTAAATAAATAATGCATCCAAGAAAATCTGCTTTCAAGTCCTTAGTAATACAAATACAGCTTCATTTGTCATTAACATGACTATGAAACAGAACTCAACTCTATAAAAGATTTATCCCCAACTACACTCCAACCCCCTTTAGTGGCAGGGGTGTAACTTAGAACACATGCATCCTTCTATACATAACACCAGCAAAAACCAAATTTAGTTAATTAATCATATAGAATAGCAAAATCATATTCATAGTTTGATGGCATACTAAACAAAAATCATAGAACACTGACCATAAGACAACAAGGTTAAATATATTGCAATAGACTATGCTACAGAGACTCCTTCTGACCTCAAAAAACTTAAGGCTAAGCACATGGAGTGTAGTACCTGACCTTGACCTTATCATGCTGAAGGGATTTACATCCCGGGCAGATTTTATTTAGGATCAGTGCAACTTCTGATATGTAATATGGATCGAGTATCGTGAACGGAAATTTGAATAATCCAAAGTGACCTGCAAAATGAAGATTAAAGGTGTGGCATATTTCAAGTCACAATAAGAACAGGAACTCCTCAAGTTAAACAGTAATCCTAATGTTCTCTATTGGCACCTTCACAGGTTCTCACATCTTTGGCACCACATGTAAGACACTGAGAAGTTGGATTAGGCAGTCCCAATGCAGGATCTGTCACTTCATTGACTCCTTCAATTACTTTGGCTGATGTCTTCCCCTGATTCAATAGCGTGATTGTATACAGCTTTATTTGTTATAGAAATACACACTTGAACTTCGGAAAACAAATACTACACATCTGCTATACAACTGCTCCCCCACACCAGACATGATATACAGGAAAATGACACAAAACAATACATATATATACATACAGAAGTATACAGCAGAAAGCTAAACTGACAGGGTGATGCAAACAACAGAATGGGCTTTGGAACAGTAGAACCACCCCTAGGGTTATAGTTTCTTAATTATTATAGCAGAACTCTTAACTGTTGACTCTATCTCAATTAACGAAAACAGAAGCCACACCAGCTTAAAGGACAACGGCTTGTTCAGCATTGAGGTCTGTCATTGTTAGCCAATAATTCCAAAGGAGATACATTACAAATGCAAAAAGAAAAAAAGCAGACAAATATGAATTACACCCACTACAGCTCTCTCGATTACTACTTTGGTTGTTTTAGAAAGCACTGAAATTAACTCAAGAGACCATACCAACAACAATGGCATTATTTGCTAGAACTGGTTTCAAAAAGGCGAACAGATATAGATATACAGAGGTACATGCAATATAGGGATTTATCAATAGAACGTAATAGGGCATGAGCATTAGACACCTTTGTGATGGTTTCACAAATACAAATATTGATTTGCATGGCCATAATTACAGCTACTGGACCAACCAGCCAACACAAATTTGGAGTAGTGTCAACGTTCAAAGAATGTAAATGAACCCCACTAAAGAGCAATTAATCAGAAGATGTGACATGTATATTCAACAGATACTTACTGCATCTTCCTCACTTAGAATGTTGAAAGTTATGCCAGTGAGGAGGCCAGATGGCACTTGCTCTTCTGCATGCAATTCATTGTCCATTGAAGGCTCAGTAACCTCCTTTCTTCTGGAAACAAATCAAGTAAATCAAACAGCATTCCCCGAAGCATTAAAGGGAGGACAACCGTGAGCATTCACTACAAATATTGAATGATGAGCAATTAAGTATTAAACTGATACTCAAAGAAGACTTGGGGTGAATCATAAAGTTAGCACCCATGTGAAAAGAAGACTCGAGGCTTAATATCATGCGAATTATGCATTTATGTAGTTATGTTATATTATATATGTGCTGATCAAAATAAAGAAACAAATATATTTTACCAAAGGTGATCTGCTAAATAATAGGGATAGACACACTCCTATCCATATGGCCCCAAATTCAGTTGAAGACAGGATTTGATCCTATGTCTGTGGTGCGACTGCCGTGGACTTTAAAAACTCGGCTGGCTATCATTTTCAAGCAATACCAGAATAATATAAACTGTATTAATTTTTACAGGCATTTAAATTGATGTACTTCAGTGACCTATGCACTGGCGAGTTGCAAAAATGTAACCTCAAATCGTGGTAATTCACAAAAAGATCAATCTTTCAAATGGCAGACTTAAAGAATAAAAGGCCCATCGTCTGACATGCGTAATGGATCTATCTCCTGAAACATGTTATTAGAAGTTTTCATTCAATCCTGAACAATGTCGCATCAAAATTATGAATCTGAAAGAGATGTAAATACCCAATTTCGACACAGAGAACAAAGTCGTTTAGATTTCTATCCTCTCTCTGATGATCCTATATCTTATGACTCCTCAATATAAAGTCAACAGACAGAGTTTTGGAACACAACATGAAACTGATTTTTTATTTTTTTTATCAATCTAAAATAAACACATAACACAACTGATGGATGTGAATAAGTGATCAGTTACAGACATCCATAATACTCGCCTCATCCCATTATGCCAGTTCATGAGTAATTTCATTAAAGTAACTAATCATAGAACACATTAATCATAAGCACATTGCCCAAATAATTGATTTTTAAGAAAATCAAAATAACAGGCAAAACAATATAGCACATACTACCAGTGTTGTTCAACAAATTGAATCTTTTTAATTCTACATAACACCATTATTCAAACTCATAAATTCCCTCAACCTTCTCACCACATTGCAATATTCCTCAAATCTTGACCCATCAAGAACCCAAGATCATCATTACATGCAATAGCACATACGTGCACATATATTCATTAAAAAAAAGACATGATCAGCAAAGAAAAGCAAAAACCACATCAAAAAGTGAAAGAAAATCAACCCAAATCCAAGAAATACAACACCATCATATACATACACATCCAACATTGATCACGAACATCCAAGAATCAAACAAAGACAACGAAAATAAACAAAATCGAAGATTCTACCCACTTTGTTGAGTTGAGTTGAGTCGAGTCGAGTCGAGTCGAGTCTTTCTAACAGAGTCTCTCTCCCTCTTGCTCTCTTTTCTTGCGCTTAATCACCGTTTCAAGCGAGAGAGAGAGAGACTCCAAGAACTGAAAAAGGGCTCTTCTGAGAGAACAGCAGAGTTGAAGCAGAGATAAAAAAAACTCGTGAAACAGACCCACACACACACACACACACACACACACACATATATATTTATATATATACATACATAAACCCAAAAGTGTAAATAACGAGAGAATCAAGGGCTAAACAAATAGCGTCTCGGGACTCGAGGAAGAGAGAGAGAGAGCCCGTCGCGTTCCTTTCAACTAAACAGAGGCTTGAAGTGGCGACGCAGGTTATACATATTACATATACTTGGGTTTATGTCAAAACCCTTTAAGGAAAGTGTAATTACTATTCTGACCCTTTTATTTGTATTAATGGGCGACTTTCTAAATTCTAATTGACAGCAACGGTTCTCAAATTTCCTAAATAGCTCAAGGTATTTGATTAATGTTGCTTCTCCACTTTTAGAATGTCATTATTTTTAATTCCCATTGAATTAATCATTTTTTATTTTAATTAATTTTTGGTCATCGGTCATTGTGATTGAGATAAAATTGTGGGTTTTTTTTTTGACTTGGAGAAGTACGATATAATTATCGAGGTGAAAGAAAAAATAAGATGTTAATAATAATTAATTTTTATTTTAGTTTTTGCCTATAAATACTGCATCATACCAAATAATATGAAAAATAACATTAAAAAAAGTAAATTAAATACCAAATGACACACTTTTCAAGTAATTCTAAAAGTAGCAAGAAAAAAAAAGAAGATTCTAGTGGGGTTTGCCTTTTTGACTAATACGATTGCAAAGTTGCATAATAGATATAATACTAAGAGCAATGTTATATAATTTAAATTTGTATTTTAAATAAATGAGAATCATTAGATTAGTGGGTTTTATTTATAAAAATTGATGAGACTCACTTATCCAATGATCCTCTTTTATTTAGAATAAAAATTTGAATTATAAATTTGAGTTATGTAGTATTTCTCTAATATTAATGCATAAAATACCTAATGTTGTCCATTGGTTTGAAGGGAATAGAAACCAAAAAGTACAGGCTTTTTGTGGGGACTTTTAATAATGGTAATGATGTAGATGTCATTGCAAAAAAACAAAAAGAAAATTTTAATAATTATATATTTACATGGAACTGCATATCACCCACAGACATATATGTGGTGATTTCTAAGACTTGCACATAATTTTAAGTTTTTGTCATGTGAAAATTATACTTTCATATCAGGTATATTGCAGAAAAGATTTTATTTATGACAAAAATGATACGTATGTAGTTTTTTTTTAGGATAAACACGATGACATCGCTTGTTTTTGTAAATATTTACTTTTGAATTAAAACTACTACTTCTTTTAGTTTAAAGTTGTATTTTACAATATATATGCACTTCTCAATTAGTTAGCGATTGAGACAGAAACCTAATCTACTAAAATCATCTTTAGATGTATTTCTCCTCCTCCTTCTCGATTTGTACCACCAACGTTAGGCCAAAAAATTGAATACACCACTAAAAAACTTTAAAAAAAAAACATTCAACCAATAAACACAACGATCGCCAACTTCTTTCTTTATCACCCTTTCGTCGATGTATCTATCTAGCATTCCAAATATAATTTTGAAAAATACAACCTTCACCTCGATCCATAAAATTGTCCTATTATCTTGGTCATCATCCATACCATCTAAACTCTCATATTCCATCATTTTTTTCCTCTTTTTAGGAGTAAGTGTGTTGGTTGGCAAAATGGTTAGAGTATGTGTGTTTTAGCAAGTGTAAAAAGAACAAAGTAAAGAAACATAAAAAGATGAAAAACTGCAAAACATTGAGTGGTAAGACAAAAGAAATAAGATATAATGATAAAAAAAGAAGAAAACGAAAGAGAGCTAATGGGGTGTTCGACCAATCAAGATGAATTTTGTCTGGAAATGGGGTGTTCGGGGGGAGAATGGAAAAAGAAGAAAGATAAACGTTGAGAAAGACAGAGGTGTTCGACTATGGGAGAGATAGATTGATTGTAAGATTTTCAACAAAAAAAACATTGTATTAACATAAAGATAAAAGTCGAGTAACTTTTAATAGAACACAATGACGAAACATAATTCATGTAGTTGACTCAATAAAAGTTAGAACAAGACTTTGTTAAATTGAGTTGAGAAGGAGAAAATTGGATAAATAAGGGCTCGTTTGGTAACGTTTACGGTTTTTTATTTTCTAAAAAACAAAAAACAGAATCAAAAAATGAAAAACGTCGTTTTCTCGTTTTTGAAAATCGTTCATCGTTTACAAAACGATGACAAAAAAAAACGGTTATCAAACGAGTTTTTTTTTTTCTAAATATCAAAATAAAAACGAAAAATATAAACGTTATCAAACGGGACCTAAATCATTTGTTATTAGTGTTTTTAGGGGACAAAACTTGCAGGGGTGTCGATGTTATTTCAGAAATAAAAAAGATTCCTCTTGAATTATTGACAAATCAAAAGGGGAAATAATGCAATTTGTCCTTTTTTTAACCAAGATTTCATTGGTAAAAGGGCAATTGAGTAGTTTTACACATGGGTGTTATTGGAGTTCGGTAGGTTAAAAAATAAAGGAAAGTTGAAAGGGCACAATTGGGAACCGTGATGGACTGAAGAGCTTGCTGCTATTTCACATGAAAATGGGTTAAACTCCATAAAGGATTTCACCAGTTAGTGAGTGTATCTGTCTGTCTACCTCCATAAGCACACGTTTGGATTCTTTCGGACTTCAACTCGTAAAAAACAGTGTCAGGTTCTTATGTACTAGCACCCATTTTTTTTTAACGTTTTGGGTTAATTTATACATATTTTTTATTAATTTTATTCTCAATTTGATCAAAAATAAATGATATACGCCAAAATTAAGGTATTAATGATGAATAAATTATTGTGATATATAAACTCAGACGTCCTAAATTTAAATCTGAACAACTCTTTAGAACTTTTACAATACCACAAAATAATTTTTTTTATTTTTTATCTAATAATTATCATTTTTTTATTCAATAATTAGTATATTCAAATTAAAAATTCTGATTATGATCAATTTCAGTACATAACAACAACAACTTCGACATCTCCCCCATTTTAATGAAAATTTTACTAACCCCGTGACCCCTTTTTAAATCATCAGAATTAATAAAACTCATACAATCATGGTACTAAAAAATATTTTTTTATTAATTAAAATATGAAATGTGTAAATTTTTTATTTGTAATGCTAACTTTATTATTTTTAAGATCAATAGTCACATGATCAATAGATAAGAGTAAGTTTTTGATATGATCCAAAAAATACTCTTCAATGCCATAGTTAATATCCTTAGTAAAAATATTAAAGATAATCATACAATAATATACATATATAAGACTAAAATAATTTTTTGACATGTATAATAAATAGAATAAATCAGTGACAAACAAAAATAAATTATTTAATATGATAGAAATTATTATTTTTTATTTCTTTACGTACTATTCTTAGAAATATGGTGAGATTTAGTAGAGATATGGATGAGTTGTAAACTCATAAATCTTATGTTCAAAATTTGGTACCTCCCTTAAGGTCATACTATAAGAGATTTATTCAGTGTTAATCCAATGGGTAGGCAACTGAAATTGTCACATTGGACCCCATTTTTTTTAGATTTAAATCCAATTAAGCTTAATTTATATTCAGGTTTAATTATGACTAATTTTGTTTTTAAAGTTCCAAATAAATTTTTTATATATATAATTACCCTAATTTATCAGAAGGGCCAGAAATAAAATTTTTAGATACAAATTCAATTAAGTTCAATTTTTCTCTTAAGGTCCAAATATAATTCTTAGACACATGTTAAATTAAGTTTTATTTAAATTACAGATCTCCAAATAAAATTTTATAAAATCAATCAAATTCAATTTTGTTTAGGACCCCTAAAAATTTAATATGAAAGTTTTTAAACCCACGTTCAATAAACACAAATTTTATTTTTTAGAGGATTTTATCTGATTTGTCACAAAGCTTCACTTATGTTTCATTGAATAGGAAGGATGAAAAGTAAGAGGGATGCATTTTCTATAATTTAAGGAAAGAAAATATGAATGATACACTTTCCTTCATTTGTGTTTAGTAAGACGGATAAAAAATAAAAATAAAAATAATAATTATTTTTTTTGTGCTGGCTAAGATTAGGGGTGACAATCGAGTCATGTTGTGTCAAATTAGTGTAAAGTCATTGTGAGTTTGTGTCAAACATTAGTCAAATATAACTCAATTCATTTAACTAATTGTGTCGTGTCAAGTTGATTTGTTTATTTTCATGTCGTGTTCTTATTCGCATTCGTGTTGACCTACATAAATTTTGAATAAAAAATTTAATGCTAATATTTTATTTTCACTTAATTAAATTAATGTTAAACATGTTAGTTTCGTGTTACCATACAAACTAAAAAATAGAAAAAGTGTTTATTTTTAAATAAACGGGTTGATTGTGTCAATTTTGAGTTTGACGAATTGAATTGGATATGAGCCGTTTATATTTCTTGTTTGCGGGTGAGATCATTTCAAGTTCATGTTATAAAATTTGTGTCGAGTTCGAGTCGTGTCATCGTATTGAATCAAAATTTTTCACCCCTAACTAAAATAAAAAAAATATTTATTTATTATTTATATTTATTTATTTATATTTATTTATTTTGAATTTAATTTTTAGTTTTAAATTTATTTTTAAAATTTTTTAAACAATATATATTAAATACATTAATATTTTATCATTGTATTTATATATAAAATTAATGTATACATAATATATGTATATATAAAAAGATATATAAACAAATAAGATATCTCTCGATACAAATAATTAACTTTCCATTAACTTTTCTTTCGATTTGGGAGAGATTAATTTTGGTGAGTTGAAAAGAAAGTTAATTTATCTACTTTTTCATCCTTCTTATATTCCTTCCTTACCAAATATGATATTTTATTTATCCTTCCAATTTTTCATCCTTCTATTTTCTATCATATCAAATGGAGCAGTGGACTTGGGTCGTCCTTATTTATTCCTAATGAATTCTCTAATTTTAGCATAAATGATTTGTAGTTGACGAGATTTGGGAGAAAAAAAAGTCAAAATGTGAATCAATTAATTCGAATATTCCTGATAATATATATATATAGAGAGAGAGAGAGAGAGAGAGAGAGAGAGAGATTGAAATTTATGGTAAGAATAATGTATGGGGATGAGAGAGAGAGAGAGAGAGAGAGATTGAAATTTGGATTGGTAAGAATAATGTATGGGGATGCAGGTGGGTGGTTGTTTTTAATTGTAAAAGTGGGTTTGCATGGTCGTGTGTGATTGTGCAGAAAGCTGCACGGAAAACGTTAAACAATGTCTAGAAACATCAACAAAAAAAAAGGTTCTTTGCCAGAAAAAAAATGAAAAGTCTGGGAAAAAGGTGCCAACGTGGCTTACATGCACCGATGATAGGAGAATACAATCCGCTTATCTGCCGTCCTTAGATTTTTGTGGGTCCATTTATGATGTCAAAATTTTATTTTTTAATATCATATTTATATTTTATAACTAAATTTTATTTTTCAATGTCTTAGTTGTATTTTATATCTGACATGTATAATTTTTTTTTTTTTAAAGTTAATAATGACCAAATGCATTTTAGTAAGTTCCCTGTTTCCTATTAAATTTTGGTAGGTTATCGAATTTTTTTAAAAGAAATTTGTAACCTTATCCAATATTTATAGGGGCAACTTCTAAGTTTATGCTTTAATTTGACATATATATATTGATAAATAAAAAAGGGGTGAGAGTAAAGAAGAGCGCTCAATGATTACCCCGATAAGGCCTCACCGCTCGGATCATAAGGCTCTTAACCACGCTTAAAACACCTTTTGAGATCAGACCTAACTAGACTAACATAACGGCCAACCACCAAGTTTCAATAGAGACTCTAAGATTGAAACTCCTAACCTCAAGGTGAAAATTAAGGTTGGTATCCCACTTGACCACACTACTTGGTGGTAATTATTATACATATTCGGTATATAAATCTAACAGATCAAATTCGAATAAGTTATTAATTCAAAATAATATAAAAATTAGTTGAAATTGATAACCGTTAATATGATTCTTTTATAGAAAAAAAAAAGTCACAAAAAAGGGTATAAATGTGATGAATCAAAACCATGAAAGTGACGTGCATTAATGTGGAGTGTAAATAGTAACAAATCATCACTTTCTTTCTTCATTATTATGATGCATTTTACCATTCCATGGTGGCTATTAGAAAGATTTCCAATTCAAGCACTATCAAGTTATCGGATTATATCATACATCACCCTGAACAGGAAAGTGAGGTTCGAGCACAGTATGGGGAAAAAAATTGATAATATTTATTGGTTGAGATTTTATTTACTCAATTTCAATTAATAATAAAATATTTACTATATATGTAAAAAAGATCCATTATTTATAAGTGGAACCTTTATACATGCTTGATGATTAATTGAATAAAATTAAAAAATAGTGTAACCGAGAGAATTTAAATATGATATTTATATCGTCTTTCAGATGAGAATTACTAAATTTTAGTGCTTATATACTTTTATAGGGTACTTATGACAAAACTTATACTTTTATGGGTTTTTTTCCTTTTCATTTTTTGACAACAATGTTTCCCAAAGATGGACATCTATATGTACTTTTGGACTCAACATCTATGACATGTTTGCCGAATGATAGAATTGGCTAATTGATTTCATTCGATTCATACCAATGATATTAACCTGAGTACTTTTTTATTCTATTATTTGTGTTACAAGTTTGGATCAAGATTGAAATAAAGCATAAATCTATAGTTATATTAAATTTATATTTCAATTAAATAGCAATGTATGATTTTAAATTAAGAATGTCAAAAGAAATATTGAGGTTAAGAATGTGCATAATGTACAAATTTTATATGAATGTGTAGAACTAAGTTTTTAAGGGATATAAAGTCATTGTGTTTTTAATAATAAACTTACTAAAAATAATACTGCCTACCGCATGTTATTCATTATTACCTACTATTTGGTGTCAAATGATAGTAGTGAATCGGGTTAGGATTAATGAGAAATTAATATTGGGGTCACTATAACCTAATTCAAAATTGTTCAAATCCAATCTCTTGATACTCAAATCTAATATGTCACTAAAGATAGCGACTACGGGGGTCATTCTAGTTACAAAAGAAAATCATAGTGAAGATGGGTATAACTTTCATGCATTTTTGTTGTGCACTCTATCACATAGTGCCCCATATGCATGCACCCTAACTTCCACTTATTGTTCTTAGAATAGCTCCCTAATACTGCTTTTGCTTAATAATCGAGGATAGACGGAGGTATTTAGGTAAATATTTGACTTCCTTGAGTGAGTCATTTCTCTTCCTATCTCTTCGGATGGTAGGTCCGTATAGTAGTTAATTTTTTTCCTTTTAGATGAATTATTCATGTGGTAAGTAATTGTAATAGGTAGGTATTATAAAACTTTTGATTAGTCTTAGCTGATAAATTAGGTCGGTAACCGTTTAGAACATTTCATTTGAAGCATGACCTTGACATTAGGTTTTCGGGTCATCAATCACTGTCTACTTTAGCTCTTCAAAAACTCTAGACACTTTTTGAAAAGGTGCAGTGCCATGATCAGTCCTACATGGTACTTTAAGATATTTTTTAGTTGAACGGTCCTTTCTAAGTACCTTATTATAAGTCTTCGGTAATAGTTCACCCGTTAGTCCTGCGGGCGACGATGCTACGGGCCGCCCCATAAGCAGCCCAAAAGCCCACCGGATAATGTCGTGGTCTTTGCCAGCTGACTCAGCTTGCACTTTTGCGGTGGCCCTGTAGCCTGCCTTTCCATTCATGTTCCTAAGCACTTGAGCAGACAATCGTCATTGACTCATGGCTAGTTTTCTGACAAGTTCTGTCCCATTGAGCTTGGATGTGCTCAAATTCGGGGTTCTTTTTTAATAGAGTTAAGCTAAAGTTTTGATATTTAATGTATTTTTTTCACTTTCCTGCTGTAGATTAATTAATCACTATGAAGGATTACCTCGAGACTAGTATCATTCTTTATAAAAATTAGAGCATCGACAAGAGATGAACTAGAGAGGTTGTCCAACACATACAAATAACAAGCAGGAACTGTGTCGATTTATCCGAAAATAATACAAATTTTTTTCATTCTAAATACTACTACCTCTTTACTAAGCACAAGACTGTTTGAGAAAAAAAAAGCAACAGGAGAAGAACTATGAAGGGACATTGGGTAGTGCCGATGACCAGTTGATTTATCTAGCTCGAAATCTTTTCAGAAATGAAGAATGCTACGCTTATCAATTATTTTTATCAAATTCCCATAATTGCGTAGCAGTGAAATTGAAGGTAAGAAGCCTGACACTACCTGCCTCTTTTATACCACTTTCATACTTACTTTATTATTCCACCTTCCGTTTTAATGTCTAAAGCAGAAAAAGCAGGTAGGGAATTGAGGGTAGAGAAAAGAAAATGCTAAACCTTTATATATTAAATATGTCCAGCATTTCCACCCATACTGTAGCTCATTTCTTCAAGGATGATACCATTTAGAATTCCATCTGTCCTTTGATTTTTTTTTTCAACGATCAGGATGTCTTGGTTATTTTACACGTATCTCGACTAATTCTCTCTCCGGTCTGGTCAAAAACAGTCATCCACGCCGAAATTAGAATTTTCACGAGAGATAAATTCCTTACGATTTTTGTTCTAATGAATTGCCAAAATTCAGAATCTTGAGGTTCCATTTGAAATGTTTTGAATTCATCAACAATTTTACGCTCGTCCCATCTTTCTGAATCACCCCATTCACCTCAACGTGGATTATGTAAGAATAATTATAGATTTTAAGCACAAATTTATAATTAGAATTAAGAACTATTGCTACTGAATTTTTGGCTAAATCAACAAATATTAGAATTATGATGTGAACAAAATAATTTTAAGTGTTATAATTTGAAATAAAGCATGCAAATAATAGTTAGATCATATAACATGCAATATAAATAAACACATAAAATGTATAAACATGTAATTTATATAAATTAAATAAATTAATTTGGAATGAGTTGGTCTGCGAGTCCGAGAGGCGTGTGATCACTATCCTAAAGTAGTTGAGCCTCCGCACATGAGGGTATTGACGGACACTAACGACTCCAAGATCCAACCCAGATGTTCGCAGCAACACCTTCTTAATGGTCATGTCCATTGAAAAGTTGGAATGAACCTGACTTGAATCGAGTTGCCCAAAATAAAATAAATGATAATTGAAAAGTGGGCTGAGTGTAAAAGAAGGAATAGAAAAGGTAGGCCAAAGTGTAAAGGAAGGAATTGAAAAATAGGCCAAAATGTACCAATGATATGTGCCATTGGAAAGTCTACCGAGCAATAGGAAGTGTTGATTTCGTACACTACTAAAAATTTTCTCAAATCCACCTTTATATAGTCACTGTATAACCCATGGCTTTCAAAAATCACTCTAAATATTTGACTATTTGATTTGGCCCTTTGCCCGTAATGTGTAACTGATTTTTATTCTTTTTCATTGTTTGCCTTGAATAAAACTAATAATAATTATTATTTTTTAATATATACACTAAATAGGGAAAAAGAACTATAACTGAAATTCATAATTTAAACATAATTAAAAAAATTTAAAAACTTAATATTTATTTTTACAGATTATTCAATCAATCATATATATATATATATATTACTTTATTAGATATATAATGCTTGTGATTGTGTCATATCATGCGATGAATATGAGATAGTGCACATAAGTGATGTGCACATCATTATTCAAAATGCTTGGATTCTATTGCTTCATATATGAGAAATTCGAGAGCAAACATTTTTTTGTAGAATGTAATACGTTTTGTTGGCAATATGAATGGAGGTTCAACTATGATACTAAAAAATAATTTTTCAGCACAACGCCTCCACTTTTGTCCAATAAGAATGTTACACATATAATTTTTTTCTCGTTCACTATTTTTAAAATTTAATTATTTAATATAATACTAGTAATAAATTATCCAAACTAAAATTAACAGCACATAGTATGCACTTTACTCAACCACTTGTGCATTTTAATACAAAGCCAAAAACACAAGTGAGCTGTACAGCTAAGAATAACGTGCATCACCGCTGGTATTTGCCTACCAAAACAAATTCCCTCTCAAATGTTATTTAAATTTAATTTGTGAACTAAATAAATTATTACTATTGGATTGATAATAGACTCTAATGTTAGTTGAGACGCGCTATCGATTCAATTTTTGTGATGTATTAGGTCATCAAATAAGATTAATACATTGAGTTCAAATAATATTTTCTTAAAAAAAAAGTTAAACGAAATCTAATTCAATATAATACAACTCAAAGGGTTTTTTTTGAAACGGGGGAAATCTCTAATCTATAATCAAGTAAAGACGTGTTTTTGTCGCTCAATTTTGTGAATCTGAGTAGAACCTAAGGTAAATTCCGTGTGAATGAATTGGTTTCTCAATTCATACATCACTTAAATCAAGACTTGCACTTTAATAGAGATTCAAATCTCCACTAAAAGACTTGGATGGTTGTATACGGTTTGTCTAAATAACTAAAATTTGTCCTACCAACTAAATACGTTTTTTATCGTTTAATAGACTTGAATTATTAACTTCAAAAAAATAAAATCTTCCCAAAATAAAAAATACTATTACACCAAATTTCCGTTGCTCTCAGCCACTCGTACCTCCCACTTGACAATTACAAAAGATAATGGAACCGCTGTAAGTAAAGAAGATTTATGGAGACATAATCAATACACATCACCACGAAGGGTGGTCTAATGGGGTACCAGCCTTACTCCTCACCTTGAGGTTGGGAGTTCGAGTTTTGGAATTTCTATTGGAGTTTGGTGGTTGGCCGCTATACTGGTCTAGTTAGGTTTGGTCCCGATAGGTGTTCCGGGCACGGTCAGAAACCTCATGCTCTCACCAGTGAAAGCCTATCGGATAGTCGCACCTCGTGATCTCACCAGTAAAGGCCTATCGGGTAGTCGTTGGGCACTCATATTTACCCCCCTTTCATATTAATCAAAAAAAAATAAAATCAATACACATCTAACCATGGATATAAGATAGATCCACATGCTTGGTATACTTTTTCTTCCACTAAAATATTATAAACAAAAAGAAAAAGGAACTTATAAAGAGAGTAAAAACAAAATGCTTATTATTAATTTAGACAAAAGAAGCTTCCTTTTCAATAAAAAATTAGAGCAACATCGTGTGTATAAATAGATGCATATATCCATATGGAAGAATATAAATTTGTCTCCTTTTTTTCACCCCTAACATTTATGTATTTTGTACCAGCGTACGTTGAATATAAATTACATAAACAAACTACATTAATAATCTCTATTTTTAATATGAGTGCCCTGTATCTTGAAACTTATTCATTGATTCTTTCAATTCGTTATGCTTTTATAAATATTTAAAATATATAACAAATGTGGGATGGACTGTCATCGTTTTAAGACTCGTTGTTTCAGATTTGATTTCCTTATAATTTCTTAAGAATTAGAAGATTTTTTCAGTTCTCTTTGAATGATCGGGATCTATACATATAAACAGATTTAACTGATACAATTTTTTTTTAAAATTTTAAAAATTCAAAATTTACTTAATCTATTGGTAGAGACAAATCTTCATCATTCAAAAGAGAATTAAAAGATCTTTTAACAATTTAGTTTTTTTTGTCTTAATTAAGTTATTTCATTAATTGTTATCGTGACATTAATGGGAGACTAACTCACTCTGATCGATTTTAAAATGGACCCATAAATTTAATTGAGAAAAAATTAATAATTAGGTGACTAAATTGTAAAAGTTTAGGAAAACAAAGCGACCAACTAGGATGAAAGAGAAACCGGTTGTCCCAGTTTCCGGTTCAGGTGAGCTTTTGAAACTGTAAGATGCCAATGCCCGGTCTGGACTTCGCTGCAACGGACTTCAAACTTCCTTCTTCCTCGGTGTTTCTCCCAACAGGTCTCTCTCTCTCTCTCTCTCTCTCTCTCCTCATATTCATACGAGTGATTGGAAAAGGAAAATGTGTGTTCTGTATTGGTAAAGCAATGGACTTTGTAAATAAATCTGGTTTTACATGTTTAATGTGGACTTTTTTGGTTGGTATTCTATGCTTCAACTTGAATTTATTTTATTTTATTTTTTAACATTTTGGGTTATTTCTTGTACGCAGAATTATGGGTTGCGTCGAAATTTCAGAATATTTGATTTTGAATATGAAGATCATTTGTGTGATGTGCTGAGATTGAATTTGTTTGAGACCAACCGGAAAAATGGGTTGTTTCTAGATTTTTCTAATAACCTCTCTCTCTCTCACGCACACACACATACATGCGTCTTCTTATACCCTGAAATTCAAGCAAAATTTGAACTCTGTTTCATTTTCCAGTGTAGGTCTGGGCACGACGCAAGAAAGTTTAGGACATATATTTATAATCCGTCGTGTCCATCAGAGAAATTTAAGCACTTGAGGTGAGAAACTAATTTTGGGTTTTTGAACTGGAATATATTCTTCAGAAGTTGTGTCTATTTAGACATGAATACAAGTTACGGCATGAGAATTTAGCTCACCCAGTTGCTAGAATTTTTTTTGGAGAATGGGAGAGGGTGATATTTAACAATAATGGAATGCAAGTGAGGTTTTTGATTGGTATTGGTGGCTGTGTGGTATGGACTTAGCCAAGAGTGACAATATGATTGATCCTCCTATTCAACCCTGCAACTGTTACAAAGTTACAAACTTGACCCAAACGATTTTGGACTCAACTCAAACCTCAAAATTTAAAGATGAATACATTCTTGGAGAGCAATTGGGATGGGGGCAGTTTGGCATAATTAGATCATGCTCGAATAAGTCCACTGGTGAAGTCTTGGCTTGCAAGTCCATCGCTAAAGAAAGATTAGTCACCTCAGAGGATGTGCGCAGCATCAAGCTTGAGATTGAAATAATGACTAGGTTGTCTGGGCACCCAAATGTGGTGGATCTCAAGGCAGTTTATGAGGACGAAGACTATGTCCATCTTCTGATGGAGCTTTGTGAGGGTGGGGAACTTTTCCATCGGATTGAGAAGCATGGGGGGTTCTATGAGGCTCAGGCTCGAGTTCTTTTTAGGCAGCTGATGGAAGTGATTATGTATTGTCATGACAGAGGAATTGTTCACAGAGATTTGAAGCCAGAAAATATCCTCTTGACTGCAAAATCATCCTCCTCACCCATCAAATTAGCAGACTTCGGTCTTGCAACCTATATCAAACCCGGTAAGCTTTTATCCATGTTTGTTTTTCTCCAAAAAAAACCATATTTTTTTGGTAGTCCTGTCTTAATTTTCATTGTAACCATAAGCATGCCAATTAATACTGTTTTCTTAATCACATGCAATAGTATATGTTTTAAATTAAGTGTTTAAATTCTTGTATACATTTTTTGTATGGCCAGCATAAGCACAATGGGTTTGTATCAACAGGGAAAAATTTGTGTGGAACTGTTGGGAGTCCCTTTTATATAGCTCCTGAGGTTCTGGTAGGAGGTTATGACCAGGCAGCAGATGTGTGGAGTGCTGGGGTTATTCTTTACATTCTCCTCAGTGGATTGCCTCCTTTTTGGGGGAAGACCAAATCGAAGATCTTTGATGCTGTTAGGGCTGCAGATCTGCGGTTCCCTCCAGATTGTTGGGATCACATATCTTCATCTGCCAAGGACTTGATATCTGGAATGCTATGTGTAGATCCTTCCAAACGGCTCACTGCTACGCAGGTTCTTGGTATGTTGATTGTATAAATGTTTACTTTATATTATTTCTTTGTTAGTTTCTACACATCTGTTTAGTATCTAAGAAGCTCAAATTGTGATTGTGCATGGTTGTCTTGCTGATCAAGAAGCTGTTCAAACATTCCACAGCTTATTGCATGAATGGTCTAGCAGTAGAAGAGGACATTGTCCTTGATAAGTTGTTGGGAACTTCCAGTTGTAATGGGCATGTTCTGACCAAGCACATAGTGGTTAGGCCATCAGGCTCATCTAAATTATGCTGCCTTGCACTTTCCCATCCTTTGACCTTTTTGGTTGTCCATCTCTCAACCGTTTGGCTGATGCCTACAATTTGAGTGTTGTTGGTGGTTAGTACTGATAACGCTTAAGCTCATTTTCATCGCCACTGCAAAAGTATAAAATCACTATTTATGCTTTTGACATGACTCAAATTGAAATGCTTGTATCAGATGCATAATGAGATATGCATGGGTCCAAATTCTGTTGTAATAGGAGTAAATGTCCTTGTACAGCTCACTTCTGGATGAAGGATCTAGCACAAGTAGCTCGAGAACCACGCGAACACATTAAGCTTCAATGTAATCAACTGGAAGCAGGTGGTGGTTCTTTTGCTACCCCACTCAATAGTAGAAATCAGGACTACAGCTTTGATGATGGATCACCCGCAGTTGATACCAATGTGGAGAATTCTCCTGCATTCACCTGCAGATCATCGTTTTCTTCTTTCCTGGTGGACCCGAGCACACCATGCTCGATATCTGGATGCTGTTCTTTCAACAGCTGCTGTGAAACAAATGTGCCAGAGTTCTCGTCTCCAGTTCCTTCAATGCTGAGCTTTACCTTCTTCAGTCCAATTTCTGCTGATGAGCAAGTCAGTGGCTCATTGAGTGAAAAATCCAAAATATCAACACTGGATCGAGGTATTGAAAATATCCTACATATCTCTTCCATATGTTTTAATGAAAACCAAATCAATCAAAAAAACTGTTCCAATGCTAGTGGTTGGTGAGTCACTAGTGATAATGAGGAACATTCTACTGTAAGTCATTGACACACATGATATGAATAAAGCAAGCATAATGGGCATTGAATCCGACCCTTGTTCTTGGATTGAACTGGTTTTCTATTTGACATACAGGTTCAAGCTTGAGAACGTTATTTGTGTTGCCAGATCCTTCGGTATTAATTAGACATAAGCTAGGAGACATGGAACATGGGACAGAACTTCGCAGAGGAGAAGAAACAAGTGGATCTAAGGTTGCAGGTATCAACAGCAAAAGAAATCACACAATTGGGCATGGCGAGCTCGATCAGCTTAATCTCAGAGTGACTGAAGCAGTTATTCGCTGGGCATCCTGCACTCATATCCCTAGTGCCCCTTCTCTTAGATCTTCCCTTGTGTGGTAGAAGAATGGAATTTCAAACTAATTATTAGAGAAATGAAAGTCTTGGTTTGAAGAGTGTGCATGTCTTTGGTCCTTTTGGGTTTGATTAGAGTATAATTCACCGTTGTAGTTGCACAATTCTTAGTCATTGAAAAGCATCGATGGTTCTGCTCTCTGACCATCGAATGAAGATCCTACCATGATTCTTTCTCTGCAACTGAACCATGGCGAGCTTGATTTCACAATAATAACACGGTATCATTGTTACATCGAATACTTTCCCGTGATTTGAACCGATCAATCCAGAAATAAGCTGAATGTGACAAATTTTTTATTTGATAATTAGACAGATTTTCAATGTTTGGGTTAGATTTAGATAAGAGATTTCAGTCCAATATAATAAATTTGATAAAATGTAACTTGAGTATCATTTTTTTAGTACAACTTGAATTTGACCTGAACTAGTGAATTCAGATTCAACCCAAATTATATTATCCTAAGTTCTAACTAGAATAAAATCTGAGTAATTGTCAGCTTGCCCAAATTTCACCCTAATTTTCTTGGATTTTTTGGGATAGATGCGTACGATGGTGAGAAGATGCCCGAGCACAAAGCACATTCCATGTAATGCTCAAAATGCAAGTAGAAATCACAAGCTACAAGTACATCACCACCCACCATTTCAAGGAATCACAGAGGAGACTCTTCAAATGCACATTGTTTCAGTTAACTCAGTCTTTCTCTAACAATGATAAACACAATTCCATTATAGTATTTGAAATCAAATCTTAAAATCCCATTGCTAAAGTACGTAAATTAAAAAAAAAAAAAAAAAACCACTAGCTATTTCTGCTCTTTTGCTTTGCATCACTCTGCAAAAGGTACAGGCGAAAAAGAAAAGAAGGAAAAAAAAAGAACTAATTAGGAACTTGTAGCCTGCTTGATTTTACTAATGGGCTTATTTCCTCATATTCTTCATCTTCTTTATTTTCTGTTGGTTTCTTTTCTTCTTTGAGGTAAGATTTTGCGTTCCTTCGATTGGAGGCGGCATTTGATAATGGAATCCGATTGGAGGCTTTGTCGTCAGGCAGCATCTTCATGATGATTCCCATTGCAATGAGCAGTAGCCCAGACCCATGCTGTTCGGTTAGTGGCTTTGTAAATATCAAGTAGGACAACAGCAAAGTAACAGCCTTCCTTGCAGTTGTGATCTACATGCCGATATCAATCAATATCCAGTAGTTAAAATATCAAAGTGAAGACAAAGACAGTAACGAAGGCAATGTAATTACCATGGCAGTGGTGGCAGCCCCAAAAATAGCTATAAGCGATAAAACAGAAACTTGACCAACGAAAGTAGCCATGGCTTCAAATACCAACACACCGTACACATAAGGATGCTGAAAATGCAATAGCAAAGTGACTATCAGCAGAATTTTAACAGAGAACCAATGAATGAAATAAAAAAACAGCACCCAAGAAGAGAGGGGCAATAAGTAAATCGAGTCCACATCGATAAAAATGGTTATTCCTAATAGCTTTTGTTTTTGTAACAAGAGAAGTGGAAACAGTCCCAGCATTTATTTTATTCTGCATTCGCTTTGTCTCTTTTATTTTTGTGCGCATATAGCAAAGAAAGAACAAATATTATATTTCCTTTCTGGCCCAATAAAAAACCCCCTGTTTCCAGAGGTATAAGTTATAACTAATAGGTAGTTGTGGGAAAAAAAAAAAAGCAAGAAAAGACAGAAGGACGACACATGGAAACACATCATTGGCTGCTGGTCTGGAGAAGACTTTTACTTGCTTGAGGCATTATTTTATCGTTATTTAGCAAATAATTTATTCCAATGTCTAACTGGAAAGGAAGGACAATCTTACAAATGTTTGTAAACTAATGAAGTAGATGGTCAACTACCAAATCATTGACTTCTCCTAAGAAATAATCAAGGTGCACATGGTGGGTACGTTACCCATTGCTTAACGCGAAACTTAGGTCCCATACAAGTTTTAAAATTTTGAATAACATAATGAAAAAGGGGAGACAATGAAATGGGGTAAGAAATAAGGGAAATGCCTTACCTGTGAACAAGAATTCCAAGCCTTGAACAATTCCCCTGTTAGTACCATGGGTGGAATTAGAAAAGGCAAGCCAACCACTGTGGAGCAGAACAGCATCTCCATCTGTAAGAATCAAAATCATATTAATAAACACAAAATGAAGTGCACTTTTGTCGTGAATTTTCGGTCATGCACCTTTGATCGACAGATAATGCTAGAAAACAAGGATCACCTGTGTTGTTTCAGGATTCATGGTGAAAATTGCTTCCTGCAAATTGCCCAGAAAGGAATCCATGACTAAAGCACCCATAATCATCACAACACCAATGACGCTGAAATTCGGAGAAGTATTGGCATCTGCCAGGGTGAAAAGAATCAACCCGACAACTAGAAGCAGGGCCGACAGATATTCATGTGCAGGGTATTTTCTTCTCAAGCCAGGGATGAAGGCACCCATTACCATGACAGGTAGTACCTACAATTACACAATCACAGTAGCTCGTAACTAATTAAGGAGATGCTCTTTAAACAAATAAAAGCTTCCTACGTCAAAAGGTCAACCAATTTCAACTGGCAGTAAAAATTAAAAAATTATAGGTCAACAAGAAAAATTCACAATGCTTTGATTATTCTCATAACATAGAATAAAGTAATTAAACAATATATTAACAAAACTAGAACAAGAGTTGTATGAAGGAGAGCTGGTCTAATTTCAACATTTGAAAAAGTCGCAATGAAGACCGAATCTAAACTATTTTTTGGTGTATACCTTTGTGGATTTGAACATAATCTGAGCTGGATAGTTGAGAAATGCTAATGATCCCTTTGTTAACCCATGAGAACCCATAAGAACAGCAGAAAGCTTCACGTATGTTTTCCATGGATTCACCATTTGCTTCATGGTGAAACCCTGTAAGTATATGAGTACCAAATACACAAAGCCTTGCACAAATGTAAAATACCATCCATAGCTGAAAAAAAAAAGTGAACAGAATGTATACAGATGAATTATACCATACAATTTAAATGACAAACATATTTAGAAAAATACAATCTGGCAGACCTGAATTGAAGCCGATTATACACATACTCCTGCAATCATAAACATCAAATTATATAGTTAATCAACCCCATAACTCCATGTTGAACAATTGACCAAATTATATACCAAAACAGCTTAACAGGACAAGTCACAACTAATGTAACAGTGCACCAAAACAGACAAGGAACAATTCGAAGCTGTAGCTTCGAAGGCATTTCTAAAAGTCCTCGCCATTGAATCAGTCAAGCAGCGGCTAATTATTCTCATGTAACAATGAAACACAATCTCACTCGAACCAGGAAATTGGAAGAAATCCCATAACAGGGTAATCAAAAGAAAGTTTGAAGACATACAAAATCGAATTGACCCAACATTTTTTTCATTAAAATTCTTCATCAAACGAAGATGGCAGAAACAGCTATATCAAATCAAGAAGCACCCATTTTCTTTAAAGGATAAACAATTAAATTTATTCCCAAACTGCACAATACACATGCGTATATATCGACAAAGTATGATATTACATAACAGAGAGACACAAACAAACCTCGCAAACGCCATTCACGAGATAGCCAAAAAAGAACCCAGAAGAGCATATTAGGAATTGTTGCCATCTGGGTCGATCAGTTAGAGAAATCCCAAACAGAGATCTAGCTTGATCTTCGCCCTTCATCTCTCGCTGTCTCTCAAACCCTGATCACCCGACAGTTTGAAACAGAAGAAAAATCGACAGATTAACGGACTGGTCTGTGCTACCGTTGCATGGCACTGTGTACCGAAACAGAGAACGAGAGGGAGGTGCAAAAAAAGCGAATGGATTTGATGACATTCACACGAAAGGCATAAGAATTCGAGTAGACTTATGAGATACACTTTCTCTCCTTTTATTGTGACGCAACACCTATTCACATCACCATGTGGAGAGATAGAGATAGAGAGAGAGGCTTGAAAGCAGGAGGGTTTTAGGTGATGAAAAAGATGCTCATGAATCAACAACAATTTTGACTTTCTCGAGAAATTATTTTCTTGACACGTTAGAACGGGTATTGGTCAAATTATAGAATAAAGCTAAACTAACTAAAAATAGATGAAAAATTAAAACTAAATAATTTTATTATTGTTATAATGATAGTTTTAATTTTACTTTAATTTATTTAAAATTATTTTGTTTTTTGTTATAAGGCGTTTATTCATGGTTTCACGAGTTCGGATATTGATCATTGTAGTTTAAGTGAGTTTAGAATAGAATTGTTCACCCAAGCTAACGACTAAAAATTTTTAGATATTATGCTCCGAACAGATGATTTGCGGAAGTTTATATTTTTTGGCCGATCCTATCCGATTGAGGATAATGTTTTGACCTAAATTTCGTCCAAAATATTGGCTTGAAAGATCGGGTAGGAATGTGAAATGCATCACGAATTTTAAAATTTTAAGTTATTAATTTTTGGGTCATTTTTATAAACTCAATTACTAAATTTTTTGACTACTTTTACGACTAGACTATTAAAATATAATATATAGATATGTAAACCAACACAATAAACTAAAAAAAAACTGATTAATATGTACCATAAATAAAACATATCACAAGTCATATGCTTCCTTAACAACGTTTTTTATAACAAACAAAATAACATTGTTTTATAAAACACATTATTTAAAAAAAAAATTAAATATACATGTGGATCAGGTAGGAATGCAAAAAAATTATGAGTATTTTGAATTTTAACCCGACATTTATGAAATACTAAAAAAATATTCTATTAGTCGACTGAAAAAATATGAAAGTCAAATTATCGAGCAAGATAGAATTTTGAACACCCCCTAGTTTATAACATGTCTAGTGAGAAATAAGGGTTGCTGATTCTTATACTCTGTTTAATATGAATGATGGAAAGTAAGAGGGATACACTTTCAATATATTTTTCTTTCTTTACGTTTGGTAAGATAGATGAAAAATAAAAATAATTAATTTTTTTTTGTGCTTGGTAAGATGGAAAAATATTTTTTTAATTTTATTTTTAATTTTTTTAATATATAAATACATATTTTTTCATTGTATTTATATATGCAATTAATATATACATAATATATGTATATATCAAAAGATATATTTATATAATAAAACACAATACAATACAATTCAAATATCTTTTTAAATTTTGCTTTAAAATTAATTTAACGACTAATATTAACACCCCAAATTTAATAGAAAAAATAAACCCCTAAGAGTACGTTTGTGAAAACTTTTTAAAAGTTCTTATGTGACTTATAACTTTAAGTACTTTAAAAAAAAAAAATATAGTGTTTGGAACTATTCTACCGACACCCCCACCCCCATCGCCCCTCCTTCATCACCACAACCATCACTATCGTCGACCTACCACTACAACTACACCAATCGCCCCACCACCACAAGTACTGTCGCTACCCTACCACCACTACCACACCCATCACTTTACCACACCCATCACTTTACCACTACCATCCAAACCATTTTTGCCACCCCCACTACCCCCATCACCATCACCATCTCTACCACTTTTTCCACAACAACCACCCCCGTCATTGCTGTTGCAATCGTTATCGGACACCTCATCACCACTGCACTACCATCATCATTCGTACTACTTCTCTCTCCCCCCACCATTACCACTGCCGTCATCTTATCACCATCGCCACTATCCCACCGTCACTCCTACCACCACCACCACTGCCATCACTATTGCCACTTACAGTTGCCACTATCATAATCGATTGTCGTCATCTATCACAACCATCACTGTCTTTAACCACCACCACTGTCGCCTAACACCACTTTCACTACAATCGGTGCTTAAATTATTTTCTCGCTCCTCTATTTTTATAATTTAATTTTGGGTGTGAATACAAATATGTTTATTGTTGACCATTTTTTTTTATTATTTTGTGCCTTCAGGCACAAGAAATAACTATTAGACAAATAAGATACATTTCAACATAAATAATTAACTTTTCATCCACTTTCTTTCTAATTTTCGAGAGATTGATTTTGATGAATTAGAAGAAAAGCTCATCTATCCACTTTTTCATCATTCTTATTTTCTTCCTTACCAAACATGATGTTTTATCTATCTCTCTAACTTTTCATCATTTTATTTTTTTATCGTACCAAATAAAGAGATTAGGAGGCATGAGAAGTGATAAACCTGAAACCTCCGCATTACCAAATTGTTAGACTCAACTACTGAACCATCCTAAGAATTTTTAAAATTTAAAGTTAACTATTATCTCATCTGGTATCTTATTTAAAATTTATGTTTGATTTGCAATACTCCAAAATAAATACGTTACCCTATATTGTATCCACGTTCTAATTTTAATTGCAATAAAGAAAAAAAATGATAATTTATAGTTTACACTTTTAAAATATACACATAATTTTTATTAGATTATTGAAGTTTCAATTTATACAGTTACATCCTTAAAATTTTAATCGAGTTTCAATTTAGTCATTCTATACAATTATATAAATTTATTCCAACAAAAAAATGTCGCTAGAGTTGTCCATAAAATATATATTTATCTAGTAAAAAATATTTCTCTTAAATATATCGATATTTCTCACTTTATCTCACAATATCTCTCAAATTATCATTCTATTTTTTTTTTTGCAAAATCAAATGAAAAAAGTAAGGCCTTCTACCCTACATATAACATATTTTTCACTAGCCAAATATACATGTAATAACTAAATTCATATTCAAGTAAAATTTTAAGGATTTGATTGTTACAATTGAAACTTCAAAAATCAAATAGAAATAAAGAGTTCAAAGGTTGGGTAAAAAAAGTTTAGCTAATGGAGATATCTTATAGGAACGAGTAATTGGGGCTGATAGTCAAATGATCTCGAACGAATTTGAGTTGAGTTTAAAAAATCTTATTTTTTTAATTGAGTCTAAAAAATTGTTTAAGTTCGGTTCATTTTGAAAATGAGCCAAGCTTAAATGAACCTAAAATGAGCTGAACCCGAATATTTGCACATAAACGAATCAAGTTTGTCGAGTTCGAATCGAATTTGTCGAGCTTATTTTCCAAATAAGAGGCTTGTTTTCCTAAAATGGCTTCCCTCTTTACTAAGAGGCTTCCATGCATAGCCTTTCTTTTGTTGAGTTGCAACAGGATAAAGGAAACCGATTGATAAACTTGCATGAGATTGGCTATTCACTCACTTTTTTCTATTAATTTGCAGCGGCGATAACAACCCTACTAATAACCCGTAAATCATGCCAAACTAAAACGGATCAATATTCGAATGAAACGGATTCGAATCTCTCTTAGAATAGTTTTCATGCAGATCGAGTAACTCACATTAACTACACTAGATACATTTTTTTTTATTATTCTATCTTCTGATCGACTGGATTGGTTACCCCCAACCAACTAAAAACACCCCACCCCAAAAAAAAAACAGAGAGAGAGGCAGAACTAGCGTATGGGCTTCCGGATATGGCTTGGCTGCTTGTTAAACTAAACAGATGGATTGTGGACCATAGAGAAGGGGCTTGTTGTTTAAGGCTTATGCTGGGTCATTTTTAACTCAAGCCTGCTTCACCTCACTGAACTTCATACTTCTGTACAAGCCCATTGATTTTATCTGGACAGAGTATGTAGGTGTTTTTGGGCCTCACGTTGGTCGGAGTGGTAATGCTCCAGATCTATACCTGTTGGTGCTGGATTCGACTCCTTCACCTTTCTTCGATTTCTTATTTTTTCCCGATACATTAAAGAGGACCCGAAGCCGAGTGTGTAGAACCCATTCACCCGTATTGATACTTTATCTGAAGTTTGCATAACATATTTTAAGATAAATAGCAGGATAAGGTATGCCATGGCTGCCCTATTGGCAAATATGAAATCATTTAAAGATATCCATCGTAAATATAGATTATGATATAATTAAATATGATTTTTTGTTTGTTCTTAGTTTAATGGTCAAGGATATCTAGACTAGTTTATGCGCATTTCGAATAATCTCATCCCTGGTCCGGTCAAAAGTAAACCATTCACACCGAAAATAAGGTATTTATGAGCGATAAATTCCTTATGATTTGACCTCAAAAAATTATCAAAATTGATTTAGTTTCATGTAATCAATCAATAATAAATCCATGTAGCTGCTTCAGCTTTTAGTTGTCCCTCCATTTCCAACAAAAACAAGAGGAAACAATTTATTTTATTTTATTTGTGTTCTGGGGATGAAAAAAAAATAAAATAAAATAATATCACATAAAAACACAAATTCCTAAATATGTTGTTGTCGTCAAGACCATTGCTGTAAGAACCATTCAAAAGAATGATTCTGATGATTAGCATCCCAAAAAAAGAAAAGTAAAAGTAAGAATTAATAATCATAGACACTAAACTATACATAAGAACATAATTATTTAGGTGATTGAGGGGGACATCTTTTAGGAACCATCAACAGCTCTGTTGACACCTCCCAGTCCCAGCATATATTATAAACACATGAGAGAGAGAGAGAGAGAGAGAGAGAGAGTTGGAATGTATATATACACACACACATATATGCATAAGTATATTATTGTGTGGACCACATTGGATGCTTTCTTGGTTGTTTAGAGTTGTTTTGGGAACCAAATCATTCAAGTTAAATGCACCTACGCATAACAAATTCTATAATCATAGTCTTCTTTTCCTTTGAAGTAATATATATAGTTATTTGTTTTAGTGGGTAGCTGAAGTTCTAGACATAAACAATTCTGTGTCTTCTGTAATATTAATTATAATAATTAATCTGCATCTTATTGGCCATTTTTGGAATGAAAGCATAAGATTTGTCTTTGCTTTCCAAATTTAGAAAGCAATATAAAAATATTTCATTCTTAAAATAATTCTGCAGAGATATACAAAAAGGTATTCAGTGAAAGATATTCAAATAGAAGGCTTTAAAGTAATATTTCTCTCCAAGAAGTAACAACACTTTTTCCAAAAGGATTTCATTCTTATCGTATTACAATATTTTTGAGAGCGAGTGTTGGCTCAATGGTTAGGCTACTTCATTAAGATATTTTTGTCAAATAATTATTTCGTGAACACATCATCTCCACACACTAGATATAGTAAGGTTATGTGTGTATTATACGCTCCTCGAATTCTACAGTGATGGAAGTCTTATGAACGATTACCCTTTAGATCGGTTTGAAAGTTCTCATGTAAAATTAGTAAGGTCACTGTGATGGCTGGACTTAATAGCTAAACTTTTCAGGGGAGATTTGCAGTGCTTCAGCCAGCTAAACATCTTTACAAGAACACCATATTGCCAAAAAATTTAAATAGATGTGTTAATTCCATCCAAGGTGAATATAGTACCAGAAACATGCATAAACAAGTTCAAGGTGAAGTATCAAACTTCCCGTGTAATCCCTATATTACCCAATGTGATTGTGAAATATTAGTACGATTGATCAAACTAAAAGATCTAGTTGGTTAAATTAATTTACACTATAATTAGTAAGGATACAAATTTGTTATCCTAGCACTTAATTCGCTAGCTTAGTTGCAGGTGGCCATGCCAAGTAAACATATTTTTATTTTTTTGACGAAATTATTTTTTAAAAACGTGTAACCAAAATTCCCTATTTGACCCATCTTGGATTTGCAGGCCCCACCATATCACCATCCTGTAATAATACCTAGTGAGGAAGAGAAGGGGCAGGGGGGGCTATGTCGGCCACAATTATGTAGTGATAGTCAAACTTTGTTTTATCATTCAAAGAAAAAAAAATTTCGGCTTCTGATATATTATGAGATTCTGTATCAGACAAAGCCCCCCACCCCACCAAAGACACCTTTTCTATTTGATTTTCATGAACCAAAAAGTAGCAGAGCACACTAAAACAACTTTCAACAACGATGTCCCATGGCCGACATCTCTCCCTGTTTCTTTCTCTCTCTCTCTCTCATGAAAGATCGTGATGACTTGTCTCACCATTTCTAAGACCTTAAGAGGTTCAAAAACAACTTGGCAACGACAAGCTAATCTCTGTATCGGCTTTCTATATTTCCGGCACAGTAAAATATGACAGAAGTTCATGAAGACTATGGTTTGTGAAAACAATTTAAATTTGATTGAACATTCTTAGCAAGTGGCAATTTTCCGAAACTCTTTAAATTCAATCCAAGCCTTTGTTTTTTTTATTAAAAAAATCCAGGGCATGCATGACAACGTCAATTATAATCTTTTTAAAAAATGATAGGTGAAGGTTACCCATAATTAATGCAAAGTTCTTACAATGATATTCATCATGTGCTGTTCTTTTTAAATACTACTAGAGGTCCTGCACATGATTACCTCTATAAATATGATCATAAAAGAGTGAGGTAGGAAGAGAGAAAAGAGTTTGAAAGTGTCGAGAAATCAAGAAAGAGTTAGGCAATTCATAGGAGTGAAAAAAAACTATGATTTGTTATTTGAAAAAAATGGAGGGAAATAATGACATCTCTTTTTATCAATGGTGGTAATTAAATGGAGTTAAAGAGGGAATTACAAGTAGCTAGTTATTTAAGAAGAAATGAATGATAGTACATAAATTTTAAAAGTAGTCGCCAAATGACGCGCTCTCCCTTTATATAATATATAATTGTTAACCTACAAACTAATCAAAGAATTTAAGTTGTTAAAGAAATTCAAAAGCATGACCTACTCTACTCTATATCATGTTAAACAATTATTTCCTCATAAACTTAACTTTTAAGGTATTAGAGAGCATTCAAATTAATCTGTTTGTCCAATGTTACATAGTCTCCACACATGAAACTTTTTTTGTTTGTATAAGTGAAGAAAAATGAAACTTAGTTGACGGACGGAGGAGTCAATATATACACATTTGTACCAAATTAATGTAAAAGGGCAGGTTATGTTGACTCACTGAAGAGTAGATGATCATTTTGAAATGCACTTCAGATGGAAAGAGCACATGGCGTTTAGTAATTGCTGTATCCAGAAAGAGAAATGTTGATTTTATTCTCCTAGTTCACTAGGCACCATCATTCTTAAAACAAAGCACACATTTGCATTCAAGAAATGATTTAGTATAGTTTGAATTCAACCTCGCGCTTCATGACTTCTCTCTCTCTCGTAGAAATTGCTATGCCACTCATCTAACTTTTACATTTATAAGCATATCCACCCTATAGAACAGTATAAAATCTTCCTAATGTCAAGCTCAATGGAAAAGGGATCCAATTCATAAAAGTGACATTTCCATTGTCAATCAATTAACACAGGCCATGCAATGCTACCCTACAGTTGTTTCTGTATTTTTTACTAAATTTTTAAAATTTTCAAGCCCGAATTTGCATGGATAACTATTGCAGGACCTGTACTTCTTAGGTAGAGATCGATTCTTAGTTTTATAGCAACTTGGTGTTTCCAAAACGACATCCAATTGGATTAAAAATTATGTCGTTGTGAGTCCAATACTTGGGTCATTTTGGGAGGAGTTCCCCCGACGAACAGGAGAGGATCTCTACACCTACTTTTCATCCTAGCTAAGTTCCAGAATCTTTCTTTTCTTGGCATCAAGAAAGTTTCATTTTCAAGCAAGAGTGGACATCGATAATGAACCCCTAAGATCTTGTTAATGATTTCTTGGGTGAAGTTTGAATTGTTAAGCCATCCAAGATGGTGAAGATTTCAACTGTATGTTTGCAAGAAGTTACAGTGGTATACACTGAAGAACCTATTGAACCTGGCCATGTTTGCGCCCGCCCCGGTGGTTGAATATAAAGAATTTTTTTTTTTAAGTTAAACCCATTTAAGGCAAATTTTATTAATAACAAAATTATAAAGAGAGGAGAGGAGAGGATATAAACCTTTCCCCTTACATAATAAAAGAACTTTAAATACAAAATAAAATCTTATCAATGACTTCAAACGTTACATTTTACGGTCAACGAAGAGTTCAGAGAATATGAGCCAGTTGTCAGTCTAGCAGAAAGTTAGATGAACAGTATCGTGAACAGTACTGGACAGCTGAATATTAATCTGCTGTTTTTTTCGAATAACCCAGTTGAAAGACAATAATAAGAATACTGAAAGACAGAATGCTGAAATAGTAATAGTTGCTGGAGACCTCGTCAAGTAGAACCAATCCATAAAAAATTAATAATATTTAAATTCATAGGATTTCTTTGGCTTTGGCAACTTGAATGTTCTTGATCTTGTCATAATTATAGGTTTGACTTTATCAAGTGTCAAAGCCAAAGCAGACAACTTCTCATCTTTTCTCTTCTTTTTTTTTGCATCTCAACCTTATTGCATATTGATAATAACTTTTTAGAAGATGTTATAAAAGAATTGAAATTATTTTCTTGAACTACTGGTGCCTCCTTTCTATTAGTGTAAAACCCCTTGATTGCTCATGAAGGGAAGACCTCTTAACATAGTCATCTTTTGAATAAACTCTTTTTAGCTTCAAGGCTTTTTGAATCTCCTCCACTGACATGCTTGAAATTTTCTCTCCTTCACTATGAATATTTTTATGGACTACTGCCATCATTTCTGGAGTAATGGACTTTGATTTCTCCCCCCCCCTCCACTCTTAAGTATTCAAAATCTTACTTATAGTGACCATAATCCAACAAGGAAGAGCACTCGTCTATCCCATCGTCTGAGACATCTTCAAAAGAAATAAAAAATTCATTTTCATCCTCCTCATCATTTAAATTAACAAACTTATATGCAGCAGAATCATAGCCTGATGTAACCTGATTTCCGTTAATTCTTGATCAGTGGGATTGATTTTATTTACAATTTGCGATTCTTAGATTTCTGAGTGCTGGTTGATGTTCATAAGATTTGTTCATGATCCTCTTTTTCTAGTATCGAAGTTGACTTAGACAATGGTGGATTCTCTGAATCTTTGGCCTGAGGTTGGTTTCATTGTTCTGATCAGGAGGATTGACATCATTGTTTTGATCAAAAGGATTGGCTACATTATTCTGATTAGAGGGTGTATCACATGCCGTAGGATTCTCAGAATCTATCAGCTGCACACTTTCCTTTGAAGGAATATACTTTCCATGCTGCACTATTTTGTCTTTACTCGAATGATCACCCTTTTCCAATCTTGTAAAAGATTTCTTTTTCTCCATGTCACCTGCTGTAATTATCGAAGATATTTCCTTGCCAAAAGTGATTGTGGTTTCCTTTATTGGATTATTGACTTGCTTAGGCTGCTGTTGCTTCTTCCCTCTCCACTAATGTGTTGGTTTTGAGTGCTTTAACTGTGACTGAGATTTTCCTTGATATGCTGTTTCCTTATTTGTTTTCCCAGAATTTGAATTTTGCATTATTTCCTTCCCCTTAATTTGCTCTACACTTGCCTCTATAGAATTCTTTCCATTGCTCTTGTCCTTAGTTTCCTTTTCTCCTTCTACTAATTCTATGACTGGATTCTTTCCTTCTGAGACCATCAATTGCTCCATTGGTTTCTTCCTCCTGCATTCAAGTTCCTCATGGCCTGTAATTTTTACAGAATTTCTTGTTCCTTTTATATACTATCCGCTGCCATCTTGCATCCTCAACTCTCATATCAATCAAATTCTATTTGGATTATTTGCAAGTAGACTAACCTTCACACATACCCTAGCTATCCCCAGCCCGGACAACGAGAGTGTCGCTTATCATATGCCAAAACTTTGCCTATGAGTTTTACCAGCAAATCCAAAAACGGGTTTCATGAATATAAAGAATTGAATTCATGAATTGAGGGCGACATTTTCATTCAGTCTTTCATCAAAAATATATATATATATATAGTGACATTGTTTGACCTGCTTTAGTTCGGTGGGACCCAATCTGGCATGACACAACAAATCTCAAATTCCGGAAAGAACCCAAGATTTAATCTTGGAAAAATGCTATGTAGATAACCAGTTTCTTCTTTGAATGGTGGTATTAGAGAACCATGTTCTGCCTCGTGTAAGTTGCTTAAGTGATTTGATATCCTTCCACTAGGTACACCCACACTGTATTTTCATGGAGAGAGAGAGAGAGAGAGAATGCTTTGAAACATTCCATGCAATCATAAACCAACAACCCATTACAATATATATTTCCCTACTTTTTTTCGAAGCCAATCTGATATTGCAGATCATTGCATTTGTAACCATGTGATCGTATCATCAAACTATATTTTACCTGTTCCATTCAGAAACTCAAATTCAATTGACAGCTTGTTCTTGCAAATGTATGCGACACATGTTGCCATGCCCTTTCTTTTCTTTTTTCTTTTTATTTTTTTGTCTTTTTATTTTTTTAGCATTTTCTATGTCTAAGGAGTTTCGTTAAAAATAACTCCAAAGACTGTCTACATCAGAATTTCCAGGGGAGTCGTCCGATGGCGGTGACTCAATTCTCGGTGGGCTAACCAACAATCCCTCCGCCATGCCCACCAGCAAATTTGGCATATCAAACAGCTCATCTTCGTCGATGAACTCATGTCCCGGCATTGCCATACATTCACCACCCGTGTCATCACTTCCCGGTAGTCCCACAACCGTGCTCCGCCCACCGCCACTCCTTTCCTCCTTAATAAACGCCGCTGCACCAGCTGCAGCACTACGTATATCCGCCGGGGACGGTGACGCCGGTATGGGATACGAATGAACGTGATTTGGGAAATTCAGTACAGCGTCGCTGCCTTTGAGTGCCAAGGCCGCCACGTCGTAGGCGGCCGCCGCCATCTCAGCCGTTTGGTAGGTGCCGAGCCATATACGTGTAGTCTTACGTGGCTCCCGAATCTCCGACACCCACTTGCCGCTTCGACTACGTATCCCACGATAACTATGGTGTTTTCCGGTACCTGGCCGAGGTGAGCCACCGGAGGAGGTGGAGCTCATGGCGGTCTTTGATGGTGATTTGATCTTTGCAGAAGATATACTCTCACTTGCAGACGCAGTCGCAGTGATAGGTATATTCACTGTAGTATGTACTGATTGGTCCCCCTGGCCCTGGTGCACATTAGGAGGAAGAGAGTCAATGGGCGGTGAGGTAGGGGTTGGAGGTTGGTCTATTAGGCGCACGTTAGTAGAATTTAGAGGGTCAGCCTCAGCCATATATCTATATGTGTGTGTGTGTGTGTGTGTATAAGTAGGTAAAGGTAAAGTGGTGATGGGTGAAGAATTAGGAGAGATATTGAGAGGTTATGTTTGGTATATATATAAGGGGAAGATAGTGTCAAAAAAGTGAAACCGTGGGGAATTCGTGGACACCAAATTGTGAGTTGCAGCTAGGGTTTTAGAATGTGTTTCAGTGTGTGGGAGAGAGGTATGATAAAGAAAGCACACGGATCAAGGGCCAGAAATTAGCTGTAATCTAATATGTTTATGCACAGCCATCGACTTGTCACACATCTATTTTTGGGGCAACTTGGGGTTGTGATGCATTCAATAAATAGAAATATAGTGGTCATGCAACTGGAAAACAACTTAGTGCTAACCAAGTCCCATTTGTACACAAAAGGGTGTGAGATTGCTAGTCTAGGTTAAGAGAAAAAAATAATAACTTTAATTGGAAACTTAAGAAAGTTTTTTACCTAGTCTATTGCATCACAAGAATATCATTTTTAGACTAAATAGCATGTTTTTACAAGTATCTCTTTCGTGGGTATATCTTGAGAACTCGTCGAATATGCCTTTGAATTATATTGACTATCCAAATCTCGATCAAAAATAATTTTTTACGAATAAAAAAATGTAATATACTTGTAGAATCAGAATGAAAAACTTGAAAGCATAAAAAAGGGTGATATGAGGATACTACTTGCAAAATTTCATCCACAATCCGAAAGTTGGTGATCAGTTCAACAAAAGCTTTTTCTTTTTCTTTTTTTTATTTGAGAAAATTCTCAATTAAAAAACAAAATACAGAAAAATTGGAAAATATAGCCAAAAAATAGTGCCTATAGAAGTGTTATTACAAGATTATGTATGAAATTGGTTTGTAACATATGTGATCAGGAAATTTAGCATTAAACATGGCAAGACTTCTTCAGAATTGGTGAAGAAAAAAGCAAAACAGTTTTGTAGGTTTTAGTGAATTCAGCTGTTTTGAATGGCACCAAAAGTCGAATTTGACGTACGTGCAACCTTCCAAATGCCTCCTGTTAATCAAATCATCCAGTGCACCTTCTTGTTGTCTATAATTTTCCCTGATTATCTACGTAATAAGATAATTACTATTTTGAATTTTATTTTTATCACAAGTTAAATAATTTAATTTTTAATTATATTGTTGCTCAATATAATATTTATTTTAGATATTATTCATATAAATATATTAATATTTTTTAAGATCATGTATTTTAAAAAAATCATCATTTTTTAAAATAATAAATAAAAATTAATTTTAAATTATATAATTAAAAAAAAAAAAAATTAATATTTAATATGATATAATCAAATTTTTGAACACTCAAATTTTACTGAAAAAAAATACTGAATTTACTATAAAATAGGGGCTAGTTTGTAATAAAATGAGGTAGTTTGAAATTAATACTAATATTCTATTTTCGACCTCACCTTTTTTTTTGTTTTTTGATCATAACTTGACTCTATTTAGTATTTGGTTTTAACGTCATATAAAAGAACTTCTGGTTAACCCTAATAAGGAAAAACTCAAGTGTTAATAAAAATTAGTTATAAACTTAGATATTTTAAGTTCGAATCTTAATAATCTCTTATGAATATTTTAGTTTCGACGTTAATGACTTACCTTTGGTTGGACGAGAGAGAGAATAAGTTGATGTAAGTATAAATTAGTTCGAACATCTCTAACCATTGAATCAACCAAAAATAAAAATAAACTTTTGATTTGACCCAAAAAAATTATAATATTGAATACAGGACCCATCTTCGATACCATAGTCTACCATGTCAAGGATGAAATTTAAAAAAACAAAAAGTCTAAACCTCGTTTTAGTAGGGGCCCCCGTTATAGTTAGCCATGGAGATTTCCTTCTTCCACGAATGGCTAGAAGTCTCTTCCACACAACTTGTGGATGTCACACAATTTTGGTACTGTTCATGAGTCATTTCATATGGCCAAATCCTTTACCGAATTGTTGCTTAACCTTTTTGGGTATGATTGCTTTACGTCGTCCGGACAATGAAAGAGCTTGATTCCATTTATACTGACTTCTTGTTTTTGTGAATTTTCGAATCTATCTATAAATTTTCTGGATCTGCATGCACAACCATACGAAAGAAAGAGAAGTTTGTTTAGGAAAACATGTTAGGTTTTTTTGATTCCGAAACAGAAAGTACAAATAGAGAACACCATACAAACAGGAAGGAGATAAATGGGGTGTTGTGTTTTGCTTTTGTACGAAGGTGACATATGAGGGTGTCAATTTTACTATTAATATGAATTTGATGTGACATAAAATTTGAAAAAGACACGATTAATTGATAAAAATAATAAATAAATTAAATTAAAATTAAACATGAATAACACGATTAACAAATATTATAAATAGAAAATAAGTATTTAACAAACAATATAAATAGAAAATAAATATTTTATAATTTTTAAAACAAAATTATTTGAAATCGTATAAATTAAAATAATTTTTTATTAAAAAAAATATTAACACGAACCCGACATATATTAAAACTGATATGATATAAAAATGACATGATAGGATATAATTGACACTCTTAGGGACATCTGAATGACGACTTCTTGAAACGACGCCAGCCAGGGGAGGAGATTTCATGGTTGTGAACAGCCTGAGGTACCAATTGATCTAATAATACATTTAAAGTTTGGTGAATGTGTGTATTGTACACAGCATCTTTTGTTTGATTGGACACCCCCAATGTACCAAACATCGAAAGTAATATTAGGTAAAATAAAAATAAAAATTCACACCAACACATTGATGATGACCCAATTTATAATATAAAATATAATAAATTTTAATAAATTTATTTGATTGTCTTAAATAGACTCATTTAACAACCACAAACATTCCTCTTAAAATTATTCGTATTGTATCGTACCTTCATGTACAAATTATCCATAATATTTTAACAATTTTAGATTAGGCTAGTCGACTAAAGATACTCCAACAGTTAATTTAATTGATATAAATCAAGAACAATATATAGCAAAAATTTTGGGTTTCGCTTGTACTTGCAGAGAATATATCTTCTAGCAAATGAGAAGTTGCATTAGACATTTCATTTGTCAAACATCTCTATATGTATTAGGAAAATCCCATTAACCGTTGTGGGTGGATTATTATAAGAGCATTATCATATTTATTAAATTATTAGTTATTGTCCCTTCCAAAGGGATAAAAACAATAATCAATAATAAATATATTTATATTTACACTCAAAATCAAATTACAAACGTAAAAGAGAGATAAATGAATTTAAGCACTAATTGTAGTAGGGTAACAGATAGTCATTGTTATAGTGGGCAGAGATGACCATGGTGATGACAACAGTCGTGGTAGGCAACGAAGATAGTGGTGGTGAATTTTTAGTGACGATGGTGATAGTGGCAGTCATGGGTGACGACGACAGTGGTAATAGACGACGGTGATGATTGTTGGCAGTGGCGGCGATGGGGCAACGATGGTGGTGATGGGAGACAACGGATACTTCTAGGCGACAGTGTGATAGGTGATGACGAATGACAGTGATGATAGGGGTGGGTGATAGTGGGTGGTGGTAGTAGTGGGCAATGATGGGTAGTTGTAGGTTTGGTGGGGGTGGGTGACAGTGATGGTGGACTACGACAAGTGCTGGTGGATTTTGGTAATAGGTGGCATGATGGTGGGGGTGAGTGACAAAGGTTGGTGGCGATGGTGGGCGACGACAAGTGGTGGTGAGTTGTGATAGTTGGTAATAGTGTGGTGGGGGTGGGTGACAATGGTTGGTGGCGATGGTGGGCGACGACAAGTGGTGGTGATGGGTTGTGGTAATGGGCAACAATGGTAGTGATGGATGTTGACCTGCTGTAGTGATAATAAATATAAGAATAAGATGACAATTATAGTGTGTGGTGATAGTCGTAGGGGTGGAGGTGGGACGATCGGAATGGTGGTAGGGGTGATGGTGAGACAGTGGTGGTAGTTGTAGGGTGACAGCAGCGGTGGTGATGGTGGTGGTTGGGCGGGGGGGAAAGGGTGGTGATGACGATGATGATGGGGGTAGGGTGATAAGGGTGATGACAATTGTTGTGGTAAAAGTGGTGGTGGGGTGGCGACAATGATGGTAGTGGCAGTCGTGGGGGTAATGGTGGTAAGGTGCGACAGCGGTGGTGGTTGCGGCAATGACAACGACAGTGGTGGTGGTGTGGTGACAATGGTGATGGTTGTTGTGATGGTGGTGGGGTGGGGATGGGTCGGTTTCAAACATTTTTTTTTAAAGTACTTATGAGAAGTTATAAATTTTAGAAATACTTTTAAAAAGTCACCCCATATATACCGTTAGTGGTCTATTTTCACTATAAGTTTGGAGGGTTAATATTAGCCGTCAGATTAATTTTAAAATAAAATTTAAAAGGATCTCAGCCACAAAAAATAAAAGTCATTATATTTATCTTTTGATATTTGAATTGTATTATATTTTATTATGTAGATAAGTTATTACCGTGTTTGAAGACATACAGTAATAAAAAAAATGGTCAATAATAACTATATTTATATTCACTCCCAAAATCAAATCACAAACATAAAAAAAAGAAAAATAAATTTAAACACTGATTGTAACAAGAGGGAGTAGTAGTAGTGATGGTGGGTGACGACGACCGTGGTGGTGGTGACAGCTATGGGTGGCAATGGTGATAGGGGTGATGGGTTTTTGGTGACGATGGTGGTAGTGGAGCCATGGGTGACGGTGGTGGTTGTGACACCCCAAAATTCGGGTGGCTGTAATTATCCGATAGATCATCCATCGACCCACGGAATACTTGTGGATACCGTGTAATTCGATACCACACCGTTATGCCCCATTTATTTGGATCCATAACTTAACAAAATTTGGGCAGATTCTCCTTTGTACGAGGAGCTCTACTCAAAACGCAACCTGTACAATATTGACCACACCAGGTCTATCCATCCATTCAGAATTGTATATTATCGAATACTACCATAATCATCTTCAGTACATACATTTATTCGTAAAAGAATAAATGTCCCAAAAGAATCCCATATACATGCCTTTGTAAATATAAACAAGTTCTTGTTACAAAAGTTATACAAGACCAAAAGTAAATATAAACAAGGGACTACATTGTCAAAATAAGAGTCACAGACCGGCTCTGTCGTCAAAGCGGGCCTATGACCTCGCCTTTAGTGGACGCCTGTGCGATATCTGAAAAATATTCCCATAAAGGGTGAGCCAACGCTCAATAGGGTAACTCCTATAGAGAATACTTCTCAACCTAAATGCATATGGAATGTCAGATGCAACAATCATTTGATGCATTCATTCAAATATGTCTATTATGATCGAATATCATAAATTATGTCATGTTATGAGATGAGACTCACGCAAGTAATACAAATCCCGAGCCCTATCCTGAGCTCCCATAACACATACAATGTCATGTGTATGTATCCGGGTATTTCAAGCCCCCATCATTGGTGTTATGTACACTCAATGACTAATTAATTCATTTTCTTGTGTCTTTGTGGGAAGGTGATTTATGGTATGACACCAATGGGACACCAACCATCAACGGATCTTCAAGACATCCCACCTGCGGCTCAGTTTCTGCTGTTACACTTTTTTGAAATTTCACCGCCGAAAAGTGTATAAACCAAGTAAGCGGGTCTTGCACCTGAGGGAGAATCTAGCCCTTCTTGCTGTCCCCAACACATTTATCCATTTAATTTCCCGTGCGACTCAACCGAACCTTGGTGTTACTTTTTCGAGCCCACAATCAACCACCTATGTGGTGATTAATTTCATACATACATACATTCCCACCCATGTCAATGCCCATGAATGTAGTGCAACCCATGCATAATGCAATACAATATTTATTACATAATGAATACAATATAATGACATTTTAACAAGATCTCAAACATGTTATGTAAAATAATCAATTCAACTAACATACTTGTATTCACCTAGTTATTTAATCAAACACTTAAAGAGCACATCAATTTACACAACTAGCATGCTATGACTTTTAACATGACAACATGTTTATTAATTATATAAACATAAGCACAAGTCCACCAAAATAATCATATGTTAAATAATCTTTTAACATATATATTATTTCATAATCACATAACAAACTAATAATTTTATTAAACTTGATATGCCATTAAAATATAAAATAATGTTAATAGACAATTAACATGCTTTAAACCACTAACATTAACTTACACCAAGTTAATCGTAATAGAATTTTATTAATCACAAGGTTAATTATAAATCTTATATTTGACCCACTAGTTACACTACTCAAGACCTAACATGTGATATATACACATAGCCTACCCATTTTATATGCGATATTTTAAGTTGAAATTAAATCTAAATAGGAAAAACCCTACCTCTCGTAGCGTGAGCCCACGTTTAAGAACTCCGAGGAAGCCCAAATTTAGCTTCCCAAGCCTTAGGTCTAGATTATCGTCTTTGAGATTCTTTAAGAGAAAAATACGATATTTGGTGTGATTGCGTAGCTCTCGCTGAGTAGAGCAACTTTAATTCTTGGCCTTAATGATTAAACGGTTAAATTTTCGTAGATCTAAGAAGGAAGAAAAAAAACAAAATAGAAAAAAAACTCAATTTTCTCTCACTCTCTCTGTCTCGCCGGCTGGAGAAGAAAGTGAAAGACTTTTTAAAGTTTTTCACTTATATATATCTATAGAATAAATTTTTTTTTGAATTTTACGTTTTTGACCCGTAATTTAATAATTAATTATTATTTTACCCCTTAAATTAGGATTTTTAATAATAATAATACTAAATATTTTTTTTTGGGTTTTTACATTCACCCTCCTTAAGGGAAAAATACGATATTTAGTGTGGTTGCGTAGCTCTCGCTGAGTAGACCAACTTTAATTCTTGGCCTCAAACGATTAAACGGTTAAATTTTCGTAGATCTGAGAAGGAAGAAAAGAAAAAAAACCAAAAAAAAACTCACTTTTCTCTCATTCTCGCCGGCTGGAGAAGTAAGTGAAAGACTTTTTAAAGTCTTTCACTTATATATATCTATAGAATAAATTCATTTTTTTTTGAATTTTTCGTTTTTGACCCGTAATTTAACAATTAATTATTATTTTACCCCTTCAATTAGGATTTTTAATAATAATAATAATATAATTTTTTTTTCAGGTTTTTACAGTGGTGGTGGTGGTGGATGACGGTGATGCTGGTTGAAAGTGGTGGTTGTGGGGCAACGATGGTGGTAGTGATGGTGCTGGGTAGTGACAAAGTGGTGGTGTGCGACGACGGATATTTCTGGGTGACAATGTGATGGGTGGTGGTTGGTGGGGTGTGGTGGGTGATAGTGGGTGGAGGCAGTGATGGGTGATTATGGGTGGTGGTGGTAGGTGTAGTAGGGATGAATGATAGTGGTTGACGACAATAGTGGGTAGCGACAGGTGGTGATGGGTTGTGGCAGTGGGTGGCAGTAGGCAATAATGGTGATAGTTGGTGCTAACAGTGGTAGTGGTAATAAATATAAAAATGAGATGACGATGGTGATAGGTGGTGGTGGTGGGGCACTGGGGGTGGGGTAGGGGTGGAGCAGTGGTGATGATGGAGGTGCTTGTGAAGGTGGTGATGGTGGTAGTGGTGGTGGTGGTGGGACGGTGATGGTGGTGGTGGGGTAACGGCGACGACTATAATGGTGAGATGGTGATGGTGATGATGGTGGTAATGGGCCAATGGGTGTAGTGGTGGTGGTGAGGTAGCGACAATGGTGGGGATGATGGTTATGGTGGTGGAGTGGCGGTGGTGGTGAGATGGTTTCAAACAATATTTTTTTAAAGAATTTATGAGAAGTTATAAGTGTTAGGAGTACTTTTAAAAGTTTACCTCAAACACACCCTTAGAGACCTATTTTCTCCATTAAATTTGAGGTGTGAAAATTAGCCGTGCAAATTAAATTTAAAATAAAATTTAAAGAGATTTTATTTATTTTTTTAGATTTAAATTGTATTATACTTTATTATTTAAATTTATCAAAATTTGTATGTCATATAAGTGTAGGTGGTTGGGTTAATGGAATTCACTCACTCCCATTAGACTTTCAATGCAGATTTTATATTTTGTTAAGTCAATGCAAATAAAGAAGCTCAAGTCAGCTGTCATGTCATTTATATTCTATATTTGGTCTCAAATTTTGGTCACTACAACATTATTCTTTTGTCAAACTTGATTTTCCTTATCTGACAAATACAGCTGTCGGGTGTTGCACTCTCATTTGAGGACATTGTCATCCTCCATCAGGCATATTACCAGGACTGCCAACGGCTGAGGTCCATGCACAGGAGCCACAACTAAACAAGAGTTATAAAATCTAAGGCGCGATGTTTATGATTTTAGTCATTTCGGTTGCTGATTTCAGGGCTGCTTTTGCTGTTGGAGTGGGTGGAGAATCACACTGTGAATGGGAGGAGAATGTTGATGAAGCCACATTTCGAACACAAGTGGTGCATGGTTGTTGTCAATTTATACTATAACGTATTGGGTTAAATCCTGCAATAAGTACAAGTCTCGTGTTGAGTTGTTATCGTTGATTTTGGATCCCCAAAGAGACTTGAGTAAAGACATTTTGCTGTTGACATGAAATGAATGGTGGGAGTAGATTGTATGACCGAACATACAATTCATCTCTTTTGTAAGGTTGGTAAAATTGAAGAAGTAACCACTAGAGACGGTCATTTTACGTTTTGGTCATTGAAAGCAAATTTTGATTGGATTGAGATTGTTGAAAATAATGCAAATTCTAGTAGGAGTTGTACGAATGTTTTAGAAGAATTAGGGTTAGGTGTATGAATCATTTATATTTTATATTTTATTTTTAGTTTTAACTATGCGTAGTTAATTGACCCAAATCTTTAAGGGTGGTTCAATAGTTGAGCCTAACATTTGATAACTCAAATAGCCTAAATTTCAATCCCTTCTCACACCCCCTAAGAGCCGGTTACTCTTGTTCCTAAGAGACATACTCTAATCCAATTCAAGCTACAATCACAGTCGCTGAATTCGAAAGAGTAGTCAGTATAAGATTGAACATCCTGTAATTAAAAAAATATAATTAATTAGGGTAAGATCTCTCGTTTGATTTGTAAACTAATTTAGTCCAACCATATTGGATTAGGTCCTAATCCAAAACTAAATTGACCATGGGGTCTAGATACCGACCTCGAAAAAACTCCAAAAAACAAGCTAAATGGCCCATGGCCGGACTTGGTATTGTTATGACCCAGTGGGCTATGAGTTGACCCAGTTTGTCAGGTGGGCCAAAGGATGGAAAGCTTGCCCCAACCTAGGAAGTTGGGTGATTGATTTAGCCCACAGCCCCTGGCCGAATGGACCAGGAGAGTTTAAAAATGTTGAATCTACACTTTTGAGTTGTTACGAAAATACCATTTAGAAAATCAATTAATAAGATCTAAATATTTAATTTCCCTCTTAATAACATGATTTTTCCCTCCCAATTTTAAATTCATTACTCCAAATTATTATTTTTATATAATTTAAAAAATTAAAATTTAATTCTAAAATAAGACAGTTGAATTATTGACTGCTTAAGATCCATTAAGATTGGTCTGAATAAAAAGATCGTTGAATGCCTTTGGATCTGGCGACTGGCCTATCTAAATCCATAGAAAGAGACGACGCATTGACTGGTGGGTTGGGTCAACTTGACTCAATCCAATGCTGACCCATGGTCTCAACTAGGCTTTTAATGAATCGGATCTTGATCTGTCCAAATCCGGATTTCGAATTCGATTTGTTTACCCGATAATTTTAAAATTTTTATTTATATCTGTATTTGTTACTAATCAAATACTTGATCCGACTACCTGATTCGACATAAAATTTTGAATCTCACCAAAATTTTATAAAAAAATAATAACTTTATCAAAGTTAAGTTAACTTTCACTATAATTTAATCAACCAATCATTTTATTCAATAATTTTTGTTTAATTTCATGTGAATCTCATTAATAATCTAATTAGGTATATATAATAATTTCTTACAATTAAATATATATATTGTATCAAATTTTTATCAGATCGATTTTCAATATATCCAAATTTAAATCCATTTAAAAAAACATAATCGAATTCAGGTAAATAAATGAAAATATTAATACATATTCAATTAAATGGACTTGAGTGCGGATCGAATTTCGATTAAAGTCCGCTCCGTCGACAAAACCATCCCAAATTAGAATGACACGGTGGTTGTACTTATCTTAAACATGGATAGTTATGGTTGAGAATTTTCTCTACGCGTTTGTATGACCATGCAAGTGCCTTCATTTCACATTGGGAGTTCAACAAAGGGGTCCCTCTGGGCAGCTCAAGGCTCAATCAAGAAGGTTTCAACACTATTGACATGAGGACCAGGGCACTAGCCACATTACCATCAATGACCGTAATGGGCTAGAACCACTAGCATGATGGCTCGAGTGTCAAATTTCTAGCTTTACGAGTCAAAGATGGTTGACAGGTGTGCACCACGTCGTATTCACGAAAATGATTTCTATTTTTAAGGGTGATAGAAAATTTATCGTTGCACCTCCATAGTCGGCAACGAGTCTTTGATTGGTCAATGGGCCGGGTTTTTTTGTGGGTAGGGTAAAAGACGGATTGTTGGTGATTTACCCATGAGGCCAATTTTTATGGGCAATCTTATCAAATTTTTTTTTTTGTGTGAATGGTTGAAAATTATAAATTTTGCACTTAATTTATAAATAAGTCCAGGCACGGTACTTTTTAAGGTATGAGTTTCACCTCAGTTGAATTTTTTTGTCATGTAATTAAAACTATTTTTTTTAAAAAAATGACAATATTATTCATTGTGCAATGTACTTTGTCAAACTGAAGTCGAACCAAAGCCATTGTTTTTCTCATAGGTAAATCCAACTACTATTCCATAGAAATTCACCTCCCACCACCGAGAGACTGAGGCAGGATTTCCTCCGGAGGGGGGGGGGGCGGGGCTAAATAGTGGCATAGCATGATATTTTTATTTAATGTGGGTCATTCAATAGTATTGTTAATGCCAATTTTTCACATGTATATGATATATCAGAATTTACCTCACATGATACATTATAATCATTATTTTTAATAAAATAAATAAAATTAATTTAAACTAAGTCAAATAAATAGACTTAAAAATAAATCAATTCTCGCCTTAAAAGTGCACACACCTCTAGCCAAATCTCCCTATTTTTTTAATATTTTTTTTTACAGATCCATGAAAAAAACAGACCTAGTCATTGTAATTAAAGTCGTCGGCTGTCATAATAATATATTCTAAGACTATAGTTGCGGTATAAATCTCAAATTCATATAATTATTTATAAATTATATATATATTAACAAAATTAAAATTTAATATTATTATAATTACTCAAACTTAAGACTTACAAATCAGCGTCTTGTCTTTCATTAGATTATTAATATTCGCAGCACATAGAAAGAACAAGGTACACGTGTGAGATCAGATAAAGCATATACATTCCCTTCTTCATATAGAACAACCCACCACTCTATCGAGTGTTTAATGGCAGTTAGCTACCTGTAATTCTATGCTTCCCCCACTGACTTGTTGAATTTCAGCTTCACGTTTTTTTACTATTTCATTCAAACCCATTGGGGTCCATAAAGTAGCCGTGACCATAAAAAATTGTACAAGGCCGACTGGAAAAGACAAACTCTAGCAGATCTTGTATATTTCGCTATTCTCGTGTTGCACCGAGTTTCAAACAACGGGGAATGAAATTTATATTTAAGGACAATGATTAAGGACAATGATTACTCAAGATTCGATCGATGAATTTTTCTTGATCTCCTTTTATTATTGGCTTTACATCTACATCCATATAATATTTACGATTGATCTAACCTAGCCAAAATTTATTGATAATTACTAATACACTGATGATCATTATATATTTATAAACATATTTTTCTATACTGCATTTATGTGTATGAGTTTCACTTGGGTACCAAATGAGGTATAACGCCAAAATTTATCACTTTTTTTTTTGGGTTCAAAACAAATTGTTTTGGAGTCAAATAACAGCCAAAAAAAAAAAGTAGTTGTTGAGATAAATTCAAAAAAATAATTCTTTTGGAGTCAAATTACATTATTTTTGGGTGATAATACAGCGTTTTGAGGTGTTATTGATGATACATATCCATAATCTCAAAGGATAAATCAAGTGATGATAGCAGACACGAACTGTAAACTCAAACATCTTGAGTTCGAATTTTGATAACTTCTTAGAGCTCGGCCATAAGGTTTCTTATGGATACTCTAGTTTCAGCATAGATAACCTATTTTTGACCGGATCAAGAAGGGGATTAATTGAGGTGCGGTTCAAACATCCTGAAAAAAAAAAAATGATGCATGCCCACTTACAAGGACATGCATGACAATTGGCACTTTTACGAGGATACAATAGACTGTTGAGAATTTTTTTTTTTTTAAGTAATCTCAGGACAGGACTGTTGTTGAGGTTGAAATGCTTGAAAAGTCAAGCAGTAGCAGAAGTGGGATCGCCCTAAAACCGCCCAAAAGCCTTTTTACTCAGTTCGATGACAAGCATGAAACACCAATCTTCAACCCCAATTACGTTCATCACGCCTTACAATAAGATAAAATAAGAAATCTAAATAAGGTTAACATAATCCTATTGGTTAGAGTAGCACTCTCTCTCTCTCTCTCACACACACACACACTCACACTTCATGTCGGTGTGGGATTTCATGCAGGCCCAATAGTGACTTGTGGGCGGCCGTAAAAGAAAAAAAATTAGTATTTTAACATTTCCACTTAAAAGTATCAAGTGATGTTCACACCAATGAAGAATAGTGATGTTGCCTCAGGAAAGAACTTAGAACTGGGAAGCCCAATACCATTCAAAGTGTGGTTCATAAACTCATTTTTTTCCCCTTTGACCAAAGGCATGATTTAAATAATTCCACACAAAATCCCATCAACTCACGTCACCTTAAACCCCAAATCCTCACCCTTATAAGTCTTCTAACAACCTTCTGATTTCCTAAAACCCTCTCTCTGTCTCTCTCTCTCTCTCACACACATACACACAAAAGTGGGCTCAACTATGTGTAGGTTATCTTCTCCTACATCCTGTAAATGCAATTCAGGCCAACCAAAACTTCCCTCAATGGGACTACAAGAACCCAACTTGTTGACTCGTTTGGTTTCCCAAAATCCAACATTTAAACAAGGTGAGGACCATAACACAAACAAAAAAACTCATCTCTCTCTTGCAATTACAGAAGCCAAATGCATGGCCAACATAGCTCTTCCCATGATATTAACAGGCCTTTTACTCTACTCCCGCTCTATGATCTCCATGCTCTTCCTCGGTCGCCTCGGCGAGCTCTCTTTAGCTGGCGGTGCACTCGCTCTCGGATTCGCCAACATCACCGGTTACTCAATCTTATCAGGGCTTTCCATGGGAATGGAACCCATTTGTGGCCAAGCTTTTGGAGCCCAAAGATTCAAGCTTCTTGGCCTCGCCTTGCAAAGAACAGTAATTTTGCTTCTTCTCGCCTCAATCCCCATAGCTTTTCTTTGGTGTAACATGAAGAAAATTTTACTGTTTTGCGGTCAAGAAGCTGACATAGCCACTGAAGCTCAATCCTACATTATGTATTGTCTTCCAGACTTGTTGTCTCAGTCATTTCTCCACCCTCTACGTATATATCTTCGATCACAATCCATAACACTGCCTCTAACTTATTGTGCAACACTTTCAATTCTTCTCCATATCCCCATCAATTACTTCGTTGTTTCAGTGCTCAAATTGGGAATCAAAGGCGTCGCAATAAGCGGTGTCTGGACTAATTTGAATCTCGTAGGATCATTGCTTGTATACGTTAAATTGTCCGGGGTGTACAAGAAAACTTGGGGTGGCATTTCCTCAGATTGCTTGAAGGGTTGGAAATCTCTGCTGAATTTAGCTGTTCCAAGCTGCATTTCAGTGTGTTTAGAATGGTGGTGGTACGAAATCATGATTTTACTATGTGGGTTATTGCTAAATCCTCAAGCAACGGTAGCTTCAATGGGAATTCTTATTCAAACCACAGCTTTAATCTATATTTTTCCATCTTCTTTGAGCTTTGGTGTATCAACTAGGGTAGGAAATGAACTGGGTGCTAACCAGCCCGAGAAAGCGAAACTTGCCGCCATTGTTGGCCTCTCTTCAAGCTTTATACTGGGATTTTCAGCATTGTTCTTCGCCATTATGGTGAGAAATAAATGGGCCAAAATGTTCACACAAGATTCGGAAATTATAGCTTTGACATCATTGGTTTTGCCCATAATTGGGCTATGTGAGCTCGGAAACTGCCCACAAACAACAGGCTGTGGTGTTCTAAGAGGAACAGCTCGTCCCAAAATGGGCGCAAACATCAACTTGGGATGCTTTTACCTTGTGGGAATGCCAGTGGCTGTGTGGTTAAGCTTCTACGTTGGTTTCGACTTCAAAGGACTGTGGTTCGGCCTTTTGGCCGCCCAGGGCTCGTGTGTTGTGACCATGTTGTTCGTTTTGGTCCGAACCAATTGGGTGGTTCAAGCCCAGAGAGCCAAAGAGCTGACCGGAACCATCTTTGTCGACGGTGATCACAACAATGAAGATGAAGAAAAGTTTATACATCAAAAAACTAGTGATTCGTTGAGTTCAACAGACAATACAAAGCTTGACCAATCACCTGTTTAATTAACTTACTTGAGATTATAAGGTGTTTTTTTTTGTTAAGTACAGGTGACAAAAAGTGAAAATGTAGGATTAGATTTGCTCCTTACTTTATTCATCACTTCGATCATTCACTTGAAGGTTTCTTCACTGTATATGATTCAAGTTTATTACAAGAGAAATTAAATAACGGACCTTTAAACTACATTCTTCATCTTTCAACTCAACTTTTAGTTGTTTAAATTTAATGTATTCTATTCAATTCGAACAAATGAAAAATCTACTAGACGACGGCAATTAATTACTACAATATAGGTTAATAAGTACTATTAAATTGGTTAATTTTAAAGTTGGTGGGACTTTATAATAAGATGGGAAACATATTAGAAAGCTATGGGCAATGTGGTCGATTAATGCTTTGAGAATATTATCACTCACATGGTACAAAAGAAAACAAAGAAATGTTCCATTTTTGCTCCTTGGTTGGACCAGTCAAGATTTGCAACCGCCGGCTCCGTAACCGAGTAAACGACCCCCTCTCGCTCTCTCTCTATGTGGATGAGTTGGGCATGGGGGGAAGCATATACCTGAATTTGGTATTTAGATAGAAGTGGACCATCACCAAAGAAAAATTGCTGATACCATTGGTCATCACCCCCATGAAGCTTTGAAGCTCAACTTGCAACCCTACCCAATCAACTCTCCACTTGTATCAATTTCTCCTTGTCATCTACAAAAATAAAAATTAAAAAAAGGTTAATAATATTTCGTAATTTAGTCTCTAAAATATTCAATTCGTGTCATTTTGGTCCCTACATAAACTGACCGTTGAGTTTTTGTTAAAATGATCACGTGATGTCGTCTAAAAATGTGACACGTAGTCTTTTTCGTCAAAAAATTTGACGGATTGTTTGATGAAAGACTAAAGTGACACGAATTAAATATTTTTGTAGATAAAATTGATACAATAAGTACTAAACTGATAAAAAAATGCATACTTTAAGGATCAAAAATACTATTAACCCTAAAAAAATAATATTTCTTCACTAAAATTGCCTCTTTGCATAGGACATTTTATAATATAAAACAAGATAGACTTCAATAAACTCATCCAACAGTCTTCAATAGACTCATCCAACGACCACCAATATCTCTTTCAAAATCATTCACCTTGAATTTTACCTTCCTCTCTTTTCACTCTCTCTCTAAAATCTTCACTCATCACTCACCAAATTAAGTTGTTGATTTATGTTGTACCGTGCCTTCAGGTCTCCTAGTATAATTATAAACATTAAATAAAGTGAAGGTTTTCTATTATTTCATACTTTTCATGATTTGAAAATTGAAAGGACCCGAGCATTCCATTCGGATCCAGACTATGGATTGAAACTCCAAGGATGAATTTCCATCCAAAATAGCCTCTCAATTTGAAAAACATCTTCTTGGAAGTTCGCAGACGGAGGACGCGACAGCATCCTAACTACTAAGAAAATATGAAAACTTTTTGTTTTAGTTCATACTTTCGCTTAGTTCGAAAATAAATTAATATGTTGTGAAAATGTTTAGAAAGCAAAATGGAAACACAAAAAAAAAAAAAAAATTTTGTTCCAAAAAAGATTTTGAAACATTAACTTTAACATTCTACAACATCTCGAACAAACCATGTAATATTACCAAACATAGAAATTTTAATATTAAACAAATGATTTGTTTCTTTTTCACCGAAATCGAAATATATTGATTATTCAGATGAAAAGGAAATGAAAACTTTAATTGTGCCCTAAAAGATTCTAATCTTGTTGTGAATTTTGGCATAACATTCTAAGGCGACTAAGGTTGAACATTCTCATTTGGGCAACGGAATAATCAAAATGTTCTTTCGTGAAACCTCATAGATAAACTCTAATTGGCGGTATCGTGTCTCCATTAATCTCAATTATAAACTTTGAAATGAATAATGATAAAATAATAAAATTATACACGTGATATATTTTTATTAGTTAAAGAGTAAAGGGTATCATACGGAATTTTTTTTTTTTTTTTATAATAGACCCAAATAAATGTAATATCACTTTCCTTTTATTTCAAAAAATATCATTGCGTCAATTATTCTAATTCATTTGTGATGGCCTACCTTCGATTACATTCTGTCTCGTAATCAACCACCTGTCCTCTATCCTATTTGAAAAACAAATCTTTTTGTCGCATCATCAACATTGTTTCACAATGTAACAAACTTTTTTTATTTTTTTAATTAGTTGTTATCTGCAATGGTCGGCCTATTGGCCGCCCTTGGTACACCTGATAAAGAAGGTTCCAAAAATAAAAATAAAAAAGGGTTGAAAAAAACATGAGTACTATTAAAAATTAAGGGATAAAAAATGGGTTAATCTCATTTTACACCCTGAAAGATAGTTCAAATCTCAATTTTACATCCTCAAAGATCAAAAATCTCAATTTGCACCATCAAAGATAGAAATTTGTATCAATGTGCACCCCCAAAGATCAAAAATCTCAATTTGCACCCTCAAAGATAGAAATTTATATCAATGTGCACCCCAAAGATAAAAAATCTCAATTTACACTCTCAAATATAGAAATTTGTATCATTATGCACCTAAAACTAAATTGATAAATTATACCTAGATCCTCTCATGTTTGTCACTTAATCATTTGGACCTCTTTACATTTAGAATATTACTCCTACATCTCATGACATTTATGCACGTACAACATGTAACCCATTTTCATTGATATCTGTTAATATAACCGTTAAAAAATATAATTTTATCCTAATAAAAAATTATAATTTCATATTACCCTTATTTTATGGGTCCAATATATTCTAAAGTTCAAAATCAAGCTTACCATTTGAATGTCTAATAAAATGTAGATATTTATATAATGTTTTTCATATTTTCCTTTTTATAAATATCTACATTCTATTAGACATTCAAATGGTAAGCTTTATTTTGAACTTTAGAGTATATCGAATCCACAAAATAAAGGGTAATATGAAATTATAATTTTTTATTAGGATAAAATCATATTTTTTAACAATTATATTAATAGATATCAACGAAAAGTGGTTATGTTTACACATGTACAAACGTCATGAGATGTAGGGGTAATATTCTAAATGTGAAGGGGTTCAAATGATTAAGTGACAAACATGAGGGGATCTAGGTATAATTTATCAATTTAGTTTTAGGTGCACATTAATACAGATTTCTATCTTTGAGGGTGCAAATTAAGATTTTTGATCTTTGGGAGTGTACATTGATACAAATTTCTATCTTTGAGGGTGTAAATTAAAATTTTTAATTTTTGGAGGTGTAAATTAAAATTCGAACGATCTTTCGGGATGCAAAATGAGATTAACCCAAAACAAAACCCAGGTACCGACAATGGCATTGGATATGTGGGTATGTCTGTAGGTATATGTTTGTTTAAAGACGCACAATCTATACTATTAATTAAAGAATAACCGGGATTTTGTGCCTTTATTGTAGAATATCTATGAACTCGCACGCTGCTAGTAAACTTAAAAGAAAGAAGAGTGAAGAAAAGAAAATGCAGGCCGGGGCCATCTACAGAATTAAATAACAAACCTACCACCGCATGGGCGGCCAGTGGTTGGTGTTCCAGCTAGCAAACCACCGTCGTCATGTGGCTGTGCTCCGCCGGCTGACCAACCATTCGTGATGATTTTATAACTACAAATGCTACTTGAAATGAAAATTAAGTTCCACTGGAAAGAAAGGGACGGTTCAGTAAGATTTCGCTGGATGATACAATAACTATAAGTGTCAATTGTATCGGATTAAATTGTTATATGTCAGGTCTAATCAGATTTGTATGTAAAACTAATAAATCTATATACGACTCATTTAAGTAAACGAATGAAAATTTTTAAATCGAACACGATTCGTTTATTAAGCGGGTTAAATGAAATGACAATAAACTTTTTTTTAAAACTAATATAATTAATAACTAAATATATTATTTTAGCTAATTTTTTAATAATTATTCATATTAATTTTATTTAAACAAATAAACGGACTGACATACCTCACCTAAATAAGATCCATTTATTAAACGAGTCTGATGATTTACCATTGAACCCGATAAAACCTCACTCACACACACACAGAGAGACAGCCACCACCACCTATTCAACCCATCGAATCCTTAACTGACTTCCTAACTGTATTTTGACTTTCAATTCTTGGCGCGCATGCATGCTTTCTCAGAAGAGGAAAAATGGATGGTTCATGCACGCTTTCTCGGAAGAGGAAAAATGGATGGTTCATGCATTGCACATTTCTACCAGGACACAGTATGAAAAGCACATTTGGTTGCCTTACGGAAAAAATATTCAATACAACAGAGATACCATGTCGGTACTAATAATGATATAGTATTACCAACTAATAATAAACCTCAAATAAACATAATAAACCCTACTTAAATAGTTATCTACTTATGTGAACAAACAATTATTGGCTCATTTGAAATCCGCTTCCTTATTTATCGATGGTTGCTAATACCACGTATCAATATTGACGCCGTTACAATGAACATCACCCTTTCATTACCCCTCTCTCCTAAATTCAACCCAAAGTTGTATAATAGATCACTCCCCAAAAAAAAAAAAAATCAAATCTAATATGACGGATCATAGCTCTACAGCCGAAGTCTGATTGAAAATCAAATGATGCCAAGTCCCAAGTAATCATTAGGAGACACGTTTATTTCTCTTTCACTATAATAGAAGCAAAAAAATAAGAAAACGAAAACACACAGAGTCACCTTTAATGGTAGTACATAACCAGTACAGACTACATACTTTAAACGAGAATTGAGACATATAAAGTGATTACGGATCTACCCATATTTCTACAAAAACGGCAGTCTAGATATTATCTCTCTTTCATTGATAATTATACCAAGTATATCTAATGAAATATCATTTTAAATTCTTTTCTATATTCACTACTTTTCGTGCCATGATATGCACTTAATATTCTTTTGTTATAAAATATTTTTGTTGTGATCAAGGAGGAAAATATTCTTTTAATTCTTTTCAAGATCTATTAAAATCTAATGACACTATTTATCAATCTTCTTATATTGACACACCTTAACAGAATGGTGTAGTAGAATGTAAACATTAACACATTATGAAAACAACACGGTCTCTCTTGTTGTCCGTAAATGTTCTAAGTTCTTTTGAGGGGGAAACAGTTCTTATGCAATTAATCTAATTAACTGTATTCTCACTATCCTCACTTCTGTCATCTCTCTATTTGAAAAATTGTGGTAGGCCACCTAATTATTTTTCTTTGCGTGTATTTGGATGCGTTTGTTTTGTCTTGCTTCCTAATGCTTTCATACTAAACTTTCTACTTGTTCCACTCCGTGTTTTTCACAGTTATGATGAGGGTCAAAAAGAATATTACTGCTATGATCCAATTACACAAAAGCTTTATGTTTCTGATCATGTTGTTTTCATGGAATATATTCCCTTCTTTTTTATTACATTCAATTTTTTACAATTGCATAAATCTGATCTCATTTACATTGATCCATTTTCAGCTAATATTCCCACTAACCATTATGTTCGTGATATGACTGTCTCTAATGTGACTTCTTTTTTTGTTTTACTTGTTACTCGTCCTCCTATTGTGTATACCTATGCTCACAGGATTCCCGCTATCTATTATGCGGATACAATATCTTTCCCTTCTCCTCCTATCACTCAATCAGGTTCTAACGCCGTGGATCATGCTCCTCGTTATCTTCAACGATGTCAACAGTGTCCAAATATGCTTGATTTCTTCAACTCTTGTTATTCTTTTAATTTTTGTTCATTTCTCAATTTTCTATTCATTCTAGATCTGAATCCACTTCTTACAAGGAGCCTATACCTAATCCTCTTTAGCAACAGACAATGGATGAAGAGTTCTCTGCATTACATAAGACTTTAGCTTGAGAATTGGTATTTTTACCTCTTGGTAAACGCATTATTAGTTGTAAGTTGGTTCATAAAATCAAAACAAAATCTGGCAATTCTATGAAAAAATACATGACTTAGTTAGTAACCAAGTAATTTCCTCAAGAGTATGACCTAGACTATGATGAGACATTTACCCCTGTTGCCAAGATGACCACTGTAAGTGTTGTAATTGCAATTTCTGTCATTCATCAATGAAGCTTCTTTTAGATGGATGTGAAAAATGTTTTTCTCCAATGAAATGTATCTAAAGAAGTTTTTATGACACCTCCTAGAATGTCTCATAGTCCTGGCTCCTAAGGAGTGATTTGTTAAATTTTCATCAATCATCTGTGACTTGGATTTTTGTGTCAATAATCATGATTTTGCTTTCTTTTTACAATCCACTTTCTCGAGTTTTATTGTTCTCTTACTTTATGTTAATGATATGATTATTATAAGTGATGACACTCCTTAAATAGAACTATTGAAAAATTAGTTGCAAGATCATTTTGCGAAAGAAAGATTTGGACAAACTTCGGTATTTCTTGAGAATTAAAGTTGTTTTCTCTCCTAAAGGTTGTATACTCTCTTAGTCCAAGTAAGTATTAGAAGTTATTGAACAAGCACGTTTTTCAGATCACCAGACAATTCAAACACCCTTAGAATTCAATGTTCATTATTCTTCCTCATATAGTACTCTCCTGTCTAATTCTACACTCTAACGCATTATTATCGAGAGTGATATATCTTACAGTTACTCATTCAAATATCTCATGTTTTTCATGTTGCTAGTCAATTTTATTTTTCGTATTCTTTGGTATCTTCAAGGTACTCCACCTCGTCTTCTATGGAACTTAGGGTTTACTCAGATGTTGAATAGGCTAGTGACTGTATGGATCAAAAGTCTATCACAGGTTTTTATACTTTTTTTGGTGATTCTCTTATATCATGAAAAAGAAAGAAGCAAATTATTGTTATTCGTTCCTCAGCTAAAGCAGAGAACTGTGCTATGGTATCTACCACAGCTAAAATAGTTTAGTTACCATAGTTGCTTGCTAATCTTCAAATCTCTCTTCCTTTTCTTCTTTCTACTATGTTATCAATGTTTACATTGTGCACCTTTTCTTAGGGTCACCTTGTATGTTTAGTAGTCTATACTATACTTTTTTTTCCCACTTAAGGAATATAATACTTTTAAGTTATTCAATAATAATGTTATGTTACCCAGACTATGTCAATAATGCTATGTTTATCTTTGACTATGTCAGTATACCGAGAAAACTACACAAACAATCATGCACACAAACTGCTAATTCATTACAATCATGCACATATTGCGATTTTTTCTGGTTAGTTTTTGTTTCTTCTGTTATAAAGAGATAAATAAATGTGTTTCCATGCAATCACTTGGAATTCAGCATCATTTGATTTTCAATAGGCTGCTGGTACTGCTGCCAGGCCTGGGGCTATTCTTGGTGATCTCCAGCCCAGTTGTCTCCATCTCTGGCAACGAAACGCCGTAGGTGTCCTCTCTGTACGAGGAACTCAATTTCTCACTTCAGCTGTATACACTCGTCTGTGTCTTAACCATGGTCACTATGGAAGTTGGAGCACTAGTTCATATTCCTCTTATGGGGCCCAGACTTCATCTTAGAGGGCCATTTAATAAATTTGTTGTGCTAGACTTGGTGCAGCTACCGAGGTGTTTAAAGGTGTGTACTGTGTACTGTTCGATGAGAAATTCTGTTTGGGAGGCCAGAGCCGATCACGCATATCTCCTATCTCCCGAGATAAAGGGTCTCGATTCCCCTAGGGCTGGTTTCCTTTCTTTTCTTGTCCTCTCGCTGATCTGCAGCTGCTGCAACTAATGAGCTGTATTAAGCTCAGAGAACCTCTTCTCCGTTCACATACTTTTCTTCTTTAGCCAGCATGTCGGTCATGGTGGTCTGGGGGTGCTTGGAGGCAGAGAATAGGAATTCTAAAGGTCGAAACTCGGTGATAAATGCGGGCAGGGCCACCTTCTTGTCGAGGCCATCCACCTGCAGAGTTTCGAGGTTGAAACGCTGCACATACTTCCTTCTCGTCTGGCTTTTGTTTGACACTAAGAAGATGCCAAGTCCTGAGTGCTTACAGTAAATAAGCAGTTTGTAGGCATGCCAGCATTTTTGTATAGTTTTTTCAATGTATTGGCATAGCCAAAATCAAAGAAAAACAATGCTTTCTAGTCTGGGTAACATAGCATTATTTTTATGTTCCTTGAGTGGGGAAAAAACAAAGTATAGACCACTAGGCATACAAGGTGACCCTAACAAAAGGTGCACAAGACAGAATTGAGAGGAACATCTTGGTCATTACGATATTTTACCTGGTTCACACCATCGAAGTTTGCTAACCTTGCTTTGGTAGATGGCTTTGTCAATGCTATCTTTCTCAAAGTTCGATCACCACAAATAGCTCTGCCAAGTTAAATTCAGCTATCAAGACAGAAGAAACAATATCTTCTGCTCCTCAAATACAATTACATTCCTAAGAAGTTATACTTTTGAACTAAGATTAAACAATGTTGACAAAAGAACAGAGACTTACGGAGCAGCTCTTGTAAGTTTCATTCTCTTTTCTGGTGTGCCTCATCCTGAAATAGGAATTAATGGATGCATGCACAAAATGTAAGTAAATACACACAATGAAACATACATTACTAAAAAGTAATGCATAAAAAGCATGTCAAAGGAAGAAAATCACCAAAGTTCACACAGTGCATCACTATGCAATTGTAAGGTTCCTTCATTTTACTTTCAATGAGTTAACTTTCACAAAAGGAAAGAGAAAAGTTTGGGATATTAAGGCTTGCTTGCATGGAACAGTGATATAAGCTTACATACAATAGATGACAGACGACAAGCTAAGACAAAAAAGTCACATGGACGAGAAAATGGAAGAACGTGTTCTAAATTTATAACTTGAACTCTCAGCTATGTACCCTCACAGTTCTATATAGAGCGCTGAATTTCTCAATCAAATAGCCTGCAACAAATAGCAAATTTTGAAACATTTTTGTATTTCATGTATTTTATAGATTTCTAACTACTATATAAACTCCAAATATGTATAATTTTCCTTAAATCACTTACATCTGATCAATTAAGAGATGAGTTAAATTTAAAATCTCGAGATATTAATCATTTCATGGCGTTTGGGATGACTTATGAAAAGTGATTTTACGATTTAAGACTTCTCATAAGTACTTTAAACAACAACAGTAGTGTTTGGTATTACTTATTAAAATTACTTTTTAGTTAATAATTAGAAGTAAAAAAAAGAACTTTTACTTTTTTAAATACACTAATATGTTAAAAACTTGTTAACTTTTTCTTATATCAAATACACACACAAGTATGTAAAAACACACATCCACACTAATACATCAAAAATTACAAGTACACACTAAGATTAGAAACCCACACACAAACACATGCATTAATATCACAAAAACTAAACCCACACAAAAATACAATAAAAATCACACAAACAAATACAACAAAAAACCACAAGCACGCACACACCATACACTAATATGTAAAAACACACACATACACAAACTTACACTTAGGCTCCGTTTGGTATGATGGAAAAATGGAAAGATGAAAAGTTATAAGGATGAAAAATTAGAGGGATAAATAAAACATCATGTTTGGTAAGGATGGAAAATAGGAAGGATGAAAAAGTTGACGGATTAACTTTCTTTCTAACTCACCAAAATCAATTCCTCCAAAATCTGAAAAAAAGTAGATAGAAAATTAATTATTTAATTAAAATAAATTTAAAATATTCAAATAAAAAATATATATTTTTCATCTTAACTAGGGATAAAAATTTTCGACTCAACACGATAACACGACTCGAACTTGAACTCGACACAAATTTTATGACCCGAACTTGATTATAACTCGACACGATCTTAAAAATGACCTGACACGTGAACAAAAAATATAAAAGGCTTATAATTTTATGACTCAACACGAATTTGATACGACTTGACTCGATTGTCACCCGTAATCTTAATCAGCACAAAAAAAAATTAGTAATTTTTATTTTCCATTAATCCAACTAAACACAAAGAAAAAAAGTGTATCATTCCTACTTTCCATCCGTGAAGGATGAAAAATATATCTCTCTTATTTTTCATCCTTTTTATCAAACGAAGCATTATACAACACACATTCACACACTAAAACATAAACACAAAGACAAATATACTAACACATCAAAAACCACACACGCTAATACACCAAAAGCCACACACGCACTAATATGTAACAACACATACGCTTATAAACCCAAGACACCACACACACACATTCACACACAATAATACACACTAACACAAAGACACACATACACTAATAAATCAAAAATCATACACACACACTAATACAACAAAAACACTAATGCACAAAAAAATACACACATACCCTAATACACCATACATCTACACCAAATAAAACACATAAACACACTCTTATACTCCAAAACACACATTAATAAACCAAAATACACATACTAAAAAATCAAAACACACACAAATACACAAAAAAAAAAAATACATGCACACTTATACAACAAGAGACACACACACACTAGCCTTTTGATTCACTAAAACACACACACTCTCATACACCAAAATATACATTAATGCATAAAAAAATGCATACTAATACACCCAAGAAATCCACACACAAGTACAAACTATTACGCCAAAAACACACACAAAAGCACATTTAGAGTGTGTATTTTACGGTATATTAATATTTGTGTATATTTTTCTTGGTGTATTAATATGCGTGTGTTAAAATTGTGTGGGTGCTTACGTTTTGGTGTATTAAAGAGTGTATGAGAGGGCGTTAACATGTTATGTATGTGTGTGTGTGTTTAGTGTCTTAATCAGTGTATTTTATGTTGTATTAGTATGTGTATATATTTTTGATATATTAATGTGTGTTTTAAATGTGTTATAGTGCATTGTATTTGTGTATTAGTGAGTGTGTTAAAATTGTGTTGTTTATATTTCGGTGTTTATTCTGTGTGTGGAGTTTGATACATTAGTGTGTGAGTGTGTTTTGGTGAATTGGTGTGTGTGGGTGTATTAGGGAATGCTAGTTTGTGTTTTGGACCATTAATGTGTGTGTGTTTTGGTATATCAGTGTCTTTTGGTGTATTAATGTGTGTGCATTAAATGATATTAACAAGTGTGACACAAATAATTGTTTTCCAAATGCATGTTTTTTAAAAAAAACTTTAATCTAAGCATTTTTTAAATTTTGAACAAGAGAACAATACTTATTTAATGAAAGTGATTTTCTTATAAAGTACTTTTGATAAATAATTACTGATAAAGTAATTTTTAAGTTTCATAAGTCATCACATATGCCGCTTAAGATCGCGAAACACTTTTACATCTCTGGTAGAGGACAACCTACTACTAAGATTATCATATACATTGTATAGTAAGAGAAGAATAGAGAGAGAATGTGTATTGGGGCTTGGGGCGTTCTATCTATGATAAATATAAAACAAAATAGATCACTAACCAAAATAATCAAATCTAACATGTCGGGTCATATCTCTACAGCTGAAGTCTGATTAAAAATCAAATGATGCCCAGTCTCAAGTGATCGCAAAGAGACACAATTATTTTTCTTTCTTTCAATATAACAGGAGAAGTAAAAAACTAACCAGAAAAAAATCTCAGTCGGATTTAACAGTAGTAAAAAAGCAGTTTGTTTGCATGGCAGCATTGTTTGTGTAGTTTTCTCAGTATATTGGCATAGCAAAAGTCAAAGATAAGCATTAATTTCCGATTGGGTAACACAGCATCATTATTGAATTACTTAAATTAAATTATAATGTTCCTTGAGTGGGGGAAAAAAAAAGTGAAATATAAACTACTAAACATACAAGGTTACCCTACAAAAGGTGCAGAAGACAGAATTGAGAGGAACATCATGGTCATTACAATATTACCTGGTTTTGCTGACCTTGTTGATGCTATCCTTTCAATGTTTGATCAACACAGATAGCAGCATAACTGCAAAGTTAAATCAGCTATCAAGACAAAAGAAATAATATCTTCTGCTCTTCGATTTCAATTACTTTCTAAGAAGGCACACAACAAATTACAACTAAGCTTCAGCAATGTTGATGAAAGAACAAAAACTAATTTGTGTTTCAACCCCCACATTCATCTACCTACTAGGAACTAATTTAAATCGTGGCCAGTAGTCTTTCATCTACTAAGAGCCATGTATTGATTATTGTGACACCCCAAAGTCCGGGTGTCTGTAATTATCCGATTGATTATCCATCGACCTGTGTAATACTGGTGGATATCGTGTAATTTGATTCCACACCGTTATGCCTCATTTCTCGGGATCCATAACTTAACAAAATTTGGGCAGAATCTCCTTTGTACGAGGAGCTCTACTCAAAACGCAACCTGTACAATATTGACCACACCGGGTCTATCTATCCATTCACAATTGTATAGTCTCGAATACTACCATAATCATTATCAGTACATACATTTATTCGTAAAAGAATAAATGTCCCAAAAGAGTCCCATATACATGCCTTTGTAAATATAAACAAATGTTTATTACAAAATTATACAAGGTCAAAAGTAAGTATAAGCGAGGGACTACAATGTTAAAATAAAAGCCACAGACCGGCTCTGTCGTCAAAGCGGGCCCATGAACTCGCCTTCGGTGGACGTCTGTGCGATACCTGAAAAATGTTCCCATAAAGGGTGAGTCAACGCTCAATAGGGTAACTCCTATAGAGAATACCTCTCAACCTCAATGCATATGGAATGTCACATGCAACAATCATTTGATACATTCATTCAAATATGTCTATTATGATTGAATGTTATAAATCATGTCATGCCATAAGATGAGACTCACGCAAGTAATACCAACCTCGAGCCCCATCCTGAGCTCCCATAACACATGCAATGTCATGCGTATGTATCCGAGCATTCCAAGCCCCCATCATTGGTGTTATGTACACTCAATGACTAATTAATTGATTTTCTTGTGTCTTTGTGGGGAGGTGATTTATGGTATTACACCAATGGGACACCAACCATCAACGGATCTTCAGGACATCCCACCTGCGGCTCCGTTTCCGCCGTTACACTTTTTTGGAATTTTTTCTCCCCCTTAAGGGAATTTCGTCCCCGAAATTATACCCACATGCACATATAACGACATGCATATGCAAAAAGTCATTAAATACTCTATGACTATAAGAGATGTACCTCCATTCTCGAACAAAAATGAATAGGTAGCTCGGATAGTGTCCTCACGTTCCCATGTCTCCTCCTCCACCCCACGGTGCTACCACAGCACCTTTACCAGCCTCACAGTCTTGTCCCGCAAAACCTGTTCTCGGCTGTCCATGATACACATCAAACCATCCACATCAACCACTAGCTCACCCAATCCACCGCGTGTGTAGGATCTGGAGTATACTTTCGGAGCATAGAAACATGGAACACCGCGTGAACACCAGATAGATTTGGCGGTAATGCCAACCGATAGGCAACTGTACCAACCCTCTCAAGTATTTCGAAGGGCCCGATATACCTCGGCGACAGCTTTCCCCGCTTTCCGAACCTGACCACTCCCCTCTTAGGCATCACCTTTAAGAAGACATGATCTCCGACGTCGAACTCCAGAGGTCGTCGCCGTCTGTCGGCGTAACTCTTCTGCCGACTCTGAGCCGTGATAAGACGTTTTCGTATCAAGTCCACCTTCTCTGAAGTGTCTCTAATCAAATCCGGACCCGTGGAGGGTCTCTCTCCAACCTCGGTCCAGCAAATCGGAGAACGGCACGGCCTCCCATAAAGTGCCTCATAGGGTGTCATCTGTATACTGGTCTGATAACTGTTGTTGTAGGCGAACTCTACTAATAGTAAATGCTCCTCCCAGCCACCCTTGAAATCAAGGACGCATACTCGTAGCATGTCCTCTAAGGTCTGGATAGTCCTCTCTGACTGACCGTCCGTCTGGGGATGAAAAGCGATACTCATCATCAACTGTGTTCCCATGGCCCGCTGAAAACTCTCCCAAAAATGGGCCGTGAACCTAGGGTCCCGATCGGATACTATAGATACGGGCACCCCATGTAATCGAACTATCTCCCGTATGTACAGTCTACAAAAATCCTCCAGTGTGAAGGTCATTCGTACTACCAAAAAGTGTGCCGACTTTGTAAGTCGATCCATTATCACCCATACTGCGTCATGCCCTCGCGATATCCGTGGCAATGAGTGTCAAAATCCATCGTGACGTGCTCCCATTTCCACTCAGCCACCTCCAAAGGTTGGAGCAACCCTGCTGGTCTCTGGTGTTCAGCCTTGACCTGCTGACGTGTGAGACATCGACTAACAAAATCTCCAACGTGCTTCTTCATTCCATTCCAATAGTATTGGCGGCGAAGATCATGGTACATCTTTGTACTACCTGGATGCACAGCAAAACGGGAGCAATGAAACTCCCTAAGGATCTCCTCTCTCAGATCTGCAGATTGGGGAACCACAACCCTTCCCCTGAACCAAAGACTGCCATCCGCGTGAATGGCCCAGCCCTCGTCACCTGTACCCGACTGTACGCGATCCTTAATAGACAATATCTCTGTATCCTGGCCCTGGGACTCGATCACTCTGCTTAGTAGGGAAGGCGTAGCCACTAGACTCCCCAAAGTACCATGAGTCTGACCTCTGTAGTGTAGCCTGAACTGTCCAACAGTCTCAAGCATCAGCCACTCCTGGGAAGCTATACTGGCCAAAACTCCCCGTGACTTCCGACTCAGTGCATCAGCCACCACATTTGCCTTACCGGGATGGTAATGCAAAGTGAAATCATAGTCCTCTAGGTACTCCATCCACCTGCGCTGTCTCATATTGAGGTCCCGCTGCGTGAAAATGTACTTCAGACTTTTATGGTCCGAAATATCTCAAACTGTTCTCCATATAGATAGTGGCGCCATGCCTTCAAGGCAAAGACAATAGCCGCTAACTCCAAGTCATGTGTGGGGTAGTTCTGCTCGTGGCTCTTCAACTGTCTAGAACCATAAGCTACCACCCTCCCAGACTGCATCAAAACACACCCAAGTCCGTCTTTGGAGGCATCACAATACACTGTGTACCTCTGTCCCCTCTCCGGAACTATCAAAATCGGAGCTGAAGTAAGTCTCTTCTTTAACTCTTGAAATGCTCTCTCACACGATTCATCCCACTGGAACTATTTCCGGGTCAACTTGGTCATAGGTGCGGCTAGTCGAGAGAAGTCCTCGATGAACCTCTGGTAGTACCCTGCCAATCCCAAGAAACTACGTATCTCAAAAACTGACTTCGGCCTCTCCCAACTCATAACTGCCTCAACCTTCTCCGGATCAACTGACACACCCGAAGCTGACACCACGTGTCCCAAAAATTTTACCTCCGTAAGCCAAAATTCACACTTGCTGAACTTGGCATACAACTGGTGGTCTCTTAAGGTCTGGAGAACAACCCTCAAGTGACCCTCATGCTCCTCCTCAGACTTGGAGTAGATCAGTATGTCATCAACAAAGACCACAACGAACTGATCTAGGTAGGGCTGGAACACCCTATGCATGAGATCCATGAATGCCGCTGGGGCATTCGTTAATCCGAATGGCATCACAATAAATTCAAAATGCCCATAACGCGTTCGAAATGCCGTCTTCGGAATGTCGACATCCCTAATCCTCAACTGATGGTACCCCGTGCGCAAATCTATCTTGGAATAAACCCGTGCCCCTCTCAGCTGGTTAAACAAGTCATCAATACGTGGCAAAGGGTACCTATTCTTGATAGTGACCCTATTCAATTGCCGATAGTCAATGCAAAGCCTAAGCGTCCTGTCCTTCTTCTTGACAAATAGTACCGGAGCACCCCAAGGTGAAGTACTCAGCCTAATAAAGCCTCTGTCCAATAACTCTTGTAACTGGACTTTAAGTTCTTGCAACTCCGCTGGTGCCATCCTATGCGGTGCCATAGAAATAGGGGATACACCGGGCTGTAACTCTATAGTGAAATTTACCTCCCGATGCGGTGGTAACCCTAGTAACTCATCCGGGAAGACATCCGCATAGTCACACACGACTCGAGGCAGACCCAATTCCTGTCTCTCCTCGTCCTCCAGTGTAAGGCTAGCAAGCCAACCTATCAATTGCCCGTGCCATCGGGAGTCATATACGGCATGGGGTAAGGCATTGTGTTTCTCCCCCTGAAACTTGAAACAAATCCCGTCTAAAGTGTAAGCTGTAACCCTCTTACGCTCGCAATCAATGACGACTTTATGTGCCGCCAACCAATCCATCCCAAGTATGACATCGAACTCCGTCATCTCGATAACCCTAAGGTCAACAGTAAGTTGGATTCCTTCGATCTCCAACTCACAACCCCGACATATCTTGTCAATACAAACTCTGTCTCCTAGGGGTGAACTCACATACATGGGCTCATCCAGAGTCTCGGCCTCTATACCCAAGTCTCGTAGACATGATGTAGCAATAAAAGAATGTGATGCACCAGAATCAAATAATATTTTTGACCATAATCTAGAGAGAAGAAATGTACCCTGAATTACCGACTGATCTGTCGATAAAGTCTGTGGTGTGATGGCGAAGACTCACCCCTGGGTCCCTGAAGTCCCGGCCTGAAAGCCCTGTCCCCGGCCTCGACCCATGCCCTGGCCTGACTGTGGAGTCCCTGCTCGTGAAGTGGTAGGGGCATGTGCCGTACCCTGAAATTGCAACTGATTTCCTTGTCCCCTGGTGGGGTAGGGAGGAATGAAGTAGGTCTGTGGATGCCCCACTGATGATTGGGACTGAGATGCCCCGTAGCTCTGTGATCCTTGCCTCTGAGGACACTCTCTCTTCAAGTGGCCTGGCTGGTGGCAATAGTAGCATATCCGTGGGCCTCCCTGTTGTGTACCCCTGGAATACCTCCCGCCTTTGGAAGATTGACCATGGCCTTGGCCTTGACCCTGATAGCCTCGACCCTGTCCCTGTGATCCCTGTGGGGTAGAAATCTTCTGTCTCTTCCCCGAGCTAGTAGTGGAGGACTATCCCTCCTTCTTCCTGTCCTTTGATCCAGCCTCCCGAATCCTCTTGGCATCTTCCACCTCTCTCTCTATAGCCATGGCTGTCTCGACCATCTCATCAAAATCGTGCAACCTGTGGCCAACAATCTTCCCGTGGATGGATAGCTTTAGGCCATTTTCAAACCTCCGCACCTTGGCCAAATCAGTGGCCACGTAGTCATCTGCAAAACGTGCCAATTCTGTGAACTTGGCCACGTACTGCATAACCGTCATCGTTCCTTGCTTCAAGTTTAGAAATTCATGGGCTTTGACTTCCCGAACAGCTGGTGGGAAATATTTCTTCATGAAGAGTTCTTGAAACTCTTCCCATGTCATCCTTCCGATGTCTATTGGCTTTGCCCATGTCCACCATTGATGGGCGTCTCCCTCAAACTGAAAAGTGGCCAATCGTATCTTCGTGGCATCAGATACAATCTCCATAGCTTTCAAAATTTTGTCCACCTGTTGGAACCAATTATCAGCTACCATCGGATCCCCTCCTCCTACAAAAGTTGGTGGGTTGTGGGACCTAAACTTCTGCAGGTTGTTCGAGCCTCCTTGGCCCACATTAGAACTGGCTTGCAAAAAGGTGGCGGTCATCGCGCCCATAGCCTCCATAAAGGCTTGTTGATCGAAAGCCGGTGGTGGTGGTTGGTTGTTTCGTCCACCCCGACGTCCCCTTCCTCTTGTTGCCATCTACACACATAAGATAGCAATAGACCAATAACTTAGTATCCCCAAGTTAGGGATCATAGTTAAAACAGTAGAATATATACCTATCGGTAAATGTGCAAATAATAGGCTTACACATCCTTTTCCTTCCCAACTCTAATGTTATGGTTTCTAACCGTAGTACCTCATTCCTATATACATTTAATCATGCATATAATCTCATAACACATAGCATGAAAGATTTAATACATTTAACATGCAATGCAAACTGGATGCAATGACTTAAACCCATGTCCTGTAAGCCATAGGTAAATCGTGAACCTAGGCTCTGATACCAAACTGTGACACCCCAAAGTCCGGGTGTCTGTAATTATCCGATTGATTATCCATCGACCTGTGTAATACTGGTGGATATCGTGTAATTTGATACCACACCGTTATGCCCCATTTCTCGGGATCCATAACTTAACAAAATTTGGGCAAAGTCTCCTTTGTATGAGAAGCTCTACTCAAAACGCAACATGTACAATATTGACCACACCGGGTCTATCTATCCATTCACAATTGTATAGTCTCGAATACTACCATAATCATTATCAGTACATACATTTATTCGTAAAAGAATAAATGTCTCAAAAGAGTCCCATATACATGCCTTTGTAAATATAAACAAATGTTTATTACAAAAATTATACAAGGCCAAAAGTAAGTATAAACGAGGGACTACAATGTTAAAATAAAAGCCACAGACTGGCTCTGTCGTCAAAGCGGGCCCATGGCCTCGCCTTCGGTGGACGCCTGTGCGATACCTGAAAAATATTCCCATAAAGAGTAATTTCTATAGAGAATACCTCTCAACCTAAATGCATATAGAATGTCACATGCAACAATCATTTGATACATTCATTCAAATATGTCTATTATGATTGAATGTTATAAATCATGTCATGCCATGAGATGAGACTCACGCAAGTAATACCAACCTCGAGCCCCATCCTGAGCTCCCATAACACATACAATGTCATGTGTATGTATCATGGTAATTCAAACCCCCATCATTGGTGTTATGTACACTCAATGACTAATTAATTCATTTTCTTGTGTCTTTGTGGGGAGGTGATTTATGGTATTACACCAATGGGACACCAACCATCAACGGATCTTCACGACATCCCACCTGCGGCTCCGTTTCTGCTGTTACACTTTTTTGAAATTTCACCGCCGGAAAATGTATAAACCAAGTAAGCGGGTCTTGCACCTGAGGGAGAATCTAGCCCTTCTTGCTGTCCCCAACACATTTATCCATTTAATTTCCCGTGCGACTCAACCGAACCTTGGTGTGACTTTTTCGAGCCCACGATCAACCACCTATGTGGTGATTAATTTCATACATACATACACTCCCACCCATGTCAATGCCCATGAATGTAGTGCAACCCATGCATAATGAAATACAATGTCTATTACATAATGGATACAATATAATGACATTTTAACATGATCTCAAGCATGTTATGACTTGCAACATGACAACATGTTTAACATAAGCACAAGTCCACCAAAATAATCATATGTTAAATAATCATTTAACATATATATATTATTTCACAATCATATAACAAGTTAATAATTTTATTAAACTTGATCTGCCATTAAAATATAAAGTAATGCTAACATACAATTAACATGCTTTAAACTACTAACATTAACTTACACCAAGTTAATCACAATAGAATTTTATTAATCACAAGATTAATTATAAATTATATATTTGACCCACTAGTCACACTAGTCAAGACCTAACATGTGATATACACTCATAATCTACTCATTCCATATGCCATATTTTAAGTTGAAATTAAATCTAAATAGGGGAAACCCTACCTCTCGTAGCGTGAGACCACTTACTAGAACGCCAAGAAAGCTCAAATTTAGCTTCCTAAGTTTTAGGCCTAAATTATCGGCTTTGATATTCCTTCGAAGAAAAATACGATATTTGGTGTGGTTGCGTAGCTCTCGCTGAGTAGAGCAACTTTAGTTCTTGGCCCGAAGCGATTAAACGGTTAAATTTTCATAGATCTGAGAAGGAAGAAAAGAGAAAAAAAAAAATAAAAACTCATTTTTTTTCTCACTCTCTCTGTCTCGCCAGCTGTAGAAAACATAAAAAGTGGAAGACAAAGTCTTCCACTTATATATATATATATATATATATATATATATATATATATATATATATATTATATATATATATATATATATACAATTAATTATTATTTTACACTTTTTATTAGGATTTTAATAATAATAATAATAATAATAATAATAATAATATTTTTTTTTTCGGGTTTTACAATTATAGCCAACAGTCTTTTATCTACTATGAGCCACTTTCTTAAATCATCTTTCAAACATCAAGTTGCACTACCATCAACCCCCCGCATCCATTGAATTTCTCAATAGAACTTCACTTAACCACAATAGTTTGTCCCCACAATCAGAACATTTACAAAAGGTTAGTAAACCTTACAATAAAATATAACAAATATTTAACATAATTAAACATATACCCCCAAGTTCCAAATTTCTCAAAAAATTGCAAATGCACCATTTTTTAGGCATTATTGCCCCGGCACATATAAATATTCCAGATTCAAAGAGAAATTTTAGTGCAAACATATTCTAGTCCAAATATTTTATATTGAGGTAATAACACCTTGAATCATTCATAATTATAGTCAGTAGCCTTACTATTAAGAGTCATGAATTTCAATGATTAATAGTCTACTACTAAGAACTACTTAAAAATTATGTTCAGTAGTCTTTACTAGGAACTAGGGGTGCAACTCGGGCGGGTTAGACAATCAATCCTAACTCAACCCTAAATATATAATCTTCAACCCTAACCCTACCTCGGATTGGGGAACTCAACCCGAGCACTGCTCGAGTTTAATTCAGGCGGGCTCGGGTTAATGATTTCGGGCTACTTTACGGGTTCAATTCGGGTAGAACCCAAAATAGGTTTGTTATTCTAAACCTAATACATATATTACATAATATTCATCTAAATTAACAATCAATAACTTCAACCAAGTTTTTAACAAGAGAGGCTGAGAGAACAAGAAAGGCAAAGAAAACAAGAAAAACAGAGAACGATAGAACAAAAATAAAAAATCAGTGCTAATGCTTTTTATATATATATAATTTATTTTTTTTTAATTTTTTTTTTTAATTTTTCGGGTTTGGGTTGAACTCGAGTACACGAGGCCTTAACCCGAACCCAACCGAAATTGAATTCGAATTGGGATTTTTTTACCCAAGCCCAACCCAAATATTAAAAACCCTTGCCCAAACCCTAATTTTTTTGGGTTAGACTCGGGTTGCCCCACCCAAGTTGCACCCCTACTAGGAACCATTTTCATATGTAGCCAGTGGTCTTCTACCTACTAGGAACTAATTTGAATCATGGCCAATAGTCTTTCATCTACTAGGACTCTAGGAGTCATGTATTGATTGTGAGCAGTAGTCCTTTATCTACTAGGAGGTACTTTCTTAAATCATCTTTCAAACATCAAGTTGTACTAACATCAACCCGACATTCATCGAATTTCTCAATAGAACTTCACTTAACCACAATAGTTTGCCCCCACAATCAGAACATTAACAAGAAGTTAGTAAACCGTACAATTAAATATAATGAAAATTTAACGCAGTTAAACATATACACCCAAGTTCCAAATTTCTCAAAAAAAATGCAAATGCACCATTTTGTATGCATTATTGTCCTAGCAAATTTAAATATTCCAGATTCACAGACAAATTTCAATGCGAACATATTCTAGTCCAAATATTTTATATCGAGATAACATCTTTAATCATTCACAATTATAGCCGGTAGCCTTACTATTAAGAGTCATGAATTTCAATGAGTAATAATCTACGACTAGGAACTACTTTAAAATTATGGTCAGTAGTCTTTCACCTACTAGAAACCATTTTCATATGTAGCCCGTAGTCTTCTATCTTCTAGGAACTAACCTGAATCGTGGTCAGTAATCTTTCATTTACTAGGAGCCACGTATTGATTGTGGCCAATAGTCTTTCATATCTACTAGGATCCACTTTCTTAAATCGTTTTGATTGTGCACTAGCATCAACCCCAACATACAGTGAATATTCAATAACAATATTGAACTTAACTTCACCACAATAGTTTACCCCCACAAACATCAACAAAAGGTTAGTAAACTTTACATTAACGAAATTAAATATATACCCCCAAGTTCCAAATTTCTAAAAATAATGCAAATGCATCATTTTTTATGTATAATGAAAATTTAACACAATTAAATATATACTAAGTTCCAAATTTCTCAAAAAAGGCAAATGCAACATTTTTTATGCATTATTGCCCTGTCAAGTATAAATATTCCAGATTTAAAAACACATTTCAGTGCAACATATTCTAGTCTTAAATATTTTATATCGAGGTAAAAACACCTTGAATCATTCACAATTATAGCTACTAATTTCAATGACTAATAGTTTACTACTAGGAACCACTTTAAAATTATGGTCAGTAGTCTTTCACCTACTAGGAACCATTTTCATATGTAGCCAATAGTCTTCTACCTACTAGGAACTAATTTGAATCGTGGCCGGTAGTCTTTCATCTAGTATGAGCCATGTATTGATTGTGGCCAGCAGTCATTTATCTACTAGGGACCACTTTCTTAAATTGTCTTTCAAACATCAAGTTGCACTAGCATCAACCCCCGATTCAACGAATTTCTCAATAACAATATTGAACTTCACCACAATAGTTTACCCCCACAATTAAAACATTAACAATGGGTTAGTAAACTTTACAATTAAATATAACGAAAATTTAACGCCATTAAATATATACACCAAATTTCTCAAAAAATGTAATTGCATAATTTTTTAGGTATACATGTAAAAAGGAGAAAGCAAAAAGAGACACAAACAAGTGGATCCATACATGAAGCTCCAGGTTAGCCAAGCAAGTATTTTAATATCTTTTACATGGCTGACGTTGAGATCCTTTGAGAGCCAAACCTATGAGAAAGAATTTCAAGTCAAAACTGAGAATAGGCCATATAAAAAACTAGTTAATGCCTGTGCCTGAAGGCACTATGTAACACAAAACAATTTACACATGATTAAGAATGTGTATGATGTTCATCTGATATAGCAGCACATGTAAGAAGTTTGGGCAAGTGTGTATGCATAAATCCACTCTCAAATTGATGCACCCAAAAATTTACTCCTATCGGCTACTACTGAAACCACCTCAAACAAATACCCAACCAATGAAATAACACTTACAAAGCAACATGCACTGCTAAATTAAAATTAAAATCCAGACATACACCAAATTCTCCACCACAAATCCAACTATATCATTCATTAAATTAGTAGAACAGTTAATAATTTGGACACACCCATAACTCCGCATCCAATCCCTCTTCGTTGTCAACATAGAGATCTTAAATCACAAATAGAAGGGTAGATAAAACCAATTGTATTCATATATATTAAAACATTTATAGAGAGAGAAGGGGGTTAGAAGGACCCTCATTGTTGACAATGATTTCCTGGATGATGTCGTTTTCGTCACGAAGGTGTGTGTATATTGTATGTGTGTGTTTGTGGCTGTTGGGCTGTTGGGTGTGGTTCGCTGGTTGTGTGGCCAAAACCATTTAAAATTTCAAAAATTCTGCGCCATTAATTGCCCAACTTTACTCCTCTAAAAATGGTCTTGCCCAGATTTCTGCCAATACACCAACATCAAGCTGTAATCCAAAAGCAAACCCATCCAAAAATGGCGCATTTGATCATGCTTTTGAATGTAAAACTTCTACAAAGACTCCCACCTAGCAAAATCCAAAGTCACTACTTATTTGACCTCTACCCAGGCTCCCACCCAATCATGCAAATTTCCTCTCAGACTATGAAATTCAATTGCAACAAACATCACAGAGAGCTGGAAAGAGAAAAAGCTTCCCCAGGAATTATTCTGTATGCACTCTGCCCCTTTAGCTGCTGCACAAGCCTATTTTTGAATATAGCAGCTTCAACTTCCTAGAATTGAGATTGTTTTTATTTTAATTTTTCTCCTTTTCTCCTAATTATCAGTTTAGTAGATAAGTTAATACTTATCTGAAGCAATGTTAAGCATTGGTAATTTGCTACTTAACAATAAAATCAATCAAAAACAATCTGATATTCAATTTTTCTCAATGTATCTATAAAAAAAAAAATTCATCATTCAAAACTCATACTAAACAGAGCAAAAATCAATTTGAAGTTTCAATCACACACCAAAAAAATTGATAGAAATCAATGTCAACACCTGGAAGTATACAGTATTCCTCAACAGAAAAATCACATAGATATTAAAAAAATATACACAGGAATTGAAGATCTTTAAAAGATTTACCTGACAAAAAGATAATGTTGGTGGAACTCAGATAATGGACATGTTAGCTTTTAACAGAGGGATCAAGAGCTTCAGTCGCAACAACAACAAAGATTGCCGCAATCCAATCAGAAAACACAACTCCCTTCCCGAACCAACCCCTCCCGAAAACCCCAAAAGCCTCCCAACCCAGAACTCTCTAATGTTGCTTGTGTGTGTACTGCGACAACCCAAAAAGTAAAACCCTCCGGGAACATGGAGGCAAATTTCGGTATTTAAATTTTGGTCTGAAAAAAAAAATTATAATTTAATTTGATCCGTGGATTAAAATTTTTTGAGATGAATAGATGATCTGTGTGTTGTGAATTGCGATGTGGGCCACAATGCTGTGGTTTTTTTTTTTTTTTTGACCAAGAAACATAAATATTTTTAAATTTTTATTTATTTAGTTAACATGAAATAAAAAATAATAAAAAAATAAATTTTTTCATACTTGAATTTTCTTGCAACTAACTTTTTTTCTTATAAAAATCACAAAAAAAACTTTTCATTTTACACTTATTGTTGTTACAATATTTTATTAGTTATTAATTTTAAAAAATATATACATAAGGAAGTACATGAAATTAGAGTTATTTGTCAAAAAATACATAACTTTTGATATTAAGTAATTAAATCTTTATCTTTAGAATTTAATTAAAAATTACATATTTGTCATCTCTTAAATCATGCGTATTTATTTTGACAGTTAATTAGATTTTTGATTTTTTTTTATTGTATTAAAAAATTCTTTATATAATAGAATAATTATATTATCACAAGATTTACATATAACGTTGACTATGTATATCTCTATTATTTTGATTTATAAAATATTTTTTGTCATTATAGTAAATATCTCTCTCCTCTTCTTTTCCAAATTATCAACCATTAATATTTAGAAAAGTTCAAACATATCATTTTTATTATTCTCCAACGGATACAAAAAAGTTCAAATATATTGTATTTTTTCTTCTATAACTTTCATATATTATTAGGTTAAATTTATGTTTTTTTTCATTTTTTTTATTCGTTCCAAACTGTTAGTTAGTTTCTGTTTTGTTTTTCTTCATAGTTTTCATATTCATTTTTATTTATTGTGTTGAGTGGTCACTTTTTTGATTAACTTTTCATCTTTCAAATTTTTATTTGTTAATTTTAATATTTTTGTGTTTTATAAAAACAATTACAATTTTATTGTTGAATATTGAACACTAAAATAATGGCTATTATTTGAATTTTAAGTAGTATTTCCTTCTTTTTTTAGTATGATGTTTTTGTGATAACTTCTTCGGGACTATCAGATATTATATATTTGTTCGATTCATAATTATATAATGTACATAAAATTACTTTATAATTTAAATTCATATAAAATTATAATTTGAAAGAGTATCAATACAGTGTGACACTAAATTGTTTATGAAATTAAATATCTAATTTTTGTACATCCACAATCATAATATCAAATACATGTGATTTACCCAACAAAAAATCAACAACAATCATCAATAGGAAAAAGTATTCAAATTTTAGTACTTTATAAGATAACATAATTAAAATTTCTTAATTTTAGTTGTCAAAAATTTTGAAACATATTCATAAAAAAATGGAGAGGATTTATTATAAATTTTGATTTTCATAAATTTTAGGATATATATATATATATATTTATATAATAAGGGAACTTATTTATAGTAAAAGAGTATTCAAGTATTTTTATGTCTTAAGTTGATTTTTTACAAAATATTTTTTAATAATTAAATCTAATTTCGTGTATCAACTTCCGGATAACCCTAAATAATTATATAGATAGGTATTTATGTTGTGGGTAAGCTTAATCCGTCTATTTGGACCGTGGCCCAACATGTACCGTTGGCGGATAGATTTGGGGGACTCGGGCCATAGGCGAGACTCAACGGGCAGTCATGAACGTGTGAGGTGCCCAGCTTTGAGTTAGGTCGGAATTAGAGGTGCCAAAATATTATACGATTTGTTAATACGATATAAAATTAAAGAATTTTTAGTCTTTCTTAAATCACTCATTTTGTAAACGAGTAAGCCCGACAGAACACGATTAAATCGAGTATGGACGAAGCCAATCAAGTAAAATAGACGACATGAGTTATATATAATTCATATATGACACGAATTCTAGATAATATAACTCATTAGATACGAATTAATCGACGAATCAAATATATGTTGAGTACTTTTTGGCACAAACCCGTCTATTGACAAGCCTAATTAGACCCAAAAAACCAATGTAGGAATGTCATGATACCATGTGAATCTAAGCTAATAATCGTGTATGTGTGTCACTGTTTTTGTGTAATATGACTCTAATTATTGCTTCTGTTCTTCTGTGGTTGATTATAATGTGGGCGGTCTCTTGGTTTGGGAGGGTCTTTTATTTCGGCAGACGAAAGTTCATAAACACTACTAGATGTCTCAAACCATGTTCAAAAACACACTCGGATCTCTCAAATCACTTGAGTTTCAATAATGAAATACCTTTACATCTTCATACAAAATTAAAAAGTACAGGGAAGATTCAGGGGAGAGAGAGAGAGTTGTTGGTTTATTTTTATGGAGTTTAGTTTGTATATGTGATCCGGATGATGACCCGACCCGAATAATGTTGTGTGGTTTTTAATGGAAATTTTTCTGAGGCTTAGTCCATGGAGCGAAGGCTTGGGCCGATAGGCCCAAGCCGTAGCGCTCATGGACAAGTCTCGTGGGGGTTCGGGGGCAACGCCCCCGAGGAAATTTTTTTTTGGGCCCGTTATACAGCCCAGTGCGTAGGACATATAAACCCTGTTGTTTTGGTGATTAGGGTTAATTGTGTATGGTACAGCCGCTCTCTGTATTCAACTCTCTCAATAGTGAAATCCCTGCAGCTTCGTGGACGTAGGCAAATTGCCGAACCACGTAAAATCTGTGTCTTGTTCTTTCTTGTTTCTTATTGCTTTATATTCTTGATTTGTTCTTCGATTGTGTGTGTTTGTTAGTGGATTTAAATCGTGAGAAATCCCAACAAGAGTATTAATGGGCAAATTTCCTATCGATGGTACCAATTATTTGTGATTGTCGACTCTGTTTATGTAAAAGTTTCTGATAAGTGGCAAGTAATTTTGTCTACAGTATTTCGAAAATTACACACACACAATCTCTACTGCAGACATACTACGCCTGAGCTGTATTCTCGGCACACTTGCTATATCCACTAAGGCTTCATCCTACAAGCTATTCTACAATCATTCTCATGCTCACCCAGTGGGTGGGCCTGCTGAGAAGAGAAAAGGCCAAAGGCAATAGGAAAAATATAAAATAAAATAAAAAAATGAAAAAAGCTTATGGTGTATTTTGGTTCTTTACTTCAAAGCTAAATAACAAGAACAACTTCACATGTTTGAAGAATCTGGGTTCACTTTTTCTTAGCCACCACGCATTCCTTTTACAGAAGAAGATGAATCTCAGTTCAATATAGGCCATTCTTGTGTGTCTGGCATGAAGCTTGTCTGTGACTACCTATATTCACTTATGGAGTTGCTACTATTGAGCTGTATAGAAACCCAAAGCTGTAACTTTTTCGCTTACATGTTGTCTTCTTTCAGGAAACTAAGATAAATAATTTCGTGGTTCCTCCGATTTTTGTATTGGTTTCATGTCTTGGATCCAATTGACTAGTATGCCAGATTTTTGAAATTGGTGTTCTAATTTATATAAAAGGCGTACCCAGTGTATGAGACTCTCGTTATTACAGAGTTTGAAAAAGGTTCGATGTATACGACCTTACTCATGCGAGCAAAAAAATTGTTTCTTGATCTTCGATTCAAACTGTGACCACTAGATTACAATGAAATTACTTGATCGTTGTACTAAGACCCACTCTTAGATTCTAATATATATGTTTGTCGAATATCGAATTGAGAGTGATTTTTGAATCACACATTCAAATCATGAAAATAATCTTTCATATAAACTCTCTTTAAATCTCGTAGTAATAAGAGTTTCGTGCGATGAATTTCTTTTTTTTTTTTCAATATAATTTCCATTCACAGCAATGTAAGGCTGGCATGAAAAGCAACTGGATGCAACTACAAGTACAATTATTGGTGTACTGTTTATGTAAGCTTGTCATGATCAAATTAAAGGCCTCTCCCCTCTCTGGGACCTCTGTTTGAACATCAACATCTCATTACTCAAGTTGAATGAGCTGGAATTCAATTGGGTAAGCCAAATTTTACATTATTCAACTTGAAAAAGGCCTATTGAGGTTTGCGGATAACCTGTGCTTCCTCTTATTTACTTCTCTGTTACTGCATTAACACATACTCTTCCACTTGGACAGAACCAACCAGTATCATCGTCTGAAATTGAGAGAAGAGAAGTTACTATTCAAACAGCTACCGAACAATGAGCTTTCACAATCTCGAGGGACCATGCCCCCCTAGTTCATAACATAGTTCCCTCCATGTTCCTACACAATGTTAGTTTGATGCCACAAAATAATGTTTGCAAGGGAAAATATTTGAAACTTTTACGAGGGAAAAAAAAGAATACAATATTGAAGGAACCAATCAAAAAGTGAAGTTTTTACAAGGAAAAAAAAGAAAGAACAGAATGTTGAAAGTAAGCAATCAAGAAGTTGCTCCATGGTTAAACCTTGTAATAGGTTTTCCAAAACTCTATGAATGCCACTGGTACAAGACTTACAATTTAAGAGGCAATAATTAATTAAAAACAGAACAATTGGATTCCAAATGATTAAGATACCTCACATAATCCCCCCTCCAAAGTCAAACATGTCTTTTGTTATCAGTTTGTTTGTTATTAGTATTTTAATCATTACCAAATTTATATTCTCTTCCCTGTTGCTTATTTAATCATCTTTTTGCAACCACACAAGAAACAAGAAAAAGTTTGTGCTTTAGATTAAATACTGGATATTTCACCACTCATTACACGGTTTACACCTAAATAGAAAATTGGCCATATAAACCAAAAAGTTCATTGATTGCCCAGGTTGGAGAGAGAGAGAGTAGTTGCTGCAACTCAACTAATTGAACCTATCAATGCCAACCCCATAAAGACAGTTTTCATGTAACATATTCAAGTATGAACAAACCTTAAGCTTATATATTCACTATCTGCTATATATACAAATCACAATCCAAGCACCACAAACCCCATTGTTTCCTACTTCAAGATAAAAGGGGATACTTAGGAATTTTAAGTACAGAAACGAATGGGGAAATAAACAAAATCACCAGGAACATATCTAGAACAAGTCCAACCCCCAAAAGTACCATCTGAGTAGTTTAGATCATCAAAAGTTCATAAGAACTCACTCAAACAACTACAAATTAAACTCAGCATTCACATTATAGTAACATTATGCTTGGTTGTAGATGCAGAAGTAAATGGAGTTGCCTGCAATGCCCAAATCAAAATGTTTCCCATTTTGTCGTCAAAATGTTTCCCATTTTGTCGTTACCACGACTGGCCCTGGCATATGGCCTGTCAAATTCCTCTTCTCCTTCTGATTTTGCACTAGTATTGGCACTTGCCCAGTTGAGATCTTTTGGTGCTGTTGCAATGGGGTTTTAGACCCATTGCTGCCAAGAATCGAATTTCTAATCTTCAGCATATCAAGAATTTCGATGTTCTTCTGCACTATCTTCACCTACAATATACAAATGAATACACATTTTTTTTTTAAGTGAAAACACAAACTTGTGCAAGAAATAGATTAACATAGTTGGGTAGCCAAAATTCTTACATACCTGCATTCTTCTCTGCAATTTTGCATCTCCATCAGCAACAATTCCATCCAGTTTAATCAGTTGTGTCATCAACAGTTCAATCAAATTCGACATAAGGGTCTCCCCTACTTTCTTTCCACCACCAATTTCTGATTCCAAACTTGCCACCTAAAACAACACAAATAAGTACGATCCATCAAAAAGTTAACATCAAGCCTTTCAAAAGACAAAATTGAAGTCATTTGCAAAATTTAACCAAAATTGAACCTGCTTAGCAAGTTTGTCAACTTCCAAGCCAATTTCTTTGATCTCTTTTGATGCCTGATCCATCTTTGCATTTTTGCGCGATTCAAGACACCGCCTATCTCTGCTCATTACATCCTCAACCAACTCCATTTTTGATCCATCCTTCACCCCAGCAACATCAAGAAAGGCCTTTGAATCTCTCTCCTTGTCTTTGTATATCAATTTTTGATCCTGAGGGTGCAACCCTGTTGTCCCTGCCAGCATTTTCTTCAACTCCCCTGCATTGAAACATGCTCGATCAGAAAAATTAGACTATTTCTTTTGCGGGGGAAGGGGATGAAATTGAAACCACCAATCACCTGTTGGTGGGAGTGTGGCCTTATCACTGGCCCACTCTCTCTCACCCCAAGAAAAATTAGACTATAAATGTATAAAACACACAAAATTGAATAAGAAATTTACCAAAGGATGCTTGAGAACTAATATGGATTTCCTGATAGAATGAACCATATTTCACTCTGATTTTAATTGTGGGAACTGGGATTGAACTTTGATTTGAATCTGAATTCCGCCTTTGTACCAACATTCCTCCTGGCCTGAGTTCCCAGCCCGCAGCCTCTGAGCCGCCGCCGCCTCTTCTGCCGGCGGTGCTTCGTTTTGCCGGTGACGGCATTCCGGTGGTCTTAGGCTTCATTCCCAACATCTCTTTCCTCTTGGTATGGTGTTGATAATGTGAAAATGAACACAATATATGATTTGATCCAAAGCAAGAAGAAATGCCAAAAGTTGAAGATAATTCAGCTTTCAAGTTCTTGTCTGTTAAGCTAAGAGGAAACCAATGGATGAAGAAAGAACCCAATTCTGACCCACCAACTCAGAAACAATAATGTTCATAGAAATTCTTGTAACTAATCAGCACCAAAACTTGTTTCATTGCAAAACCTTAGGCTTTGCCTGTATCTGTGTATTAGTCAAGAGAGAAGAAAGCTTAAGTACTAATGATGATATATGTAATTTATATACATCCAGAGAGAGAAAGAGAGGGTGGGGAGGAGAAAAATGAAAAAAAAAAGAAAGTAAGAAGAAAACGAATGGCCAGCGAAAGGTGGGGTGAGAGGAGATTATATGTATGTGAATAAAATAAGGAATTTTTTAATTTTTTTTGAAGTTAAGTGAACGACTGTTTCTGTTCTCCTTCTCCTCAACCCCCAATGGGTTGACTGAACGAATTTACCAAATAATCAAAGAGAAAAATACTATACATGTCGTACATAATATTATCAATGCATATTTGTCTCTGTGTGTGTATACATCACAATGTGGATTAACAAAGACCCTTACTGCAATAAATAAGTTAAACGAAGGTGTCAAAGAATTCACCCCTCTATTCTATTGGGAATGAGAGAATGTAGTCATAGCTCTCTCTCCCATTGGCCCAAAAAGCGTAGGGGAGAGAGAATATGAGGTAGTGATCGAATGACTCAATTAATCTATCTTATTATACTTTTACTTTGATGTGGTTAACTAATCCATTTAAATGGGACACGAACTCCCGACACTTGACTATTCCTATGAGAATTCACCTTTTATATGTATTCTAAGAGTTTTTGCTGTTTACTCTTTTTTATTTTTCGTCTTCTTGTTGAAATCTAAGACCTGAATTCAGCCCCATAAGTTGTTCAACAGCTCCCATTCTCTATCATTTTACAGGAGAAATAATTGAAATGGATGCAGTTTTATGCACTTCAAAGTACCATCTTTTCCAAAAAAAATTCCCTTTTTTGGTTATGGTAATGGAGTTCACATTCATGCTTAGAATTTGGGAGTTGATCTAAGCTCGAAAAGTGGGTAGCTTAGGTTTGATTGTCTTTGAGCTTAGGATTTCTTTGTGCAGTCATCAGTCTGTGTCAAATGAGGTTTATGCACAAGCTGGGGAAGGAATATTGGTGCCTTTAACGTTTGAATGTAATCTAATTGAATATAGGTCATCAACCTTGTTAACGCCCAATCCACATCTTTTGGTGGAGTGAGTTTAGAGTGGTACATAAGGGTAAAGCTTTAGACTTTTTTTTGTACAACACTCTTTAAAATTGTTTAGGTCGAGCCCTAAAGTGAATAATATTAAGGTCTCGAGATTTGTTACTTAATCATGTACATCCTCTCACATTTGACATATTATCCTTAGATCACCTGAGATTTTTGTGCGTGTACACATAACCCCTTGTCGTCAGTCTTCATTAAAGTAACTGTTAAAAACTCATTATGCCATCATAACATATAAAAATAATTTACCAAATTGCCCTTATTGAACCAAATATTTGGGACACATTCTAAATTGAACGACTTCGACTCTATGATTACCCTTACAAAACTCCAAACATCAAGGATCGTCAAATGCCAAGGATCTTCGGATGCCCCGAAGTGTTCTTCATTCTAGAGGTGAACAAACTCAATAATAAGGTCTAAAGGTGCGACAAACACTTTGAGAAGCAACTTAAGGTGAGAAACCTTATATACTCAGCTATAAAGGTAGTTTGATCATTGTAAGAAGATATTTAGGGGCATTTAGGTCTTTTGTTTTATTCCGTTGCATTTGTCGATTAATCGGCATCCACAAGGGGTCTAGATGTAATATATGAAATATGACGAAATTTATGTGATTAAGTGACAAATCTCAAGAATTTGAGTGTAATTTACCCATAATATTATACAGTAACGGTCCGGAGGCATTACAGGTGGATAGGTCATTGGTTGTCCACCAAGGGAACTCCCCACCAGGCCACCAATTATGATGTGTATGTGGCATTTGGTTCGGTCGGGAATGGGTCGATATGTAAACTCATCACCTTTAGTAGCAGAATGGGGGACAGTGACCACCGAGAGTGGGGCAGTATAGTGGGTTATCCGCCAAATTTCTTATCATCAAGTTGGAGGTTCGAGTTTATTTTTAAGAGGAATAATGGACGCGGTCAAGAGCCTCATGATCCCAGTGAAAGCGTGGTTTGTAGGCGCTCTCATTTGTTCCACCCCTTTTTCAATAGCAAAAAAACCAAGAAGAAGAATGGGGGGTCAGTGTTCACCCCTATGGGCCACCTGAGTTTTGTGTCAACGAGTAATTTTTTCAATGCATGACCCATTCTTTCAATAGTAAACTCTAAATACCTGCAAATTAAACGTATCAGTTAAGGTTGGGAAACGCTAGCAACGATAAAACCCTTGACAAAACCCTTGACGTCTAGATTAACTGAACTCAACCCAAGATATAATATTCTCAAGAGTTCAATCCAACACAGTTTTGTTGCTTTCGTAACATCCACATACATTGAGTGATCTTTGCTTGGCTGATTAAGGCTATCATCACCAAGCCAAGAAAAAAAAAAGGTCCAGCGAAACACATCTGCATCCTTGACAGAATGTGGCCTTGCAGGATGTCCCATTCCAACTGAAAATGAAAGCGCAAAAACGCCAGCTCTCTTTGGTTGTCCACCCATAAAAAGCTCAAACTTCAGCCAGCAGCTGCCTGGTTAGTTTGCGAGTGGTCACTTCAGAGGGACACCCTTCTCACTTAGTTATATAACAAGTGGATTATTTAGTGAAGTACCTATCCTCTGCATAACTGTATTAATACATGTCCCCGCACAGTAGAGGCACAACTCTCTCTCTCTGTCTCTCTTATATGAGTAAGAGACACCCCCCCCCCTCTAGGTCCAATCTCTGTAGTTCGACCCTGCATTGGCCCTCTAGAACTGTCGATTTCGTAAATTTTGCAGTTCAACTTCATGTATCCTGAAGTTTGTACATGTGGTTTTAGACCATCTGTGTTTGTTGATCAGAGGAAAGCAGAGTGGCAGTGGTGACGACATTGTATTAATGAATTCCTTTGGCTACCAGATGATATCTGTATAAATCTTTGAATGTTAAGTTACCTACTGCTCACCCTTATCTGGAAATCCAACCTAATGACAACATTATGATGTAATTGACCTCATGCATTACACCAGCAATATATACTTCTACATATAGTTATCGCTATTTATGTAAGCACATACACAAATATATGCATTCCACTTTTGATGGATTTGCATTGTTATGGAAACCATAAACTTGTAGTGGTTGAGAAAGAGAAGATAAAACCCAGGACAGATCAAGGGGCAGAGTATTATAGGCACCATGTGTATAGCCCCATCTGTTTTGGATCACTTTCAAGAGGTGGGGGTTTAAGGCCAGTACATCACTGACAATTCCAGAAGCAACTACAAAATAATACGGCACAGTTTTTCCATCCCAAGAATGAATAATATGATTAGCAATCAAACACTCCTTTAGGGAGTGGTGGCCCACTCCAGAATGATCTTCCTTCTGGCATTGGTTAACCAAATTGGCCACATAAGTCAGCACTCCAGCTGCCTTCCTCAAGGCATGATGAGGCCAACACAACCAGAGATTGCGTGAGTGAGTGAGAAGAAGGTCCTACCATCTTCTGCTAACTGATATACAATCTTGATCATGTTAGGTGCTCCACATATAGGAACATACCATGGAAGATGAGAGTGCTAACAGAAACCCAAAAACAGGCCATTTAAGTAACATAAACTTTCACACCAATGATTTTAATAGGAAGACAACTGCTTGGGTACAGAATGAGTGTCATGTCACGGAGAATTATGTGAAACTCAAGGACTTGGAACAACTTAACAAGCTTTTTTACCATCATATGCACAACTAGACAAATAAATTAGCAGATCTGCAATGAACAAATGCAAGTAAATCCTCAATAGGGCAAGTCAGCATTATCCCATCGGAGAAATGCTGAGCAAGTCGCACAGTTTTTCAGTATGCCTCCTGAGAGGACAAAGCACTTCTAATCTTTTGAATTATCATCGTGACAATATCCCAACCATTTAGAAGGACACCCAAAGGAAGACCAATTTTATCTCACTATTACATTGCTTTGATGATAAAATTATTATGTCTTTTTGGTGTGGTCGCATTTCTTAGCCTAGACCAAAATCAAATGCCATGCTATACATATAACCCACACCTCTGTCAAGCAAAACAATTACAAATGGCAACATATCTTTAGTTTTAACAACAGAAATATTTTTGCTTCCTCAAGTAACATTGCTCGAAAATTTTCTGAATTTTGATTGCAAAAAACTACTAACGTCAGTTTAATTTGGGAGGGAAGGCACACCCAAGTGAATCTTACTTCTCATCTCACCCATTACACTAGCACCACAGCCGAAGACCAAAATAGCAGATGTTCTAACTTCTCTCTCCAACAACAACAGGAAGGGGGAGCCTACTCTTGGACCTGCACTTCACTCCTACAAAGAATCACCATCTTACGGGGTATTTATTTTTTGAAGGGGAAGGAGGAAAAAGAAAAAAGAGAGGGGGGAGCAACTATGTATTGTCTAACCAAAAACCAAAAAGACATCTCTCAGTAATCATACAGTTCCACTACAAGATTGCCAAACTGGTAACCAAGTTGACTGAATTGAAACAATGCCAATGATTAAAAGGTGGGCAGCCTAAATAATTTCAAAGACCAAAACAAATGTTACAAGTTATCACGAAGCAAGGCAATGCAGCAGAAAGCAGCACTCTTCCTCGGTTTCCAAGTATAAGCAGGATCGATGTGGCAATGGCAATCCCAATTCCATACATACCAAAAGGAATCTGAAAAGGTGGTTTGTACCTCACTGGTCTTTTCGAACTTTAGATCTGGCTGGTTTCGCCGGTTTAATTATGTTACCAAGGAAAAAAAGTGCTATGGGAACAATGGTTCCAATGTAATATACACTCCCGTACGCAGCAAGTGTTTCATGCAGGCTTAATACCTGTGACATACATACAAAGAAATATCATGAAGCTTCCAAAGCAGTGAATCACCCTTGTTCTCATTCTACCATGAATGAAAGAAGAAACAGGAAAAAAACAAATAAGAAACAGAATAAGAAAAAGGAAAAGACTAACCAGGAAACCAACACAGGAATAGTTCAGAACCAGAAGCGTGTAAGCAAAGTTCATAAACACCAGTGACTTCTTGATCAAAGGCATAGTAGTACCTTGCTGCCACCTGTAAATGACTGCTCAAAACAACCAAAATTAATGGCAAGGCAATTGTACTTGGAAGAGATGCTCAATCAGTGGATTAGAGCACAGTGAGAAAGGAAGGCCTGATTGTTACCTCTTGAACCAGCAATCATCAAAGCAGACTGTACAAAGAATATGATGTACCCAGGATATAATCCCTGTAACAGAATGAAACCATTTGAATAAGCAGCTTGAATGTTGAAAGAGCAACTTTTGGAAGACAAATAACCCAGACATACTGGCATTTCTGAGGTGGCAAAATATTACGGGAGATTTTCGATGAAAGAAAGCCATTATTGCAAACAAAATGGGCAGCATAGAGGTCACATGCAAAAATGTCTGAGATGATATTACAGATGGAAGGAAGACATTGTAATCATTTGCATTCTTTTCATTTCTTAAAAAAAGTTCTTTAGATCCTTTTAGGCTGATCTTCAGTGGGTGATAAACAGAAAAATAAACGCAACTGGGACAGAGTTGCCATACTTAAGAGGGTGAGATGGCATCATGGAGTTGATCCATATATAGGTCGTTTATGGCATAACGAGTCAAGGCAGTTTCGAAACCCCAACATAAAAAATAGAATGGTGATATATCACAAGGACAAGGTTTTGTATGAGAAACAACACAAACAGTGCAAAAAAATGAAAGGTACCAATACTCAGCCAAAAAAATAAATAAAAATTTGTCATGGCTTGTATTGGTATTAGCAGTCTCAAACACAGAAATGCACACAAGTAGACAAATTCTATCATCAGCCCAGAGGATGATGATATCAACTCACAGAAGTTGCATCAAGGATCAATTGGACATTCGAGTGTCAATATGTTACATCTTCATCACCCATAACTCATGAATATCAGAATGAAATTGTGAAAGAATAATTAGTTGATCCCAATTCATGTGCTACTTTTCTGGTTGGAAAAAAATAAAGTCACTATAATATCCATCTCACTAAAGAAGCGCAAAATATAAATTAAGGGCATTTACAATTAAATCATTCCAAACTACAAATGCATCTGTTAAGAAGTAGAAGAATAATTTGTAACCCTCACATATATTTGGAAATTGATAAGTGGGAAATTTATTCGTCCTTGAACAGTAATTTAAACAAGTGCCTAGGCATTCAACACTATAGCAGAGTGTTTATGATTAGTGGATAGAAAAGAATATTCAGAATAGCAAAATCTGGAGTTTATACTTACATGCCAGACTGCACTGACAGTCTGTGTAGCCAGCAACTGAAAGAAACCAGGTTTCTTTCCCTTCTGAATGAGCCTCTCATAAACATCTGCAGGAGTATAGCAAGGATTAGATATTGCATAAAATTCATCGCATTGAACAGTTGCACCATGCTTTCACAGATGTCTGGTATTGAGGTGGCTATTTCCAACCCAACTTGCAATCTTCCTGGTTTTAGCTGATTTGGGTTTGCAGCCATTCCACCAGGATCAGCATGCTATGTTAAACGTTGACATTTATAGCCTTGGCGTGAATTGAGTTTCCATCTTAGTCATACTGGCAGGATATGTCTAATCCCACCCAATTACAACTTAATAAGTCCCCAACCATTGCCATCCATATAATTACATGGATAAATGATTTTAGCCAATTGCCGTGACCTAAATGAACTTCAGCATTCCTAATCATATTATTTGCAATTTCTATCACCTTCTCAATATCTCACCAGCTGGGTGCCCAAAAATATTTAACCAATGGTAATAGTTTAGTGAAATTCAAAAGTGTGTAGTTAGGTAAAGCTGGGAAATCATAGGTGCCTTGGGTGGTTGGTAATAGGCTGGAATCAGCATTTGATCCCAAATGGACCTAAAAACAGTGTATGAGCTGTTTTTAATTGAAGGCAATAAGGATACAAGTTTAACAAAACCAGTAGAAATGAAACAAGTTGAGGTTCCCTTATTCGTATAACATTCAGGCAAATCTAAGATTGTAATCAAGGCACAAAATAAATCCTACTGCAGTACTTAAAATTTTCTTACACATTTATGTACTACGGACAAAGCACAGCAACACCTAGGGACAAAAAAAGACATGCAATCATTAGAAACAACGGATACTTACAGTGGCGTAGCCAAGTGCTGACTTGTATGTTCCACATAAGCGGTAATTCAACTGAACTCTTTGCCAACTCAACACCCAAAACGTCAACATTTTTTGCACGCTCCCATCGTGCTTTGGGTGGAGAAGAATCTGTCCAACCACTAAAACCCAGGCCGGAAATAATGATAGAAGCCTCTGAGATTGACCAGATGAAGTAATATTTCCAACGTGCACTAAAGCCAGACATGTACTGGTACCACAACCGTTTCCAGAACCCCCATTCTTGATATAGGGGATCAGTAAACCGAGACAGCGGGAAATGGGGCACCAGGTACAAATACAAACCCATACAAATAGCAGCTTGGAGAAGAGCTCTAATTGTTGCCCCATAAGGTGATGGTGATGGTGATGGTCCCTTCTCAGAAGGCTTCCAAATCTGGGAAAGAGAAAGATCAAAGCTAAAGTTAGTAAATTCCAATGAGAGAAACTATCCAGAAGCACAATAGAACTAAATAATTAACATACCCCTTTCTCTTCAGTCCAGTCAAGATAATCCTTCATTTCATAAACTGGACCAGCAAAGTGACTTCCACAACAGAGGCAGTAGCCAAAGTACTCAGTCAATGATGGCAACTTAAGCAACCGATTTTTCTTTTGTGTCTCACGCAGATTCTCCTCTTTCAATATTCCATCATTGTAATTTAGCACACATGAAATGACTTTCAATGATATCACCATCAACGCTCCTATACATTAGGGAAAGAAAGATGATTTTAGTGAATTGGGAATAATCGAATTGTATAGGCTATAGATTAACAAGAAAAGTTCTGATTTTTGCGAGAAATGGTAAAATAAAAAGAAATAGGGCAACAAGGATTAGCGGGTTCCTCATACGATCACAGGTTGATTGCACACACATGCAACAAAAATCAATTCCCCCCACCCCCCCAAAACATGACGAGTATTCAAATAAGAATGAAACTGAGACAGGTATCAATATCTAGTAAAAATATTAGTCATCAATAAAGCATTCCCCAAAGAATGGGTCCTAACATGAGTATCGTGCCTAAAAGTTATCCTCCATGGCAAAAGTTGTGTTTTGAAGCTTTACTTATTTCTTCATACAACTTTAATGTACTAGTGGGCGTACCAGGAGTTTCATGGAATTGATAACTCATCTTCCTCCTGCTCATTCCTACTCTCCCTTCCAGGCTGTCCTCTTTTCCCATCACCCAACATGGGTAGTTAAAGAATTTAAAATTTATAGGGGGTTGAATTTTTTAAAAAAAAATTTGAATGAGGAGTGGTTAATTAGTGAGATAGTGGAAGGATAGTTATATTAACCAAGTGCTGGTTGTTGATTAAATAATGCCTAACTTTGTCATTAATTAAATAAAATTTTATAAATTAAGAAAAATGGGAGGGAAAGCTTCTCAAGCCCTCTATCCCAAAAAAGTTTGATTTATATATATAGATAGATAGATTACATCGAGCTTCATATCATTACTCAAGCAAAGTAATATAAACCGAAAGCATAGCGACATTACTATGTTACCATGTGAAAAATGGAACACAAGGCAGGTAAATAGCATGTGATAGAGCTTACCAGTGGCGTCAATACCTCCTTCTTTCCATGCATCCCCACTCATGTAGTATACATGGCTACACATGTATATGAAAAGTAAAGAATTATGAATACCTCCCACAAAAATCTCAGAATTTCATGAACTTCGTATATTCTAACATTAAATGAAGATAATCACTGGATTAGAAACCAAAACTAAAACCTGTATCCAACAAATCAACTGTTTTCCCCCTTTAATAAGTGAAAACCCATGAATCCCATATGAGTTCAACAAATCCCTCACGCTAAATCCACACCAAATTGTATTAGTAAGTTGATGAAACAAAATCAAATCCACCTATAGTTTCGTTTCTTAAAAGCTTCCGCCCCCGAAGAAAATCATTACAAAATGAAAAGGAAAGAATGCCAAGGAAAATTGCATTCTAGGGTGACTGGTTGATGAAAACAACAGCAAACCCAAATAAAGTTTCGTTTCTTAAACACTTCTGCCCTAGAAGAAAATCATTACAAAATGAACAGGAAAGAATGCCCAAGAGAAGAGCATTCTGGGGTGTGTGATTGGTTCTGAGAGAATTGATAAGAGAATGAAGAGAGAAAAATTTAAATCTCAAAGAAATCTATCATGTAATTCAACCATATATAGCCCATTTTGAGTGAATTTGGCTGTTTTCACGGTCCCAAACGACCAAAAATCTAAAAAGTGACCGTCAATCTATTCAATTTCCCAGGTTTTCTCAGCAGCCAAACAGAACACCAAAAGCTAACCTCTCCCCGTGAAGGAAAAAGGGTGAAAAAACCTAACAATTTTAATTTAAAAAAAAAATCTTTCCATAGCATCAGCAAATTAGCATAGTAATAAGAAAATTAACAGCTTACCATCCTATGAGGTACCCAAATCCCAAGAAGAAGGTGATGATCCCACAATACCGACGACACAACACCATTGAAGCGTAACCCAAGAGCATGGGGACCAAAAAATGTAGATTAGAGGAGAACCCAAATGAGAGATAGGAGAGAATAACACCGGACAATGAGGCGTAGAGGTGCTTGACAGGTGGTCCGCAGGGGACGAGACGCCAGAGGAAGCTGACGGGTATTGTTGCCACGAAACAAAGGAGAAATCGGAGCACCGGCACCGAGACGCCGATTGCCGACGCCATTGATTCCAAGTCCATGGTCTCCGTTCCTAACTCAACCAACCTTTGTTTGTCGTTGAGCTACTAGTTCCGAGTCTTTTGTGACCCAACTTCTGGCTCGGAAACCGATGCAGACTTCAGAGATTTACGAGTGAGAAAATAAATAGACAGAAATTATGGGGAATAAAAGTACAAAACTTCTGATATGGGTTTCGAGGAGTATGTGGATGGGCAAACGTGTCGTTCTGTTTTGACTTTGCGATAGACTTCAAGATACCAATGGCAGAGTTGATAGAAAATTTTTTATAGTTTAATTAGTTTTAATAATATAATATATATATATATATATATATAAGAGAATTTCACTATGTATTCCAAAAGATTTAATTTTTTTCATCTTGTACGATGAAATTTTTCATATTATATCATTAATATATTAAAAATATTATAATATGATCATTTAATTTCATTAGTTTTTATTGTTTATTTGGTTAATTTGGGATTAGCAAAGGTCAATGTCATCACTTATTCTATTTCTTTAAAATGACGAGATAGTTGACAACAAAAAAGAGCGTTTACTGTCTTTGATGAGTTGTCTGTCGAATTATGTCTTTTCTTTTATATTTTTGGGGACTACGGAGAAGTGCTCATACTGCTAATAGTGCTTGAACATCTGTTTACTTCCTAAAAAATAAAAGAGTTTACATGTTTTTTGAAACTTGACCTTCAAAGAGACTTGCGTTTATGCTCTAATACCATGCAACACACACGTTGGCAAAATGAGTAAAATAAACTAATAGAAGAATCATATTATAACAATTTCAATAAATTAATGTTATAATGTAAAAAATTAATCTTAAAAGGATACAAAATAATTTTTTTAAAACATTTTAAAATGAAAAACTAAATTTGCCCTTATTTATATACGAAAAGAAATCTACATCACTATTATACAAATAATAATTAAATATATTTTTACTCTTTTGATGAAATTATTTTTTATTAGTCAAGTTAGACGTTTCAATTTCTAAAGTTACACTTGGTTGAAAGATAATCAAGCTAATCAATAAAACGGTTTTGATAAATCTCAAGTATGGATTTGACTATGGTATAGTCAAAAAAAATTTGATACCATAACTCCAAAATTTATTATTTTAAAAAGTGTTTTTATAATTTTTATAAGTCATTTTACAATAAAAAAAATTATCATTTTTATAATTGATTTACCATTTTATGGGTGTTTTTAAGTGGGTATTTTTACCACATTTATATTAACTATTTTACCATTTTTTTTAAGTATACAAAATTTTATCACATTTGTGGACGTATTTATCACATTTGTGAATATTTTTATTATTACGTGGTAAATATATTTACCATTTTTTTTGGTACCACAACAATAGAAAAAGTACCAATCTATTTATAGCAGGGTATAATTTGTTAGCTAAGTATTGCGTCCAATTATTTATTAAATTGATATGACAAAGGTTAATCTATCCACAATATAAACCTACTAAGATAAAACTTATGCATGTTAATTAATAATTATATTTTTTAGATTTTATTTAAATTGTATAATATTTTTCGTTGCATATTGTGTGCATAGAAATAGAATTGATTGGTCTAATCTTTTAAGATTCAAAGGGGGGAGATTCATAATCATAGGTGGGGCTCACTGAGGAGCTAAATGCTCTGTCGACACCATAACTTGGGGAAGATAATTGCAGCAATAAATTTCAGCCTGCTAACAACTTCACCGGCAGCATTTATTAATCACCCATTACGTTGCATTTAATTTGGTTATTATGTATTTCTCTTATTTTCTCTCTTAAAAAAATAATCAGCGCTTGGTAGTTGGTAAACCCAACATGACATGACGATGTCAGTGATGTACGTTACGCATAATATATTATAGATTTTCAATAAATTACTATGCATTTTAGTTGTCACGAAAAATTAATGTGCGTGTTTACAAGTAAATATTGTGACAAATTTTTAAGGGGTATAAACTTTTATAAGTATTTAAAAAAAAAATTAGTGTTTAAAAATCGTCCCATTAACACCTCTACCATCCCCGGTCTCATCGCCACCACCACCACTGTCGCCACCCTACAACACCCATCTCTCTGTTACCATTGTCACTGTCACCACTACTATCACCCCACCATCATCTCTTCTACGATAATTACCACCATCGCCCCCCCACCTCTACTATCGTAACTCCACCATTGCCGCCACCTTACTACTACCGTCACTATTCCACCATCACCCCCCTATTGCCCCTGAACACCATCACCATTGTCACCTATAGCTGCCATAATTACAACTAGTTGAAAACATTCATCACAACTATCACTATCTTCCACAATCATTACTACTGCACACCATCATTACCACTGCTCGCCTCCACTATATATATATATATTCATTATCACTATTTATAATAAACCTAATAGCATGTAATTGAATAGAATACACAACTCATAAAATAATTAATAAATTCATACCTTCAATGGACCATATCCCTTTTTGTTTTTTTTTTTTCGTTCTTCTTTTCTTCCTTCATTCTCTCTTTCTCTCTCTCTCACACACACACGTGTATATATATTTTCTTTATTTTTTGTCACTTGCTTTGGTTTTCTAGGATTTTTCTATTAAATAATATTATTCTATTTAAAACACATGTAGAATAGTCATAATAAGTCTCTTTAGAAGCAAGACTTTTATTAGAGACACATTAGTTTTCTTTAATTATTTTTATCCTTATATATATATATATATATATATATATATATATATATATATATATATATATATATATATATATATATATATATATATATATAATTACTTCTAGGCAATCAATGCACCAAAATAAAATAATATATACATTTTTTTTTTGAATAATTACAAAACCATTTTGTAATAAATGAATTCTATTATATTTAAAAGCATTATTGCAAAACAAATCTAACATTAGACTTTTTGAATACACCAAAATATATGATCAAGGGTAGATAATCGATTTAACTTATCTGGGCTTGACTCGGGTTTATTTTATTTGAAAAATTTGGAGGGCGGTTTTTCTTTGCGGACTTATTTGGTAATGGATTTAAAAAATTTTGTTTAATATTAAGTCTATTTTGATCTTCATTGTCCAAAATACTCTTAATAGTTATATTTAATTAAACACAAATTTAAAAACTAACAACTCTTAAATTTTAGGAGTTCGACTAATATTAAAATTTTCTTCCTCTTTCTTATATCTATCTATATCTATATATAAAACATGACTATTTATTTCTCTCTCTCTCATATATATATATATATATATATATATATATATATATATATATATATATATGCACTTTGCAATCTAAAAACCCACCATTTAAAAATCATTTTTGTGTCATTTGCTTTAATTAAAAAAATTGAAATCAATTAAGTCCCGCCATTTTTTCAATAAATTTTGTCAGGCTTTCCGCTAAAATAAAAACTCCAAAAAATCGCAACCTATCTACAAAACTTATAAATCTCATTGTATATATCATTATCCAAAAATATGAAGATAGAGATAAATATCCTTGAAAAATAGTTTTTTAAAGGCATAAAGATATAATGAATTGACCATATTTTACAAAAAAACTTCAATCACCATTATCAACCTCAAAAATCATGTTATGGTTAAACATAACTTACTACCACAAAGGCCACCAACTTTACATATTCAATCTGCCGACAAATAGAGCTAGAAATCGAATGTAGTCAATATTTGATAGAAATGTAAATTATACTTTTGTGACTTTTTCAATCTACTATCACATGAAACCAACCAAAAGACATTGTCTAGGAAAAATAGAGAATAATTCATGTACCAACCTCATATCAAAACATATTTGGAGCACGTGAGGACTATGTAACCTGTAAAGACATCAACAATGAACTTGGTTGATAGATTTTTAGTCATACAGCACATAAATACCAACAACCAACCAAACATTAAAAACATAATGAATTGCAAAAAAATAGAAAATGAAATAATCTCACTTTATATGATAAAAAGTAAGACATAAACCTTCAATTAGTGGGCACCTTTTGTAAGTATTGCTTTCTCTTTATCTTAACTTGTAATAGGTGTATGCACAAAGACAAAGCTAGAGAAAAATTTACAGTATTAATTGGATGGAGCAAGATAAAAATGAATGACCAATAATCACAAATATAATGCGTCACACCTTGTACAGATGCATAAATGCCAACATCAACAAAAAATATAGTTTTGTACTTAGTTAACCTCAATCGGACATATGGAAGTAAAAATAAAATCAACAAATTTATTAATTTTCAAGAAAAACCTATTCTAATTGTATATAGATAACGCCAATCACCCTCAAAGTTTAGCTTAGACTCTCTAATTATTTGCAAGTGGCACTTTCGGACACATTTAATTTGTGACCAAGCCAATTTTCATGATTGCATTCAACATCCAGAAGTGATTACACTGATATTGTCTTCTTATCAATCGCCTTCACTCCTGATGAACCGTATAAAAAATTCTGCACTCCCTCATGAAATCCAAGACTTTCAGCTTGACTTTTGACCCAAATTTTCTGTAAAAACCCATATACTTTTTAAATCAAATAAGCAAAATTACAAACTTCTCATTCAAACAATACCACAACATTGAATCACATTCAATTCCACTGTGAATAACAACTTAATTATGTTAGCAATTACACAGAGTACTTCTAAAAAAAATTAGTGAAAAAATAAAGGAAAAAATGAAATCAACTCAAACCTTCCTTCTCAAGAATTTCTTCTTGAGCATTGTACCATTTAAAAGCAAAGCAAGTGGGTTCTTGCTAGAAGTACCCTAAACGTATAAAAGAAACAATAAGTTCTCAACTATTCTATTCATAAATCCAAGAAACACTAAAACAGGAGTTCAGTCTCTTAGATATTCCAACTTTGCAATATGAGAAACACTCAAATAAAGTTTTGTCTCTTAGATACTGAAACTTAAAGCTACTGGGACCGTAAATGCTTAATAGTAAATATTGTTGCAAAAGGCCTTTCTTACCATATCTAAGAACTCAAATGAAGTTGGTTACTCTATTTGGTGAATGATAAATCATGTCATACTAACTTGTGTCCTTTTTCTATAATAAATAAATAACTTTGAAATGGTTTTATCTACTTGCCATACAATAGAACTCATTCCCAATTTAAAACTGTTGTTGCTTAATTTCCGTTTGGAGTCCTCGAAACTCGATGCCACGAGTATTGTCATTCTACAATGGAGACCTACTCTCGTAGATGGTATCATTTATCTCGAGGCGAGAAAATTGTTGTGGACATGATCTTTACCCAATCTGGGTATTTTAAACTGGAAGTGTAGTAAAATTTTGACCAATATGGCTTGCAATTTTTGCAGAGTGTTGAGTTTGTGTACCCTTGAGCCGTTTCATGCCTATGCTTTGTTTTCTCAAATCCCATGGGATTTTGATCTTTGCATATCACCTTTTATGCATTTGGAAGCCATGTGTTTTGTGTTATATTAATACCTACTGTGGTTCTTTAAGGTTCAAGAAGAGATACAATTTTCTTTGTGAGAATAATCTTCCTACTGAGAAGAGGTACTTAAGGAAATTCAGAAAGTACAGCGTCTTAAAGTATAGGAATTTTGAAATTCATGACTATAATGTTATATATATTGTTGGTAATTTCTTTTTGGCATTGACAGGAACTAAGGAAATTGATGAAGAAATCAAATGACTCAGAAGCTATTAACGGACTGAAAGATCAGATAGCTTGGATTGTATGTGCTTACGCAAGTAAAACGCAGTTGTTATGTTGGATGGAATCATATCTGACCGTTTTAAATTTACTTCTATCGATTTTCCTTTCTCAATGTATACAACAATTTTCTTTTGAATATCTTTTCCTTATATTTGTTCATGCTAGGACAAACAACTGAAGTCTGCATCAACAAAACGTACTGACAGAGAGATACTAGCTGTGCACAAGAAAGAGAGAGATGCAGCAAAGCAAGGGAAACAACCATTCTATTTGAAGAAATGTAGTGCTCTCTGTCTCTCTTTCTTTGTCGTTGACTATACTTCTTTATACGTTTAGTAGGCAAAGGGAAAAAAAAATAAAAATCTAATTTTCGCTTTCCTCTATCCAAACATCCAGAATATCCAGCAAGCACATATCCATAAATTACAGGGAGTCCTAGAACTGGTCTGCAAAAGGATAGGGATATACCAATAGAAGTGACAAAGGTGGGCATGTTGATGCTAATAATGATGTTAATAGAAGATTTTTTTCCCTTGTAGAGAGGTGCTGTTTTGACTTTTTGGGTTTCCAGATATTATTTTATGGGTTTGAAGAAGCAACAATTCCTGTACCAACAACTCTTTCATGGACTAAATGCTACTTCTTTTTTCAGCTGAAATCCGGAAGCAAAAGCTTATAGAGAAATACAATGAACTCAAGGTATATATTTGCATGTGATATAATATGACGGTAAGAGGTTTCTACACGAAAGTTAACTCAAATCATTGCGTGATTTATCAGACATCTGGAAAGTTTGAGTCCTTTTATTGAGAAAAGGAGAAGGAAGAACGCTGCAAAGGACCACTGATAAATGCCATATAAGACGTCCCAGCAACAGTGAACAACAAAACCAATAACTTTCCTGTTTACTTCACAGATGTATTTTCCTAGACTTCCTATCTCAACAATGGCGGTAAAGACATGCCCTCTTTGAGTGAGACCCTTTTCTTCGGGGTGGCATGCTGTGAAGTGGGGATTACAGAGTTCCCCTCCCCCTGAAGGAAATCGCTAGAGAAGGGGCAACAGTTTAATTCTCCAGTTGTGGTCCGGATATTTTGTTGGCCTGACAACCAGACTAAGATTTTCTGAGTAATTTGTATTATTGTTCAATTCTGCAAGCATTGTTGAATTCCTCTGAGCTTGGTGTATGGTATCTTATGATCTCTACAACAAAGTATTTCATGACCAGCCTAAGCTAGAGAATTGTGTAAAATTCAAAATGAGGACAAAGCCTGTACTTCTGCCTAGTGGCTTGCTACCACTGCAATCGGTAAACTTGTATTGACATTTTGCACCTTATGTGGATCAACTAATTAGTTCTCCACTCCTATATTGTCATTGGATTGACAGTAGATTTCATACAATCGACAATTGTGGGTCGGTAAATAATTTGGTCCAAAGAGCATTACTTATTATATGTAAGTAGCAAGCGGGAAAATCATTTAGAATGGATGCATTAATAGTAAGGTTTTAAAGAGAGGGGAATCTAATCAGATGGCCATAGACACTTGTCTAAATTCACATCTTTCCGATCCACCAATCAAAGTTTAATCCATCTACAGACCTATCAGCTAGATTGATTGTAGTTCGGAACAATCCTGTCTAACACATGCGTTGAGCCGTCTTCTTTCTAACCCTCGAACAAGTTTTCATTCAGTTAAAAAAAAAAGCAGAACAAATTTGTTCAGAGGAAAATGACACTTACAATCACACTAATCAAACAGTGGGGATAAATATACACATTGCCTTATTTGAATACAATTGACTCTAGGCCTCAAACCAGCTCTAACATATTTTCAGACTCTTTGAAAATGTCCTACTTCCATAAAGGCTCATACAAAAAAGGTTAATTGCAACTAAAAATGCTTTAACCCCTCTTTGAATTCACTCGGGTACACAAAAACAGAGTCCACGCAGAGACCGCCTTTAGTGTGTGTGCAATCAATCTGGGTCATTGAGAATTTGATTTTCGTCGGTGTATTCTGATCCTCAACGACGAAATCTCCCGCATGGTAGTGAATCCATTTTCCAGGTTCATCCAAGTAACACTGGGAGACTGCCTGCTGGCCATCTGATGTTGAAAGCTGGAATCGCACGGGTTTTATATCCCAACCATGGACATGCTCAGAGTTGCAGACTCGGCGACCAAACCTCTTGGAGGCCCGTCCTAACTGTAGCCTGAAGAATAGGCTATATGTCCCCGCTGGAAATGGGAACTCGAGCTCTCCATCAACTTCAAACCACCAGATTTGCTGGAGGTATGCAACTGAGCAGAATCTACGAAGAGAAAACGAGTCCAACTTAGACCAATTCATCTCTCTTCCTTTTACTAAACACTTATAATGCACCAACTAAAATTGAAAGAAAAACGAGCATGCCCAGTATCTGGTAAAAAATAAGAACAATATGAGCATAGTTTCATAAGGTAGAGACACAACACCTTTCTGGCTTTTTCAAAATAAGAACTTCAAAACATGCTAAGGTTAGCACATGCATATGCATCAAAATTCAAATAGGATTTCATTCCAATAGCGTGACTTTAGGTATTCATATGCTACAATCTTGGAATCCAACTTCAACTACGATGAAAATCATCCAACACGCAAAGATTCTGGTACTCATATCTGATAGATGAATTCAGAATCACAGAAGGTACCCAAGGTTTTTGACCAAAACCAATTTATCCCCCTAATCACGGGCAGAATTCGTCATAAAAAATCAAGAAATCGAGATCTAGACTCCAAGGCTAGCTAGATAACAGGATTCAGCAACTACAAAACCACATGCAGGGCATATTACACTATCAGATTCACACACTTGATCACGACATCACATGCTATAAGAACCATAGATTAAAAGACAAAACGAAATCAATTAACCTACTAAGAAATGCCCCAAACAGTTGGATTTGATCAACAATCTAAAACATATGCTTAAAAGAATATCAAACTCTTGGTTTTATGAAAATCAATACAAAAAACAAAACAAATCTATTTTTCTTAAATACTTACTGAGATTCCTCGGTTAGAATTCGACTCCAGTATCTCCGATCATCGATCCCTGTTATCTCCAACCCATTTGATGCAATTGACAAACAAATTCTTCCTGTACTCTTATCCAACCAAACTTTCTGCACATAACCCAAATCAACAAACCCATCAACAAACATCAACGATTACACAACATAAGGCCACTTATTCTTCTTCCTATTCAACAAAACAAAAATTATTTCAGATTTTTCTAAAAACCTAAGGGCCGTTTGGTATCATTTTCTGTAGTTTTTTTCAATTACTAAAAACACAACATCATCAATGATAAGTCATAAGCCTTTTTTTTCTTTGTTCAAGTTTCAATAAGAACTTTTGAGATCAAAATCAACCCAAAATCCATTTGTTTGTTTGGGTCAGACCCAAAACTTCCGAAACAAGATTATAAATGTTCACCAAACATTTCCATCAAAGCAGTTTTGGCTTGTTTTTGTTTTCGAAAATCACAAAAAGATATACCACACAGACCTATATGCACAGTATTTAACAAAAAGCAAAAGGATTTTAGAATAAAAATCGCACCTTTGTGCCTCCATCAAGAGAATGGAGTCGACAAAGCCTGGCATAAATATCTCTTTTACACAATTTCTCAGGAAAATCTTCAAACACTCTTTCGATCACAGACCCATAATTCAAAGGCAGTTTGGATTCCCAAACAAAATCTGCTGATGAAGCACCTCGAAAGGCCCTATTAAGAAGAGCCAGTCTACAGATCTCCGGTGGGTCTAAATACCCCAGAATCGACGCCACACAGCTATCCGGCAAGTCCCCAAGATTGGGTTTCGAAGGAACAGTAGCTCTGTTGGTGCACATGTTGCAGAAAAGGGAAAAGGAAGAACCCATGGAAAAATGGTTACTACAGATCAAGAACCTTGATGGGTTTTGTAAAGAATATAGAGTTGCTGGCTTTTTTCAAATTGTAAATATACGGATATAGAGATATAGGGATAGAAAGATATGATGAGAGAGAGAGAGAGAGAGAGAGATGGAATAGAGGCGAGATATTAGTTGTAAGAATTGGTTATATAGATGGACGCGTCCGTAGTTGGTTGTTCACTTGTTCTTTCTCAACGAGTCTGTGCGTTGGGATTAGGGGGACTGGAGAGAGAGAAATTATGGATAGACATATAGATTAGGGGAGTTGTTAATGGGAGTGGTTTTGGAGGGAGGATTAACTATAGATTATCTGGGTCTATGGGGATAATTGCAGGATTTGGGTGGGATCAAATGACTTTTTTGTCTTTGATTTTCCCTTTTGAGGTTAGGAATGATAATTGAGTCAAAGGACTTGGGTTGGGTTTAATTCAGTTAGGACTCGATTTAAGTTTGAGATGAGATTAAACAATTTTTTAGGTTCGTTAGGTATAACTATAACTCGTTAAACTCGGCTCGTTTATATGTAAAATAATTAAACTATTCGGGTTCAGCTCAAGTTCGGCTCAAACTCGACTCATTTTTTAAAAGAGCCGAGTTTAAATAATTTTTTAAACTCGTTTAAAAAATTGATCTCGATTAGCAACCCTATTTGAGATATTTCTTGAAATCTAAATTCACTCTAATATATTTTTTCTTCCGACGTGTTTCATGACACATTATCTATCACGAGGAACTCATATATATACATTAAAGTTCTACTTGGATACACAACGGATAATCTATAAAAAAAAATGTAAAGAAAATGTATTAAAGATTTCCTCACTTCTATTTCTTGTTATAAAATTTAAATCCATGAGGCAAACGTAGGGATTGTAAAAAAAGAGTTGAGGGCTAATGATTAGTTTTTTTCTCGAGCTAGCGAGGAATGGAACATCGCCCAAATGCCATAATAGTGCAACGCTTCTGTAAATGAGCCTTCGCACGCACTGTGCTGCAAGTTCGCAAAGAAATTCAAACTATTCAAGATTCGAGAACCATTTGATTTAGACCTGTTTTTCAAGGTTCAAAATTTTAAATTGAGTGATTCTTTCAATTGTGGCTTGTAGAATATGTGTGCTTGTTAGATTGATTAAGTCAATTGAACTATATTATAATCAAGCTGAAGTCTAGTCTTAAACTTGAATCTCCATGCAGCTAGGGCAAGGAATTCTCTGTCTCGCTCTACCTAATTTACACTTAACAGAAAACTTAGGCCATTGGAGTGACATTAGACAATGACCAATCCTGTCTTCAAAAAAGAGAGCAATTTGGACTTGGGTTTGAAAAACTTGATTTTTACCCATTGGTTGTGTTTAGAATTTTTATTCAATACCGCTATAACAGCAGCCAGCTCACGGTTTAGACTAATTGAGCTCGTATACTTCCCCCTTTTTCCCCATTGTGTGGCTAGGGCTGAATTTATAGTTAATTTTGATTTATTTGCCTCAAATTACTAATTTGCAGATTCAATTATGATTCCCAAAAAAAAAATTGGGTCGATATTAAAACGGTATGATAGATCGCCAAAAATCTTTTCTTTTTTTTAAGTAATTCCATCAAATTTTATTTTGTAGTAATTTTAGTAACATACTAAAAAAGAGGTTGGGAATACTGTGACATGAGCACTTTGATAAAATCTAGTTTTTATCCATGCAGAGCTTCACTTATCATTATTGATGCGGTATCACTGTTATATTGAATATTAATGGTAACTCGTGTTTAAAAACACGATATAATGTGAATAGTTTTGAGTGAAATATTGGTGACCATTAAATTAGTCTATTTGAGACCATTGAAGGAGCTTATTGAAATCTACTCTATTTTATATTATAAATTATAGATTTTATTATTTCACCCAAATTGTGTATGAGAAAAAGAGAGGGAGTCATTTTACTCAAAAAGAGATGTTAGTTTAAAGTAGCTAAATATAAACATAAGGGTAATCCGTACCTGATACGATGTAATATGAATGATTTTGAAAGGGATGTTGGTGACCCTTAAATGAATCTATTAAAGGTCGTCGAATAATTTTATTAAAGTTTGCCCCTATTTTATATTATAGATGTATATATGCACTACAATAAAGAGTCTTTGCCGAAAGGCAATACTTGTTAAATGTGCATGGTATATGTTATTTTTTTTTATTACAGGATGTTTAGGTTTGTACCAATTATTTTTTGAGCTTAGCGGTTAACCACTGTAACTTGAATTGGGTTAAAGCATGCCCCCAAAAGAATAAAGGTGGCTAATTTTTAAAAAATGTGAAAAAGAATTAAACATACGATTCATGAATTACTAAATGTCAGACTCAATCACTGAACCATTCGAAATTGTATACATTTAATGTGCGACCAACAGGTTTCTTCTCTACCTCTACCCCTCTCTCTCTCTCTCCCTCCTGCATTAGACTTTTTTGATTCCTTCCCCCCACTGTGAATGTTTATTCTCCTCCATTCTTTGGGTACTTTCGGTTTCCCATAAAACAAGTAAATGGCAGCAAGGATTGAAAACCACTAACCATAAAAACATCCTATTTATTTTTAAACGTACCTATGCATACACATATAATATCATACTACTAGGTTGTTTCAATAACGTGTGTCTGAGTCAGCAAAACCACACATGTCCTGTTTTTTGCCACATAGGTACACGTGCCACCAAGTTAATTACACGTTCTTATATGGATAAAGTTAGAGGGTGGAGGAATTTGTATTAATACTCTATTCTAATTGATCAACTGTATAGAAGAACAACTATACTATCTCAGAACCACGCTTCTATTCTTAATGTTCAATAAATAAAAAAGACAAGTACAAAGAGGATAGAATATTAAGAAAACTCCTTTTGGGTTATGGGTTTGATTCCTTCGAGTTTTTTTATATTCTCTTGATTCTTTCTTCCTAAATTTTCATTTTCTATTTGTTTTTTTTTTTTTTTAAGAAACACTTTACCTACACCCATGTTCTCCATGATAGGGACGCAATGCTTTTTGTTTGTTTTTTTCTCCTATGGAAAATGTGCATAATTATAAAGCTGCTAAAAATTAACCAAAAAAAAGTTGTAAAGGTGCTAGAATCTTAGGGCAGGTGAAACCTAGGCATAATTATTGTTTCTTCTTTTTGCTTTTTTTAGTGATTTATGTTTGGTCGTTATTGCAATTTTCAAACGGGTAGGTTATTTTTGCCCCTTAAATCTTTTTTTTTTACTTTATTTAATTATCTTACTTCAAACTATGAAGTTTACACTATCTATATTTACCTAATTAGTTACTACACTCACCCCGTTTATATTCACTAATTAAAAATTAATTTAATTTAATATTATTTCAACCTACTATGTCAGCAATTATCAAAATTTTATTTTAATGTATTATTTCAGTACAAAAATATTTCAGAAGTAAAATAAAAATTAGTAATTATTTTTAAAATAATAGTCAAAATATACCAAAATATTCCAAAGACATTGGTGAAAATATATCAAAATACCTCGAAATAATATAAATCACTTCGGAACATTAAAATTTTGCTTTAATTACTACTTTTATTTCGATTTCTTTGACATATATTTAATAGTTTAATTGAATGGGTGTAAATGGAATGAACTTAGTAACTAATGAAGTGAGTATAGATGAGGTAAACTTAATAATTAAAATAAAATAATTAAATAGGGTGAAAAAAAATATTTAAGGGATGAAAATAATCTCACATTTTTCAAACATTGTCCATTCGTTAGTAATCCGGCATAATTAAATTTAATAAATATCTACAGATACAAGCTCCCCTTTTGCTTTTTTTTTTTTGGTTAAGGCAACATGCGGAAGGGCCACATCCAACAATTAGGAAATGTCTCATCTAAATTTGGGGAAAAAAAGGGTTGGGTCTCCATTGTACCAAGTTGTCATCAGTATTTTACTATTTTATATAGAATTCATTCTCATTTTCTTATGATCAGGGATGAAAAATTTTATTTTAGTGAATTGTTTCGGTCATCTAAGAAATCACAAAACGTTTCAATCTGTTTTGAAAAGAGAATAAAAAAAATAAAAAATTTAAAAATTATTTTTTTTAAATATTGATCGAAATATATTAAAATACTTTGAAACATTCCGAAACAATTAAGTAAATGCCTTGAAATATTATCAAACATCTCGAAATATTATAAAATACCTTCAAATATCAGAATTTTGATTGTATTATTGAGTCGTTTCGATTTCCTTGAAAACGGAAACGTTTTAAAACGGAATTATGATCGATGGTTATATCCTAATATTGTCGTTGTTTAGATTTTAGGCAAAATTTCAGCCACACATTTTCTAATTTATCATATCTTCAAGGACACCTCATCTATTTTTTGAATTTTTACTGACACCCCCCTAAAAGTCTTAACTATAATACAATTTTATTAAAGTGTCTACGATATATTTTAAAAAAAAATTCATCCACACCCTCTCTAGATAGATATATTTTCAATAAAACCCCCTTATTTATGAATTTTTTTACGTATTAAAATTTGATTCGAGTCGATTAAAAATTTATATTTAATTGGCCCAAATTTTGATATGTAAAAAAAAAATTTAATTGACACAAATTTTAATTAACTTAAATCGAATTTTAATTAACACGAATTTTTAAAAATAGAAAAATATAAATTTTAATCAGCACTAACAGCTCGGGTTGAGTTTAAATCGGCTAGAATTTTAATACATAAAAAAAAAATTAATAGGCTCAAATTTTAATATGTAAAAAAAATAATATTTAATCAAATTGAATTTAATTTTAATCGGCTCAAATTTAATATGTAAAAAAATAAATTTTAATTAGTTGGAATTTTAATCAAATTTTATGTAAAAAGATTATTTGGAGTTTATGCAGGGGTAATTTTGATATTTTAGATATTTTTTTTTTGTTAAAAATGGTGGTTTAATAGCAGGAGAGTGTCAGTGATATTTAAATATAAATTAGAAAGGTATTAATGATATTTTGAATGGTAAAGAGAATATTCTTAAAAATATGATAAGTGACCGTAGTTTTTCCTAGATCTTATCTTACATGGGTAAAATGAGGGTAGAGACGAAGGTTGACAGACAGACAGACAGACAGAGACATGAAATAATGGGAAAACGTTGAAGCCACAAATGATATCAAAACTTGTCAACATCTCACGATATTTCAGCTATTAATGGACTGGGTGGGCCTAATTGAAAGCAAGAACCATTAATATGACAACGATAATACATGGGAAATATCCTAAAATGTACTGTTCTTCCTATTTCTAATGTTTTTTTTTTGTCACTTGGGGTATGAAATTTAGGTGGGAAATGGGACTCTGTCATTCATACATACATGTTTCCCTTAAAATAGAACAAATTGGTCTCAATTAACAAACCTTCAAAAGTTGTCTATAGTTGACAGAATGAAGATGTGATTCAGAAGCAATGGATCCTTCAAAACAGGACACACCGCTACAATTCAACCTCACAGATTTTATTACAAATAAAAGTAATTATGGCACCAGTGTGTGGCCTTGTGTTACGCAACGAAGTTACATACAATCAACGGAATGAAAAAAAATATAAATTTACATGATTCGTTTCAAAGGTTTATGTGTCCAAGGGGTACGAAAACTTGAGGAGGGAATGAAGATAAGGGAGCATATAATTCTGTAAAAACAGTTGATATATGAGAAATGACAACATTAAAACAGTAAACCATAGTAATTTTTTCCCAATAATTAATGTTATCTTAGTAAGATGATGGCCTGCACCCAGCAGACTGATAGAGGAGTTGGGTTTTATTTTCTAATCAAATTTTGCAGCTGGACTGATGGAGAAAAGGTGGGAAAGTGCAGCCATCCAATACTGCTTTTTTTTTTTTTTTTTGAAAGCTTTTTTTAATTTTTCTTTTCAAAAACAGTTTCGATGACAATGACGCGACCGGGCGAAATTGAATTGGGGATGATGCAGGAATCATAGGACTAGAGAAACCTTTAAGTTGTTTGTATTTTCCTATAACTCCAGGGGCATTTCAGATTTGAATCTTGTCCATTCAACCAATCTCATGAAAAGGATTTTATCTTGCATTACATCCAGTTGTGACCATTGGCTTATTTGTAGCTACTGATAAGCCATTCTCAGATAAGAGGGTAGCCAAGCCATTCTCTAATTTTCACTGATAGTGAGTGTGCATGATCATTATAAATTGTGTTGTTCTCCTCCACTTTGTGTAGTGAATGCTTATCCAAGTTTACTAGAATTAGGGTTTAATTAACATGTGACTCAGCTCGAATAAGTTCGACTTCACTCAAATATATTCTTACTCATACATAATTCTAATTTTATTATCCATTTCAGTTTAAGTTCTGCTCGAGCTTAGAAGGTGATGCTGAGTCAAGCTTGAACAAGAATTCAAGTTTGACAGTCAAGCTCGAATTAAGTTTGAGCTAAGCAAAGCTTAAACATACTCAATTTCGGCTTGATTAACGCTCACACTAAGTTCAACTTGATTACCTCTCCCACCTTTTTTGATTAATGAACGCCTAATTGGAAACATGACACAAGAAAACATTCAAAGAAACAATGATGAATATCATAAAACTATTCAAATAAACAATGATGAATATCAAAAAACTACCATTCTTCCTACTTTCAATTGTACAGATGTTTGCACTTGGGATATGAAATTATACATGTTTCCTTAAAAGTAGAACAAATGTGTCACAATTCACAACCTTCAATGTTGTGAACACTTGATAGTACGAATACCCTTTGTTTCTTAATAGAATTAGGTTTTCAAGAAAACGACACGACCAGGGCGGCGATATTTAATTAGAGATGATGATGATGCAAAGAAAGAATCATAAGACTGAAGAAACCTATGGTGTTTGTATTTTCCTTTTGATTTTTTTTCAATGACTAAGACATCTTATTTTGGAGGCGTCTCAGATTTGAGTCCGTTCCATTTAACTATTCTCATGAATGGATTTGTCCTTGAGTCACATTCCATTGTGCCCATTGGCTTTATAGCGACTAAGGCAACATGAAGCCAACCATTATCAGATAATTATGAGAACAAGACATAACACTACCACTGTCCATTGATATTTAGTGATACTGAAAGACCAATAAAATGTAGTGCTCATCTGCTTATTAGAATTCCTCTTTCGTTTCTTTTATCTTTAAAAATGAGGCTAAAAAGTTAAGCACTTTTCTATCTTATGGTTGGCGAGATGATGGTAGAGATGAATGTAGACCCAATTTAAAAGCACTTGGTACCGCGCAATCAGGATTAGATATGGACATTAGCTGCAAAGGACATTATTAACAAGTGGTAATTTTTACTTTTTTGGTAAGTAACAAGTAGCAAGTTTAAGCTCAAGACTATAGTTTATATGAGCCAAGAAGAAGATGATTGATTCCAGGACTTGTCAGCGTCCGATGATATGTTGATCACTGAATAGCCTAATCGGAAACAGGATACAAGAAAAAAAATTCAAAAATACATTGATGAATATCATGAACTATGCTCTTCTTCCATATTGACACGGCAGTTCTAATAGTCAGCTTAGGTGAGAAATGCAGTCTTTTAGAATGCTTCTGGAACAGAAATCACTGAATAATGTTGATCATGTCAAAAGAACATTGGATTAATATGATAGGACACACTACAGATGGTCTAATCCACCATAATTGATCAAGTCAAATGGAGATTTGAGTAGTTATTGATTCTGGAAACTTAGATTTTTAGGAAGTAATGTGAAGGAAGCAAGCTCCTGTGGATTACTAATTAATTGATCTATAGTTGATGATGCAGTTGCTTAATCTCTAAATCGTCGATGCATTTTGCTTCATAAATTGATGTTTACATGCAGGGTAGGCAATTTTGGATGTTAAGAACAAGTGCACAAGTAATTAGTTATGCTTCTCCATGTTATAGTGAGAACCAAACACTACTTAAAAAGTGTACATGGAATACCATAATATGATGTCAAATTCAACTGTCCACTTGAAAAGTATCTTCTCTAACTAAACCTGTGAGTCTTTTGTGAGCTAACTGGTATGGAACCAGGCATAATTTATCAAAAATCCTGCCTTGTGACAGTTATCAACCCACTGATATGCGAAGTTAAGATGAGGTTCATTTGGTGTTTGCATAAATTTCTATAATTATATACAGGGAGAATCTCGTGAACTTACAGATTATGATATGAACAAACCATCATTATTTCATCCCTACATTTACATAGATCTCCTGATCGATCGAGATAGTATGTTCAGAATAGAACATTTGATTAGAATCTGTTGGTACAGAATCCCTGTTAGAGCTTCATTGAAGTAGCTTAATTGTTTGGAAGTTGGAGATCCTTCATAACAGGAGCGGAAAAACAATTTAAATTTGCTGGTTCACATAAAGATTAGAAGAGCCTGAAGTTTTTAGGTGAATGTTTTTTTACTCTGAATCTTTTTTGTGTTTTTGGTAATGAATAAACTGTATAGAAGAGCAAAAAGCTTCTTGAAGTAACCCCCATAGTCTATAGGTTTGTGTAAATGAGTAGCCCTCCAAAATAATAATTCCCCTACCTCATGCACAAAAATAAGAATTAGGTAGCTGCCAAATCATGAACTAGTTAGTTGCCTATTGCTGGGATTGTTCTTAAACCTTCAGCAAAGCAAATCAGTATTGAGGATGATCTGTTGGAGAGTATTAGGGTCCCCGTATCGATTGCTGAATATACTTTGGTTCCTCTCCCACCATGTGACATAAACTGTAATAACCAAATTAAGTTTACTAATTGTATTGAGCAGAGCTTTACCTCTCCAGGATGTTGGAGTTTGGTGGATGGGACGAGGTGGTGGTGATGCTGATGGTGGCGGCAATGGTGGTGGTGAGGTGGTTATGCTGGCGATTATGTGTTTGGATTATTTATTAATGGGTTAATAGGTTTAACTAACCCGTTATGGCCCAGCCATTGTGATCCCTTCTCGTATCATCATCCCAAGTCCTTATTCGACCTTAGTGGTAGGAGAGTATTTTAAGTTCTCATCGGTTAATGATAAAGTTTAGCATGTCACTCCTACTTGTGAAAAGAAAGGATATGCATGAAAATGGATGAAAATTAAATGGTTTGTGTTCAATTTCAGAACAGTTTAGGCAAATTGTGGACAGTGTAGTTCTTGGATGATAACAAGCAAGCATCATCCAGAAGATTGATCACAACATCAGGGGAACAAAATGAAGGTCATCGAATAATATGCCAATTATTTTCGAGTTAAGTTTATATTCAGTGACATTAGTTTCAAATGTGCATCTAGGTGCAATAAAGAAGGGCTTAAATGGAAGCAAATTTCATTGTGGAGCCAGAGAGTGAAATATGGAAGGGCAGATGCAGGACAAAATGAGCAGATGCACTACAGATAGAAATATAAACTCTGATCGATGAAAGCTCATTGGAAAAGTCAATCACCCTCCTCATTCTTGTTGACTACATCTGGGGCTATAATGAAAAATGTGCAAAAGGTCTCCCCAGCCGCCGATGGTGAAAACTCACTGAGAGGACAGAAATCTTGCCTTCCATCAGGCAGATAAAGACTTGAAAGTATGTTGAAGTAGTTTCTTCAACACCATCTAAGCTTACAGAAAGAATTACATTAAATACCTAGGAATCTTCCTTCTACATGCATCGACAAACAGTAGAAATTTAAAACACCACCAAATGCATCCTAACACTTAAAAAATTGTATTTTTGGCTCTAATTAGATTTGTCACATGCTTGTATCAATTTATCTTAAGTGGAAACATAGAAGTTTGAAAAAAAATAATCTGTTATACAACAAATTGTCATCAAATACCCCTCCTCATTCCCCTTTAACAAATGGTTTTGCTTGCCTTTTTTTTTTTTTCCCTGATGCACATAAATGTATCCAACCTACAATGAAGCAAAGGGGATGGGAGTCGGCTAAGCGGCTTGTGGAGAAGAAATTATTTTTTTGGCCTTGTAAGGGCTTTCTTCTTCCTCCACAGAGCCTCAGCTTGAACGTACCACCCAGCTAGACCCGGGGTGGTTGTTTGGCTTGAACCTGCCATGAGATGGGGGTGATATACAGAGGCATTAAAATTAGCAAACACACACTACTGTATATACAGTGTAAGGGGTAGAACCCTCTACTAAGGATTTCGATTTGATCTGGGTTAAACCACGCGAGCGACTCCCAGTAACCTTTACCTCTCAATGTCCCAGCAGTCTTTATCTCTCGCTGCCCGCCGGAGTTTCGTCCCATATCGACCGAGAGTCGTTTCCTCCTCACCTAACATATAAGCCCTTGTACTCAAAGGAGGAGATACCCACTAGCGACCTGATTAGGTGCCTAGTGGGTACCTCCTCTTTTGAGTGCAAGAGCTTATATGCGAGGGGAGAACTCAATCGATGTGAGATAAAATTTCTGCAAGCACCAAGAGATAAAGGTTACTGACGATCGCCCGTCTACCCCTTACAGAATTGATCAGAGTCCAGAATCAATATAGAAAATCCGTGAACAGCTCGAAAGAGAAATCAACCAAGATTTGCTGAAAGAATCAAAGTCTACCCCAGCTACTTTACCTTCAAGCATGTGTCAAAAGAAACCCTGAGGTTGCACCCTGCTGCACCATTTCTGCTTCCACGCCGTGCAGTTGAGGCATGCCAAGTGATGACTTATACCATTCCCAAAAATGCTCAAGTGGTCGTGAACGTTTGGGTTATTGGGAGAGACCCCATGATTTGGGAAGACCCATTGAAATTTAAACCAGAGCGGTTCCTAAACTCGAAAGTGGACTTCAAGGGAAATGATTTTGAACTGTTACCCTTTGGTGGTGGAAGGAGAATCTGCCCTGGCTTACCAATGGCTACAAAGGGTGTAACTTTTGTTCTTGCTTCATTGATCCATTTTTTCGATTGGTCTCTTCCACATGTCAACCCGTTTTTCGTTCGTTTATCCGTTTTGAAAAATTAATATAATAATAAATTAATAACGAGGAGAAATTTTTGGCGAGAAGCTACTTTTATTGCCAGAAGCTATAAGGAGAAAGAATTTTTGTCCAGAAGCTACTTTTATTGTCCAGAAACTATAAGGAGGGGGAATTTTTGTCCAGAAGCTACTTTTATTGTCCAAAAGCTATAAGGAGGAGGAGGACATCTTGAAATCTTCCGCATTGCCGGTGGCAGAACCTCTCTCTCCCTCTGAAAGCTCCTTAGTCTGTGCAAAATTGCAGGATAGTTTCTTTTTGCTTAAATTTTACGTCGACATATTCAAATGAAAGAGACTTTTCATATCCCTATAAAACGATGCAATCCCTTCCTTTAATTATTTAACCTTCTCAATTGTTTTAGTAAGCGGCAATTAGTTAAAAATCTTTTAATTAAGGGAGTATAGTTGGTGTAGATAATTAATAGAGTTTAAAATTTAATAGGATAGTTTTAATAGAAAAATTTTAATTAAATTAAATGGATTAAATGGGCCGTGGTACTCGTTTATTAAATGGTTCGTGTTCGTATATTTAATTTTTTACCCATTTATTAAATGTGTTATGTACGAATTCATATGTTTTCTACCCGTCACTCGTTTAACCCACACGTTTGACACCCCTACTTAGAAGGAAGTTGTCACTTCTTTTGGTTTAGCCATGGCATTGAGACATTCGTGAGGGACAGATGAGTAGATGAAGAGAGAATGAGAGAGGGGTGGTGTGTGTGGGGGGTATAATTATTTTTTTATAGTCAATACCTATTAACCCAACTGAAACCCACCCCCCAACCCCAAACAAAAATTGGATTTCATGAAACCCATGAATATAGGTTTAAATTACGAGTCTAAAGCGGGTTGAATTTGATAACCTATGCTAGAAATGTAATTGTCAAACATGAAGAAATTTTATTCCCATTCCATCTTTCAAATCTCTGTCGTCTTATATACCAAACTGGCTCTTAAAGTTTACTCGACAAAAGTTCAAACGGTGGAAACATAGTAAGATTAGGTATAAAAGAACCTGCTACAAAATGATTTTTCTGCAGCCTTCAATTCCTTCTGACAAATGACTTTGCTCGACTTATTCTATCCACGGGGATCAATCCAACCTATTTTTTTGTTCATCGGTTGTAGTGTCCGGACATGTTTATATATACCTCAATTCATTTCTTTTATACATATCTTAACTAATTTTTTTTTGATTTGATCGAAAAACAAGTCATCTACGACAAAATTAAGGTATTCATGAGTGATAAATTTATCATTACTTGATTCTAAGAAATTATCAAAATTTATACTCAAAACATTTGATTTAACTTGTTGTTGGATTTTTTGTGGAGTCTAGTTTGTGTGTGTGATTCGAATAATGACCCCACCCAAAATAATATTGCGTGATTTTCAATAAAAAAAATTTTAAGGCTTGGTCCATGGAGCTACTTTGGTGTTTAGGGTTTGATTGTAATAGAAAACCCTTTTTATATTCCACTCTCTCTACTTTTTATAGTGAAATTCGTGCAGTTTCGTGGACGTACGCAAATAGTTGAACCACGTAAAATCTTTGTATTTTGTTTTTTCTTATTTTTTATTATTTTATGTTCTTAGTTTATTCTTCGATTATGTGTATTTGTCTATGAATTTAAAGCGTGTTAAATCCCAACACCTACCACGCTACGAGGGTAATTTACAGTGGCGGTGATATCTACAAACACAAGTTTACATATTTGTATACACATATGAGCCAGCAGGGCCGACCCAACCTCATTGTAGAAAAAGCTTAGACTTTAGGCCCCATAATTTGAGTCATATAATTAAGAAAAATTTGGAGGCCGGTCCTCCTATATGAACTTGTTTAGACTAAAGTCCGTCAAAGAAACTTATTTGTTATGAAGGTTATGTTTTGTCAATTTTATCATAATATCCCTTCTCTTTAGAAATGGAATAAAACTAAAAATTAAAAACTCCTAAACCTTAGGAGTTTAACTAACATTAAAAATTTTTTATCTTTCATATCTATCTATATTCATATATAGGTTAAAAGTTTGATTAACATAAAAAAATTTCTCTCTCTTATCTATCTATATATAGGTTATACATATCTATATATATAGTAATATTAAAAATAAAAAATAGTAACATTCAAATATAAAAAAAATTATCATTTAGACACAAAAAATAATACATTTAAACACAAAAAATAGTAACATTTAAATATAAAAAAAAATTGAAACATTCAATATTAATATTTTTAAACAGTAACAACAGTAACATGTTCAACAAAAATAGTAACATGCTTAACAAAAAACTATAACATACTTAACAATAAATATTTCGCTCAAATTCAAACGCAAAAAATAGTATCATTTAAATACAAAAAATAGTAATATTCAAAAAAAAAAAAAAAAACATTGAATATTAATATTTAGGAAAATAATAGTAGTAATATGGTCAACAAAAATAGTAACATGCTTAAAAATAATAGTACATGAACAATAACATACTTAACAAAAGCAGTAATATAATAAAAAAAATAGTAACATGAATTTGAATTTTACTATTCAAATTCATAGTAACTTTTTTTTTTTGTATTTGAATGTTACTATTTTTTTTAATGTTACTATATATATATATATATATATATATATATATAAGAGAAAAATTTTTAATGTTAGTCAAACTTTTAACCTATATATGAATATAGATAGATATGAGAGAGAAAATATTAACTTCCTTTCAAGGAAGGTGTTTTTGAGATAAAAAAAAAAAAGTTGACTTAAGTCATTATATATAATTTTAAATATGGACTTAGTCTCTTATAAGTTTCCTTGCAGGACTTATCTCCAAACAAGTATATCTAAAAGGACTCACTTTCAATTTTCACTATAATTTAACTCACATCAAAATTTTAACTTTACAAAAATTTTAAGTACTATAAAAAGGCCTCAAAAAATTTAAGTTCAATTAAAATTTTTAATTTCAATAATTTGAGCTCATGATTCAACCTATAATATTTTAAAATTAAAAATCAATAGTTACAAAAAAAAAATACTAAACATATAAAAAATTTACTCTAAAGTCAAGTTATATTTATCTCACATTTACTCTATTTTGGTAAAAAACAAAAGTAAAAATTAAAACATCTCTATCGATAACATTGATTCTTTCTCTATCACACACACATATAATAAATAAAAAATAAATTAATTTTTAATAAAATTTTAATATTAAAAATAAAAAAAATTCATTCAATATTACCGTTTTAGGCCTCAAATGCTTTGAGCAGCTCATATGAGGTAAGTAATCTCCCTCCCCATTTCATATATTAACTGTTGCATCATTGAGTGGTTGAGGTGTTTGCATCAACACCTTATCATAAACAAACCAGTCTGATTAATAGTATATGTAACTGCAACAGGCTTGAGCTAGTTCATGAAAGGCATGGCTGTTGTAGTTGAAGGAATTTGCCTCTTCTTTCCTGTCTTTCTCTTGTCCCTTCTTTTCATTTTCAAGTCCTTTCAATCCAAAACCACACTTCTTCCCCCAGGACCAAATCCATGGCCTATCTTGGGCAATATTTTTCATATGGGAAAGAAGCCTCATGTGTCTCTGACCAACTTTGCACAAACCTATGGTCCAATTATGTCACTAAGACTAGGAACACAGGTGATGGTTATTGGATCATCACCTGCTGCTGCTGTGGAAATCCTCAAGACTCATGATCGCGTGTTATCTGCAAGGTATGTTCCTGATATGCTGCATGTGAAGAGCTTGGAACTCAATTACTTATCGATGGGGTGGGCTCATGAATGCAATGATGGGTGGAAGTATTTACGAACATTATGTAGAACTGAACTTTTCTCAGGTAAAGCAGTGGAGTCTCAAGCATGTTTGAGAGAGAAAACAGTAATGGACATGGTGAAGTTTTTGAGTCGAAGGGAGGGTAAGGTATTGAATGTTGGGGAATTAGTATTTTCTACCGTTTTCAATATGTTGAGTAATATTTTAATAGCTAGAGATTTCATAAGCTTGGAGGAAGATAGAGTAGATTGTGGGATGAAAGGTCTTGTAAGGACAGTAATGGAGTTGGGTTCTTCCCCAAATTTATCGGACTTTTATCCAATCTTAAGTGCATTAGATCTTCAAGGTCTCAAGGCAAAGTCAATGGAGTTGTTTGTAAAGATTTGTGCTACGTGGAAATCCATCATTGAAGAAAAAAGAGCAAGAAAATCTGAAAATTATTCAGGCCGACGAGATTTCTTGGACACCCTTCTGGACAATGCTTTTACAAATGATCGAATCAACCAACTCTGTGGTTTGCTCTCTCTCTCCCCCCCCCCCCCCCCCCCCCCTTGCTTCCATCATGCTAGAGAAGCTACCGGTTAGCGCCTAGAATAAATCTTTAACATGGTTCTGTATTACAATGAATGTCTTGGCAGGAGCTGTTTTCTGCTGGTACAGACACTACTACCTCCACAGTTGAGTGGGCAATGGCAGAATTGATCAGAAATCCAGAAAAATTAAGAAACTACGTGAAGAGCTTGAAAAAGAAATCAAACAAGATTTGCTAAAGGAATCCAGTCTACCTCAGCTGCCTTATCTTCAAGCCTGTGTTAAAGAAACCCTGAGGTTGCATCCTCCTGCACCATTTCTGCTTCCTCATCGAGCTCTCGAGCCATGCAAAGTGTTGAATTATGTCATTCCCAAAAATGCTCAAGTGGTAGTGAATGTTTGGGCTATCGGGAGAGACCCCATGATTTGGGAAGAACCATTGAAATTTAAACCAGAGCGGTTCCTAAACTCGAATTTGGACTTCAAGGGGAATGATTTTGAACTTTTGCCCTTTGGTGCTCGAAGGAGAATCTGCCCTGGCTTACCAATGGCTGCAAAGGGTGTACCTTTTGTTCTTGCTTCATTGATCCATTTCTTTGATTGGTCTCTTCCACATGGAAATGATCTTAATGAGCTAGACATGACTGAGAAGTTTGGCATAACATTGCAGAAGGAACAACCTCTACTCCTCATCCCCAAAGCCAGAAAATGACTCCTAGAGCCATTCGATATTTGTCACTTATGTTTTGTTGTATATCTTGTATAAGAAGTGTAATAATTTGACTTATCAATTTTTATCCAAAAGTTGGCTCAATGTTGTGGTGCTAATATGATGTAAAATCAACTCGGTCCACTTGAAAAATATCTGCTTTAGCTAAATCTGGGTTTTGCTGACAGCTAAATGGTATGGAACCCTGCAAAATGCATTGCAGTCCTATGGTCAGTAGACATGGCTTATGGACAACGTTGCCACACATGACTTCTTTCAGTTGAGTCAGGGTTGAGCTTCATTCAAGTTCAGTCCAAGTTTAGTCATGCAAAGTATCAGATAATTTAGCAGTTTAAGCAATTGTTCATGGAAAGAGAGAAATGTGGGACTGTGGGAGTGCCGAAGACATCTGCCCTAAAATGTTTGGTCTAGTATGCTTGGTAATTCCACTTCAGTAGATGATATATTCCACTGAAGATAGTTGACACCATGAATTTGCCCATGTGGGTTCAAATTTTATTCTTTTTTAAGTAATGAAAAGAAGAAGAAAACCTCCCTTTCCATCATGTTAGAGAGATGCCGATTAGCACCTAGAATACAACCTTAATGTGGTTCTGTTTCACAATGAATGTCTTGGCAGGAGCTGTTCACGGCTGGTACAGACACTACTACCTCCACAGTCGAGTGGGCAATGGCTGAATGGATCAGAAATCCAGAATCAATGAAGAAAGTGTGTGAAGAGCTTGGAAGAGAAATCAACCAAGAATTGCTAAAAGAATTCACTCTACCTGAGCTACCTTACCTTCAAGCCTCTGTAAAAGAAACACTGTGGTTACACCCTCCTGGACCATTTCTGCTTCCACACCATACCTTCCTGCCCTGCAATCAGAATTATACCGTTCCTAAAAATGCCCGAGTTATAGTGAATGTTTGGTCAATTGGGCTTGATCCCATTACATGGGAAGACCCTTTGAAATTTCAACCAGAGTGGTTCCTAAACTCTACTTTGGACTTTAAAGGGAACAATTTTGAACGCTTACCCTTCAGTGCTGGAAGGAGAATCTGCCGTGGCTTACCAATGGCTGCAAAGAGTGTAAGTTTTGTTCTTGCTTCATTTCTTTGATTGGTCTCTTCCAAATGGAAACGGTCCTAATAAGCTAGACATGACGGAGAAGTTTGGTATGACATTACAGAAGGAGCAACCTCTACTCCTCATCCCCAAAGTCAGAAAATGACCTGTATAGCTATTCCATCTTTGTCACTTGCTCCGTCAATTTAACAAACTGTATGTCATGCTGTATGTCTTATACAGCTTGTATAAGTTGTATTACATTTGTAATAAATTGCCTATATCAATATTATCTAAAAGTTGACTCAATGTAGTGGTGCTAAGCATAAAAATCTCTTGTTTAAACATGAAGTTACACTTCTGTCCAGAAAAGCTCATCGTCTTGTAGCCATGACCACAGATCGTTTTGCAGCCATAAACGTAGATAGAAAAAGACCCCAGGTATCTTGCAGATTATGAAGTCATTTAGGTGGCCACGCCTTATGTTTGATATAAATCCATTTCTAGTCATCTTAAAAACTTTTGCTGGTTTGTCTTTTCTGTTTATTCAGAAAACTAACCAGCATATTGATTTATCAGGAAGGGATCAGTTAATCCCGAGTAAGTGCTTTTTCTGAAGCTGTTGCAGACAGAAAGAGAGGTATGGAATGCCCGAATCTTATCATGGATAAGCATAGGCTTTTAAAATCTAATATTTCCTTGTATGTTTGGGCTTTACTCTCAAACAACTACAAATTATTTCTGTTCACTAGGAATACTAAAGTCTCTGACAAGCCATTGTATATCAATATCTATCTGAAATTTCAAGCTCTGCCATAAAACTGCTTCATACATGATATGGTTTGGTTGCTGTTTCAGCAAGACAACTGCGATGACCCCTTGCTGACAACACAATGTGGCATAGTATGATTGGTTCCAATCATTTTCTAGTTAATTTAGGATAAAATGATAAGCAGGTAAGGATCGGAAGGTAATGCTGGATATCAGGTATAATCACTCTGAATATGTAAACTGTATGCAATATCAAAATTAGACAGTAAAAATAACGAATTTAGGACTGAAACAAATGAAATCATTCTACTTATAATAGTCATACTTTTCAGTACATGTTACAAAGACAACTTTGACTACTTTAAACCTTCAACAAAAGAATACAGAGCTAAAATGAACCACTAAGAAAGAATTTCAGTATACAAAGATTAAAGGCTAATGGACTCCATAAACTAAAAACGAAATCTTGACATCTGGCCTGAGAATAACAGAAACCTGAGAAAACCAAATGTTGACATATTTCCTACATATAACGAATGTGTTAACCTTTCTGTATGTATAAGAACAGAATGAAGATCATGAATTTGGAGAAGAAATCGTGGATGATCACAGCTTGACTGGGTGTAAGATGATGAATGATCTAACCATTCAGAGTGAGGCAGCTCCATCTTGCCCTTGCTTCTCCACCCTATAATTTGCAAAAGAATACACCTTCAACAGCATTTCGCTCTGAAGCAATTCTCTCTCGCTGATTCCCAGGCATCGGAACCCTCCTTGTTCCATCAACTTTTGCCACCTCCCAAAACTTGGATGCCTTTCAAACCTATCACGTCCTTCACAGGCAATGATATTACTAATTTCATGTGCAAACATCTCTATTTTGACTCATACTGGGCCTTCTATCGGAAGGCTAGAATCAAGAGAGTCGAATATTGCAGAAGTACTTCAGTGAATTGGATAGCCTTCTTTCAAAGCTATGGTCATTGTGCTTAGCTTCTTGCTCTGCCATGAGAACAACTGTGGGGTTTGTGATTCAAATTAGACCCAAAAACTTCCCAAGTGCTCGGGTAGTATCATCATAAAGCATCTTATGCATCTGGAATATACAATCCATGGCCACAATTTCTTTCTCCTTCACATGAAGCATCCACCGTCTCACATCTCTATACTGTCAACAACTGGATGGTATTCGAAGGGAAGGTTCAATGCCTCAGCAAATCCAGGAAGTCTATCTACTGTTTCAATCAGCTCTTGCTTGGATTCACCTATACCAGTGATTCTAACATGGCTTGGTGGATTAGTCCTAGAGGCCAAACTCATAAACAAACTAGACCAACGGCCTTTGCCTTTGATCCAATGATATTCTTTGTCTCGTAAAAGCTGTCTTCTTAAGGTCAAGGATTCAAGTCCCCATCCCATCCCCCTCCCCCTCCCCCTCCCCCCCTCCCCTACCCCTAAAAAAATAATAAAAATAAAAAAATAAACAAACTAGGCCATTGAAGTCCTTGCTTAATATCAAAATTAATAACGTGAACCCTGTCCTTCCCTTCAGAGTTCTCAGCAGAATCTCATTTGATGTGAAATGAATGAACTTTGGAATTGGGCTCACCTGGTTCAGTAGCCTTAATGCAGTGCTGCTATTATCATCAACCCGATCATGCTCCCGAGGGGAAGTATTGCGAAAGATATGAGGCCAGAGCCTTGATCCTCGCTGAACTAAAGCCTCAGTAAAGTAAGCAATGACGCGGGTAATAAGAGATACAGTTGGAAAGCAAGCTTCCCCAATCTAGCAATAAAATGGTTAGTGCGTGTTATATTCTTTGAGCAAATTGCATCTACAAAAGCCATGCGGAAATTGATTAGCTCAAATCCATCATGCTCCCCATGGTCGTGGTCACCTGATACAACCTCAAAACTTTCATTTGGAATCGGGGCTAGACGTGCTCGATCCAGATGCCTCCTTCGCAGGCCGCCCCCCTGGCTTTTGTCAACATTCTTATCACCTAAGTCTGTAATCCGAGTCACTACCGATTCCACCCAAGGATTTTTTGAGAAAGGCAAAGGCCGTGAAATTGCGTCGCCAGGCAAAAAAACACACCCTTTCTTCCTCTCCTGAACATGATAGTAGAGAGAAAAATTGAGGAGAATTAAAGGTTCTAATGAGTGGAACAGATCCAGGCACCTCGAAACTTTGTCGAAACGAAAACCTCCCAGTACCCTGTTGGCCTAAACTCAAGCTATTGCCGCCTTCTAGGGAATCTTCAGATTTCCCATTTCCCCTTTTCCTCTTAACTCTGCTCATGCAGGACTCATAGTCAAAAGACCCCTGCTCAGCTGACCTCTTCAAGCTTTTACTTTTCTCCCAAAATTCATCTTTATTCTCTCTCATACCATCAATGAATACTGTTGACCAGTGGTTGCCGAAGGTGGGAGGTGGATGCTCTGGGTAAGAGAACTACTATTGGTCTTCACTTGAAAAAGCTTCCCTATTGAAAGACTCAATGGGCTGTGATCGTGAAGTGTTTTTCCTAGGGAAACTATATGGAAAATCCAAACTGTGTGTGCTCATTGAAGCGAAATGGCAATCTTCAAACTGTAGATGGTTCACTCCTCAGATTATGCCCTGGCAACAACAATGTAGTAGAACACCCAGCAAACATTTTCTAACTCTTCCAATTTCCTTTTCTTCTTTCATTCAACTCTCTCTCTCTCTCTCTCTCTCTATAAATTGTAGAGTATGCAATTTTTTACCCTTATATATGCTATGGAATATAGTTTATATATATAAAGAGAAATCAATAGAAACAGACTGTTTGTGTTAAGTTCTAACAGATTAAAATCAAACTCAAACACTAGGAATCCGCTGTCACAGCAGTAAAATCAAAGATAGACTGTCATACATGTGTGTGTCCCTATGTGAAGATATGATAGCATAGGCAATAAGGAACAGCATTAATAAAATCCCACCAAAAAAATCAAAGAATCAGAGACAGAACAAACACTTACCGAAAAATGATCGTTGATCAAAAAATAAATAACAAAATTAATCATCGGATTCCAAAACTTCTCACAGAAAACTCATTGGGAAGAAAAGTGATTTTCCACCTGATTGAAACTCGCACAACACTGCATGAAACACCAAAAACATAGTCGATCGTATTGGCAGCTTAAAAACCGATGAATTGAGTAACCCAGATCAGCATTTGAGACCTTTATCGAGCCCATATTGATGAGACTGAATCTCTAACACAAAACCCATAAACCTCAGCCTTCAAAAGAACCAAAACCCTTTAACCATCGCAGGCGTGAAAATCAAACAATATGATCATAAAAAAAAGGGTCATTTCTCACAACCCAAAAAATCCATACACCATATTGCTGACACTGAATCTCTAACCCACAAACCTCAGTCTTCAAAAGAATCAAAAACCTTCAAACATGCATGAAATGAAACAATATATGATCATAAAAAAGAGAAGGGACCCCCCCCCCCCCCCGGGGGGGTCATTTCTCAAAACCCACAACCCCAAAAATCCATACACCATATTGGAATCGATGAAGCTGCGTTATTTTTCAATAACATTTAAAAACGATGGCTTAGTAAAAAGGGTGTTTCGAAAAGAACTTCGGGAATGTCGTATCATGGCCGTTTTATGAAAGATCAGAGCGTGGAGATGGATGGATGACATGACCGTTGGAGGGTGTCGGCAAGATATGACCGTTGGAGTGTGTCGGTAAGATATGACCGTTGGACGGAGTGGGTGGATTATACTGCCTGTTGTATCCAAAAGCACCTCTTGCTCAACTTCGACGGATCTTGATCTCAAGAATTCTCTAAGTTCCAATTTCTCCGCAGGAACCAGAATTGGATGAGAAACAAGCAGTTTTATGTATTGAAGTAGCTAGCTCGTAGCTACTCAAATATAGATTATTTTCATATTAAATTACTTACTATGTATTAAATAAAAAATTATATAAAATATAACAAATCCCACATATATTTGATGATAAGTTAATGTCATACTATTAAATTAAATTACCCCTACATTTTTTGAAAATTCATCAAACAAACAAATACATTCCGAGCAGAAACAAGCACATATTTAGTGCACATACCATTTCCATATTATGAACATTTAGATGAATGATTCACATTTACTCGAATTAAAAAGCTAAAGGCTTTGAGCCAATATTGCTCAAGGTCCGAATTGAAAATTCTACAAAAATATAGCCACCGATCCGAATGGAAATATAATTTGCTCTGATCTAATAATGCAGAAAATTCTTAATATAAAATACTATATCATTCCTCAAAACCAATCAAACCACCCCCCGTTGAAACAAACCCTGGTCTGCCCATTCAATTGGATAGTTTAGTTGCCATGTATTCCAACCAAATTTCACAAACCCCACTACAACCCCATGTTTGACGTATAAATTATTAGTCGACCTCGACCCTACATTTTTCAAGCATTTTCTTTTTACAACTTTACAAGACAAACATGCTACTAAATCAACTCGAGAAACAGGGCTTCTTGTTTGCTTGTTAGACCTAGCTCGTTCAGAGTTAAGGCACTCTCCCCATCGCTAAAAGCACGCCGCGGATATGGCCTCACCTGCACAAGAAATTACTTCAGATTAATCAGAATAAGCAACATCTTTCATTATCCTTCAGTTAGTCTGATCCAGTTTTCATGATATGTCCCATAATGTATTCATGAGTGCCGTATATCTCTCTTGCATGAAATCAAATCCGTCCTACGTTCAAAATGATTCTAACTAGACAGTAAATTATACAGAGGTCGATGTACAGAACTCAAGATTATACGATACGACTAGTAGATTCTAAATTAACTCATGGGTTTCTAAAACAGGTGGTGTTTCTCAATGCCAACCAGAGCAGAAGAAGAAAAAAATCACCAAAAGCTACAGACAAAGGCTTACCAATCTGTAAGTTCCAGGCTTGACCCCTCTACCAACATCAATAAAGTCAAAAAGATACTGCAAAGCAACCACATTAATATAAGTGACAAGGACCAATGAAAGCATTAAAATCAGGTCATCACCGCAAACCATACCTGCAGCTTCTCAGACTTGAGAAATCGGCGACCGCGGCGGCTGCCATCAGGCATCCGCACAAGAAGGGTAATAGCATTTTCATCATTTGTTGTTGGTTCCTGAGGAAGAGATGCTTCTTTGGCCGCTAGTTGTCTCTCAATCTCCTGAAGCAAAATGGAAGTTCACCCTCACATATAGCATCGATCATTTTTAAGTTATTACCAATCCTCAGATGTGGAGAGTTGACCAGCTAGCAACAGAATATCTCGACAGATTTAATGCAATAGAACACAAGACAACTATGGACTTCTTAATCACAATGAAGGCATTCAATAAGTAGCATCATTCTCATACAACTCAAATTATTCAATGGAATGAATAACTATTCAACAACGAAAAAGTATGATTACAAGAAAAACTACTATATATACTTGAAAAGAACTATACAATAGATGAGTGCAGAAAAAATTACGGCAATAGAAAGCACATACAAGTCTATAAGTTTTACTTAGAAAGTTGCCTTGTCAATATTATAGCAGTGACCTGGCAGAAGAAAATAGAGATTTATCTTTACTGGCCAAGAACATAGACGCAATTTATCTTTACCCATTGTATACATCTTAGAAGACCAAACACAAAATTATAGGTGGTGCACAATTTTTAACCACCGAGTTCTATAAGCAAATCCAACTTCCATTTCTACTTGCTGATAATATTGAGAGGCCAAAATTAAACTACCTGTTCCTCCTCCAACTTTCTACGTGATTCCTCCTCCTTTCGCCTTTCTTCTTCAAGAGCAACTTCTCTAGCTGCTTGTTCTTCTGAACGACGAGCTTCTGCTTCCTCCTTGGCCTTCAATTCTTTTTCTCTGTCAGCTTGCAGTGAAGCAAGATATTCATCATCCTGCATGCATTTCATAGAAATAGAATCAACGCCATATGCTTTTATATAACACACACAGAGGGAGGGAGGGTGAACAAGGATTCATAAAAAGGGGTAACCCATATCTACATTGGTACACAAAATCCGAAAGTAGAAAAAAAAGACTAAATACAACTAGCAAAAGATACAAAGTAATTATGAGGGCACAGAACAGAAACTTTAACCTGTTGTTCCCGTAGCAAACGTTGAGCAGTGAGAGAAGGTGATGGAGGACGTGGCATCCGCCAAGGATAAGGACCCACAGATCTATCTAAGCCATTCTGCATGAGCTGATGTGGTGCATATGGAAAATGATATCCTCTCCCTTCAGGGATTCCACCAAAGAGTGCAGCCTCAAGCATGACAGCTTCATCATGTTCCTCCGAGGAGATGCCTCCCCACTTCAACAAAGATCAAAGCCGGAAAATAAGGTAATTGCAAAAAAGTTAACTAAGCATGATTGTGTATGTAAGGTGTAGATAAGGAAAAAAGAGATACCTCATCGGAATGGATGTCACTTCTGTTATGATGTGGATTACTGGCATTAATACCTTGTTGGGGGCTTGAAGGAGGGCTAACCTCTATTTCTTCAATATCTTTAGCAGTGTCAACAGAACCAGAAGACATTTGCCTACTACTGTGCCTAACAAGTGGCTGTTCTTCAACATCTTCAGCCTCATCCTGGACAGATGAGCTTCCCACCTCCAACCTAGATGGGCTTTACAAACATTTGGCAGATAACCCAAATCATTGCTTCCAATATTATGGGTGCACATACTTGCGCACACAGACAATCAAGCAGAAAAAGCACCAGAGAGAGAGAGAGAGAATTTCTCACCACACAACCATCTAAATAATGAATTTATTGCAATATTCTGCAACACATAAGACGTATGTACCTTCCATTCGATGATGCAGATTTCCCAAGCTCTTCCACCTTGTCTGACTTATAAGCTTCCAACTCTGACACTCCAACTTTCCCCTCCAGTTCACGCAATGCTTTCTCTTGCTCCGCTGTCTGGATTCACTACATGCTAAATGAAAGCAAAAAATAACAACTTAAAGACACCAAAACACAATAGAAGAGCAAACCTTCAATGATAAGGAAACTGCATGAGCAAGTGCAGCATCCTCTTGGTGAGATTGCCTTTGCGGAGGCATGGGATCAGTTGGATCCTGTATCAAGATGAAAATAAAAATTTGATACTGGCAGAGGAGCAAGAAGAAAACCACCAATAAAGCAAAAGCATGTGACGTACAGAGTGAACACCAAATTGTACATCTGGATAACCTATTTCAGCATCCCGTTTGGAAGCCTCAATCGCAGCTCGAATCATTTCTTCTTCTATATCATTGCTGTAGTCAGGTAAATCATCAATCCCAGGGGCACTTGGTCTAGGATGTGTTCCATGAGAATTAGTCGGTTCTGCAACTTGTGCAGATGCAGCAGTTGGAATATCTTTGTCATCTTCATCATCAATTATGACAGGCCCATGGGTTTCTGGGCCACAGGTATCTGCAGTTTCAGTGACATCCTCAATGGTAGGAGCAAGACCTGATTGCCCATTCCCATCCTTGACCTCAATAGGGATCTCCCTCACTTCTCTTGGATGGGACACAAAAGGGGCACCACTAGAAAAATCAGTACCACCATCAAATATACTTCTCCGGAAATCAGGATCAAGGAGAGAAAAAGGATCCAAATTTCCAGCAGAAGAAAAAAGTGAGAAAGGAGATCTGCGGGGTTCATTTTGAATCGGATCATCTATGTCCATTACATCATCCTGAGGAGCAGCAACAGATGCTTCGCGCGTGCTGAATACAGAAAAAATCAAAATGGCAATAAGTCCAGTGCAGATAAATTTTGAAGTCCATTCGCAAGAGAAAACAGAGAAGCAAAAAATTGCAGCAAATATGACATAGCAAACCACCGACGTGTTTCGATCCCCTTCACTGAAATGTGCATTAACGGCTTCATTGAGATTGCTACCATGCTCCTGATTACACAGAAAATTTGAACATCAAATCAAAGGTAAAGAAAAGGAAAAGAAGTTCCAACAAATATAGCATTACCCTTTAAAAACAAAAATTTATGCTACATGGACCTTTCTAAATGCATGAAGTACCTCGATCAGACACTCAACACCTAAGCATGTATAATGGGATATGCACCCACCAAGGGTATTCAGTAATGGAGAGAGAGATAAAACAACAAGCATAGAAACCGTGATGTTAATGGTGTTTTAAGGAAACTAATATAACACAAACATGAACCTACTGGAAGAAACTGCATCCTCATATGCCAACTTGAATGATACCCGTTTTTAAAAACCAATCCCAACGTTGGGTGGAGATACTGCACAGGAATTCTGTTTGCAGCAGGATGGAATAGAAGTTCAAAATACCATTCTGGCAAGTCGGATTGTTGTGCCCACCTTTGCAAGCATGTAGTCACTGAATTAAACAGAAACTATATGCCAAAGAACTATGGGTAAAAATAGTAATGTGGATTTGCAAATGAAAGGGTATTTTCAAAAGAGTTAGAATCAGAGTATTGAATTGACAAAGATGACTGGAAAACAGCAGAGTATAGGAGATTCAGTCTAAGGGCATAAGTGCTCACAAGGCATGGAGGGCCTATATTACAAGAGGCAAGGGGCAACAACAAGGTGCCTGTCTGAATAAAGCAAGGTGCAATTGGCTAATGATGAAACAATAAAAGGATAGTTATACTAAATTTAGCAGTATTTTTTTCATCATACTAATTGTAATGTAACTTTATAAAATATTGTTTGCTAATGTCACTCATCATGATGTGTGCAGGCAAATGTTTGGCAGAAAGACCATTCAATTCAACACATTCATCTTGCACCAGCAACTAACTTTGGGAGTTCATTCTAGCTTCTAAGTTTCACCCACAGTTGTTCAATCCAGCCCTAACTCACCATCTGCCACTCGTCATTGAGATTCTGGCCCTAATTGTATGCGAGGGCTGCAGATTGGCCCTTCAGTTCGTTCTAATTTTAGAGACCCTATTGTTGTGAAAAAACCCTGTTCTCAAGTTCCAAGCATACCTCTCCTGGGGTATTGAAGGGTGATAATTGCAATCCTCACCTTGCCTTATCACCTAAGCGAGCGCCCAAACATTTTGAATTACACAGCACAGAATACATCCCACAGGGTTGAGTTATGGAACAGCAATATGAATAGTGGCGAGAAGAGTCCTACAATGCTACGACTAATTCCCTGTGTGTGGTGGAAGCAAATAAAGCTTGTGCCATAATATTTGGTTCGCCGACACCAGTTCTGAGGAAGGTTTTTAGTAACCAGTCAGTTTAAACAGTGGTTCTTTAATGCCTCTAAGCCATCGATGATTCAGATTACAATCATCATCCCATTTACTCAATACACGCACTGATTTCCAATTACTCAAAGCTTGTGCTTCTTTTGGTTGATCAGGAGAAAAAAATTGTAGCAAAACATAATTAATGGAATTTGGAATCTTAAACATGTCATCACTGGAAACTAAAAAACGTAAAGCTCCACTTCACTGATCCCAAACACAAAAAAAATAAATAAATAAAGATAAGCCTGATTGAATTTTTCCAATGCTTTATGAGCAACGAACCGCACAATTAAACAAAATCCATGTCCAGACAATTAACCACTAGAAAACGGAAAGGTGAATCAGAGATGATTTAACTGATTAACAGCCCTAATTAGAAGCTCCAACAATAGTTAACAACCAATCATGTAAAGCAATAGAGTATAACGTAAACATAAATTAATGCCTAATAAATAAAATACAGTCGATAAATCCTCACATTAATCTCGGAATTTTGATCGGTGATGGAGTACAATTACCTCGAGCTTTTGTATAGCAACGGGTTGTGATACGCCGGTGATGTTCATGAATGTCTCGATTGCTTCCTGATTAGGTCTCGCCATTACCGAAGACTCCAAATTTAAAGAGAGAAAGATGGGAGTCTCTGATTCTCTGACGAGAGAAAAGACAAATTATCTGTGTTAAGGGTTGTGGACTGTAGGCAAAAGATGTGTGGGGGATGTGGTGTTGGGTCGGTAATTATGGGGAAATTGCCCCTTCTCCAGTGTTCTAAACTTGTACGCTTCTGTTTGATGAAATTGTGTTATTTTGATTTCTTTGGGCGTAAGTAGCTTCAAGACTTTAACACGATGGTATTATAAAATGGATTAATTGCTTTTTTTTTTTTTATCTCTCCCTAATTTCGGGAAGAAGTATTATATTTATTCGATGTTTAAAATTATACACATTATTTTTTTATAATTATGTATTAAATAAAATAGTTAATTTTATCATCTAAATTAAAGAAAAATGTACTCCACATGTCCAAAATATGTTATGGGCTTTATTTTCATTGTTTTTTCTTATATGAAAAAACATGTAAGAAAAATATAAACAATTTTTGACCCTTAATCAAAACCTCACTTGAGGGAAAAAGATATTCGGCATGCTTGATTGAAATATGTTAGTTTTAATAAATTTATTTAATGGTCTCAAATAAACTCATTAAACAGACATCAATATTCATCTCAAAATCATTCATATTCGGACACAGTTATAGGTTATTCCTAGTATTCAATATAATGACTCATTGACACAATGTTAAAATTTAATAACAAACTTATAACTAGTCAAAAGTGAACCCCAATATTTTACATTCAATATTTCTCCATCTTCTCACCCTCCTCCCACAAAAATGTAGAGAATACATAAACAATCACACTTGTTATTGGATAAAACTCATACATGTCTTATGAACTCTAGTTTTTGTTTTCTCATACATAATTTATTTCAATCGGTCATTTCTGGTAATGTTAACCATTAAATGAACTGTTAATCTTAATAGAAAAGATCGATTGAAATAAATTACGTAGTTCAAATGACAAATTAGAAACAGTTGAAAGTTAAAGAAACAATTTGTAAGATGTACCCTTTGTTATTTTATATGTAGAATCACCCCTTCTAGCTTTTTTTTTTTCTCTTGGGTAAATAGTACACAAATATCAATTAAATTCATAGTTTTTTATGAGTACCACGATTAAAGGCAGTTTACGCACATTTTAATTAATTTCTTCATAAGTCCAATCAAAGACAAACTATCTTTATACTGAAACTATAATATTTACGAGGGACAAAATCTATTGTGGCCACTTTGCATTCGTGGTTTTGCAACCTTTACCAGCCTTTACTTGGTGTTTGCATTCACTCTTATAATAACCATGCTAGGAATTCAAAGATTTGGATTTTTTTTCGAGTTGGCTAGAACACGTTCAACATAATGCACTCATATTATAAAAACTATATGATCTGGATTCGATGGTATCACTTCATGCCATTCTTGCATTACACGAGGACTTGAGAGTTCACATGAATTGTGAGATTGAATCCTAGCCACATGATGAGAGTTGGACCAAACTTCACTCTATGGAATAATATATGTTGGTACAACTGTCCAAGGGGTAATAAATAGCAAAGATTATCGTAATACAGTAAACAAACCAGTTGTCAACCCAATTTCAAGTGAGACAATTGTTGGTGAGCCCATCATATTGGGCCAGCCCAATTTACGACATCGTATTGCGATTACGTGAGTAAATCAGAGCCGGCCTCTTGAAAAATTGAAACGACGCCGTTCGGTGAGCCAGCTTCTTCAGAAGAATCAGAACTCCCTGTCTGAGCTCCGAACGATCAAACTATTCTCTCTCCAAAACGAAAACCTTCAAGCTCTGATCTGAAAGACAAATGGAGGAAACGAAGAAGGAGATAAAGAAGCCAAGGTTTTGGTTTTGGAGATGGGCATTGGCATCTCTCCTCTTCAGACTAATTCTCATTTACTTCCCCAAAAATCTCAACCTATCCTCTCGTCCCGAAGTCTCCACTCCTCTCACCAGCCTCCGCCGCCGTACTATTTTTCTCTCTCTCTATATATATATATACATATATACGTATATATGTTTTGATTCAATTGGATTAATATGTATTTTGTTCGATTTTGTAGTGGCGGAAGGTTACTGGTTAAAGCAGTCATCTATGTCGCCCTATACTGGTTGGTCTTTTATTCACATTTTCTGTTTAGATATCAGGGTTTCATTGAAATTTAAATGAATTTTTTGCATTTCTCTGGGTTTCACAGGTTCTATGTACCATGGATCTCCTCTTTTGTTGTCAATCCTCGGTCCTCTTACTGTTAAACGGTACTATTGGAGCTTTTACTAACAGATTTTGGATAAACGTTTGTTTGAAAATGTATGATGTGATGTGATATTGTAACATATTGTTGGGTGTGCAGAATCGAAGGGCAACCCAGTCATCTTATATGCAGGTAAACCACACCTCTCTCTCTCTCTCTCTCTCTCTCTCTCTCTAGGTATACCTTATGTATGTATATATGCATACAGACATAGACACATTTATGGTTTCTTCTTACTAATTGTGCATTGAAGGAATTGAAACTGTACAATCGATATTGTCATAGATTTTGCTAAAACTTTTTTGTTGTTGTAGATATTGGCATGGCTCATTTGTTGGATAGAGGAATCCAAATGTGGGAATACTCATGAAAATACTCACTAAGCTGTGACATCTGATAGTTTCATATTCTGAGACCCTTCTTTGTTTAGGAAAGAAGTTGAAGATTTGATTATAACATTTTTATAGTCATTCATCAATGGCTTAGCTTTGTTTCCCTATTCTCTGTTCATCAGCTATTGTTACTCTTTCTGTTTATTCCTTCTTACATGCACAGTTAATATCAACACATTTTTTGGATACAGTGTGGTTTTTGTGATTGCAGATTTTGCCACTGCACTGCTAATTCGTGCAACTGGCCATAATCTTCAATTGGCATATAGTCAGAGTTTGAAATCACTGGATCTTGGTAGACTGTTAGAAAATTCAGGTAACTCCAAATTAATCTTTGATCTCTTGTAGCCTCTCTTCAACTGGCCAGTTCACTTACAAGCTGACTAACTAGTGACGTTTTCATTTCAGAAATTCTATCCTCTGGGGATATTGCTGCTCTCATGTACTTATGGAATCCTTTCACCATCGTCACATGTGTTGGTTTCAACACATCCCCCATTGAAAATCTGGGCATCATCCTGTCAATATATGGAGCATGTACACGTAAGGAGCTGATAACATGTGCCTAGTACACTTCTGCCTTCTCTTTTAATTTATCTAAGTGGCTTTTCTGGTTTTCTTTTGGAACTTTTGAATATGGTATTTTTTCAATGTTTTTATGATTTATATACCATTGCAACCTGATGAATTTAAATGTGAGGCTTCATCTCATATTGTTACAAAGCATATTTATGTATACATGAATTTTGCTGATTATATGGGCGATTAGTAGCTTATTGAAGTCGGCTTTGGTTTTGGATTGAGATGACGATAAATGCGCACATTTTCTTACACGAGCATGAGCTGAGGCATAAGATCTAAGTAATTTTGTGGGAAATGGAACTATCATTAACGAGTGAAGTACTAACTACTAACTATTGTACCTTTTCCCCTGATCAGTATTAGCTGTCTGATTTTCTATATGAAATGAAGCTCTACAATCTCCTACTAAAGAATGATTTTGATGATCAGTGAACTTGTGGTCTTCCCCTAAACCTAAAGGGATATATTTTTGATTGCAGATTTAGTTAATGAGAGGCAAATGTGTAAGAACTGACGGTACTGACCAATACTGAATGATTATATAATGTTTATTTTCTGATGGACACAGGACTAGTTCCATTAGCAGCTTTTGGATGGGTCATAGCATCACATTTGTCTCTTTATCCTGTAATTTTGATAATTCCGGTAGGTCCTTTCTTCTTTTAGTGCCTAAGGAAGCATAGATCATTTTCTATATGATGTAGATACAGTTTAGTGATTGAGGATGTGCAATTAATCTTTCCTTTTGTTCATGTATATCAACACTCTATGTTCGGAAGTATGATTCATCTTTTGTTACAGGTGATTCTTTTACTGGGATATGGTCCAGATGCTCCTCCGAGGAAATTGTTCATGCAAAAGAATTCCACTAAAATTCAAGATAACCTCGCAAGTGATAGCTTTTCCAAGCAAAAGGGATTGACAAGTCAACCAGCGCAACCGACTTCTTTTTCATGGCGACTAGTGCTGTTTTTTCTTTTGTGGGCATCTGTATGGACATTCTATGTCTTAGTTCTGTGTGGCATTTCTGTAACAGAGCATGGTGGTCTTTTGGAGATGTTTAAGAGGTACCAATCTGATATACATATCAGCCTTATGTAGTTGTTCATCTAATCATCTTCTCATGTATATGAAATGCACTTGTGATGCTATCTTGCTGGCTACCCTATTTATTTATTTTTACATAATTTCCTGATTGCTTTTTTTAAAGTAGTGTCCTTGGTTGCAAGAAATCTCCACCGTATAGCTCTATATGCCATGTAAAACAAACGAACATGAATTTTCTGATGTTCAATTGTTAGTTTTAAGCCGCTGGCTGTCTCACTGTACAATCAGAATAAAAAAAAGCAGTGGTTTGCAAATTGCAAGCTCAAATTTCAAGTTATTTTTGCACTTCATATCCAACCATATTCTAGTTAATGGCATTGCTTATCATCTACTCAAATTAGTTCACTCTGATTCATAAAGTTATTCACTAAAATGTAACAGTAATGTATATTCAAGCCCTGTGGTTACTATCACACCTACTTATCTATTAAACTTCTCCATTTCATTTTGTTTAAATGAAATAGTTCGCCAAGACATGCTAGTCTTGTGTACTTAAAACTTGCACAATTTGCAGTGAAACTGCTTATAGATTATACTTTTCCTTTGTAGTTGTGGCACACTTCCGTATCACAAATCCATGCAATTAATGTAAACAATATTTTCCACTTAATTAGGGTTGTTTCTCCTGGTACTAAACTGATAGAGTAATTTTATGATTTGGTTGTGCATGAACATTGAAAGTCTCAACAATAAAGCAAAATAATTTTTTTTTTTCAGTGGATTTCTCCCTTTTTCAATTTTTTAGAATATGCCCGACTCTACAAATTTGTTTGAACGAATCTATGTTTCCTTGTTTTTGCAGAACATATGGGTTTATTCTCACTGTGAAAGATTTGTCTCCAAACATAGGTGTCTTATGGTGAGTGTAAACATACTGGTCTTGTATGTTGAGTGTGGAGTTTTTTGACCAACGTCTAGGTTTTGCATTTCATTAATTTTTTTGACACTTGAATGCAGGTACTTCTTTGCAGAGGTTTTTGATTTTTTCAGAAATTTCTTTCTGATAGTTTTCCATGTAAATATTCTATTCATGATATTGCCGTTGGCCATACGTCTAAACCACCGGCCTTGCTTTCTGGCTTTTGTGTACATTGGCATCTCTTCAATGCTTAAATCCTATCCTTCAGTAAGTTCTCCCATCTTTTTCTAAAACTTCTGTGTACCAAAATTTCAAAATTCATAGCTTGATTTATAAATAGGTAGATTGTTCTGCCATTGTCCATATGTAGCCTTCTCATCTTGTAATCTTTGGTTAGTTCGTCCCTATGACTTTCACTTTTTCATTCCCGTATAAATTACCAAAGGTTATTTAAGCAGAGGTTTTAGGTGAATAAATGCCCGCAACTGACATCCAGTTTGGTTGAGCAAATCCCCCTTTTGAAGGTTTTATTTCTTCTTCTTTATTTCTTGGACATTAATAATCTCTGGATATTTAGTTGCTGGTTTTCGGTGGATCCAGACTGCATCTCCTGGTTTTTGTGACATCGTTTCTTTAAAGCTCTTTAAGGGCACTTTTGATTTCATGTTCTATCAAAATGTAAACTTGTTATTTTTTGTGGGATTAGTTTTTTCTGGCTACACCTAAATATCTTTGAGCCATTAGCCTGCTCATTGTACACCCTTCTGCAAGCTTAAAATAACCAGGGAAAGCTCCACAATTTCTATTTTTACAATTACAGCACCCCAGTATCACCAGCGCTAACTACGACAAAATACTTGGTTGGGTTTGTTCTTTGTACTTGTATCTCCTCCAATTAAGTTTTCTGTTGTGAGTGAAGTATGTACCTATTTATGGTTTTCTTCCAAAATGGATCAGGTTGGGGACTCAGCCCTGTATTTGGGTTTGTTGGGCTTGTTTGTCAACGAACTAGCAGGTAGATTGATAGCAACATTACTTTATAGATGAATTTTACATGGATGGCCATCTTAAGATTTGTCTTACATGTCATGCAGATATGCAATTCTCCTTTTTCCTCTTTTGTGGATGCTTGGGGGTGTCTCTCCTCAGTCCAGTGATGCACAACCTGTGGATATGGAGAGTATGTGTCTGCCTGATGCTTACATGCGTTAATAAATTCTTTGGATCATAACTTAAAATGAAATTTGCAGGGGACTGGCAATGCAAACTTCTACTTTGCAACTGCAATAGCGTATGCTTGCTTCCAGGTTTGTTACTTGTAGTTGATTCCTTAGATTCGACAATAAAATATCCTGAGCATGTAACAAAAGCCAAACCTGTGCACAAACACATGTTCCAAACTTTATATGTTTAATTAAATGGTAATCTTTTCCTTTCCTTCTTGTGCTCAGTCGTGTGAAGTGGTAGTTATTTGTCTTGATTACTGATTAAATCAATTTTTTTTTCCCTCCACAATGGGTTTTCTAAAAATTTTAGTGCTTTTTATGCAATAGGATAAATTCTCTTTCAGATTGTTTTATAATGAATACCATTGAAAACAAACTGGAAAAATGTCATTTTCATACTTAGTTGTAGGTGGCATGATTAGTCCTTGCAGTTCACTTTTGGCTTATTTTGAGGAAGAAATAGGTGCTTACTTGGTGTGACGTATGAATCATTGAGACCAGCCCATGTTCTTTGAAAATGAAGTATGTGCTAAACCAAGGTTGTTATGCTCTTGTATTTTTGACTTTTGCTTGGAAGGTTGGAAATGATATTCTAAATTAGCAGTTTGCTACTTAAGGCGTACTTTTGATCTTTGGTCTATAATGACTTAAAAAAGTTCAGGAACGTTCAAGGCAAGTCATATGTGTGGATTTGGTATGTTGACAATCATGAACATTTGCTGCTTGTAAAGAAGTTATGCCTTCTTCCAAAATGTTTGCTTGTGGCATGGAAAATATGATAGGATGTTTTCATGCACCTCTTAACTGACCTACCTATGGGTTGCGTAGGATCAATGTTACTCTCATAGTATGCGTTGTGAATTCGTTTGTTTACTGATTCCTTGGTGCAGATTATTTTGGTGGTCGAGAGTGTTAGTTCAATGCTCAACCATGACAGGAAGATTAGGAAGCTATCCACTCCAAAGGCTTGAGATGGGAGGTGTTATATAATGTTAATCCTTTCAAAGGTGGTTTTTTGCAATGACACTGCATTGGCTGCTGAACCAGCATCTTTCGCTGCGTCATAGATATGTCACAGCACCATAATGTGGGTTAGTTTGGTGTCACCATTATCTGCAGATTAAATTACGTTCCATCTTTTCAAGGGAAGAAGTTTACACGATGGCCCCTTGAAATATATTTTTCACCAGAGAACATTAACACAGTTGACCTTTATCTTTGATCTTCTCCCGGATGTGTTGTCGACGTGGCATTACCAAGGATCCTACTTCAGAAAACCAGTTCTTGGTTTTTCTATGAGGTAACTGAGTGTACTGATTTGTTTTACTTGTACATCATAGAAGATAATTGCCCTGTTTAGAATTGGTCGCATGGTGAGCAATTTCAGTTTTCATGGCTCGATTGAACATAGAACATAATGGTTTTGATGTCCTCTCAATTGATGCTACTCCAAAACCCAAGTAGCCACTGCTGATATGTCTAAAACCGTGTGCAGGAATACTTGACTGTAATTCACTTCTTTTGTCGTATCATATGCTGTCTTTGGCTTGGTAAAAACCATCATAGTCACAGTTAAATCATCAACATGAAAGTATGCATATGTATAGTTTGTTATTTTATATGTATATTAGTCATTACCCATGCGTAAAGACACTTTTAACACAAAAAATTCGTCAAACAAATAGGGCATCCAAGAATGTCTTAAATAAAAAAAGTGTAAGGGTTGAAATGAAGAAGAATTATATCACGTTAACATCATATAACAATCCCTGTAAAGTTAAATTAATATTATTACAAAATTATCCGGTTATTCATTTCTTTATGGTGGCTCTCATTTCCTGTCAAAATTATCTTGTAATACATTTATCTCTTCTGCTGTTACTTCTCAGATGTTATATAAATATTCTCACATTGCAATTAAATTAAATCAACAAAATAAAAATTTCACCAGTTTAAAAAATAATTATTTAACTGATCTTTTTGTCATTTCAATGTCTATTTTGCATTATTCAAGTATTCAAAAAAAATATGAACATTAGTAAGGGGAAAGTGATGCAAATAAGAAAAAAAATTGATAGTTGGTCTTGATTAGTTTTTTTTTTAACAATTGATTTCACTTATTTTTTTTATTGGTCATTGTTAGTTTTTTATTGGTAATTAGCTTGATTTTAAATTTTTTAGGTTTTTTTGGTGCAATTAGTATCACTTGTTATTTTTTCGTGGTATTTTTTTTTTTTGTGCAATTAGTATCACATGTTCTTTTTTATTGATAATTAGATTAGCTTTGAATGACTATAATTGAGAATTTTTTTTTTAACATTTAAATATTTTCTCATCTATAAAATCATACAAATATTTTGAGTAAATAAGTCCAATTAGGATCATCAAGACAAACAATGCAAAGAGAGAGAGTATGAGATAGTATTATTTGTCTTGACGATCTTAATTAAATTTTTATTAAATATATATATATACACACACGTATGAAAGTTAGGTATATGAGATACAGGGAGAGAAAGAGTTATATAAAAGATCAGAGTTTTAGAGTTTTAAAAAGAATGAAAGTTCAATTAAGATCGTCGGATTAATAATCTTCAAACGATCTAAGTCGTGAAAAGTTTATAACAAATAAAATTAGTTACTTTATTATATAAATGTATAATTTATTATGTATATGTATAGTTTATTATTTTATTTAGTATGGCCCATCTTGTTGTTCTCAGAATAAAAGTACGGGCTTTTTTCTTCTTATTTTTTTATCCACCCTCACAATTGAACCATTTGATCTGGTGTTTATGTGTGGGTGGGTTTTTTTTTGTTTGGAGGGGGTTGTTGGGTTGGGTTGGGTTTATTATGCTTGATGGTTGATCTGTCATTTCTAGTCTAAAGCAAGCTCTCCAGTCAAATAGCACCAACTGGGGCGGTTTAATAGAGTATCAGTTGAATTTTTCACTCCGAAATTAGAGGTTTAAGTGTTAGAGTTGATATTAAGATTTGATAGTCGACCATTATGTTAACTTAATTAGGTTTGTTCTCGAGAGAAATAAAGGAGGAGGTTAGGAGCCTCATATACTTATTAGGAAAGATTTATCATAGTGGTCTCTAAACATTCTTTTCTGTCTTCACTTTTTTTTAATGAGAAAAAAAAAAAAAAAAAAAAGCAAGCCCTCCAGTCAAATTTCGTCCTATATGGTCCACATTATATACAGACAAACCTCTCACGTGATGAGAATTAAGAAATCTGGAATCTCTGTACTTGAATTCTGTCGAAACGGATTAGTGTTTTCGCCGAGGGACACGTCGGTATCCCAAAAAAAAATATTTCGTAATATATTGTTATTTATTATTTTTTTTGATGATTATTTTTATTATTGTTGTGATACTTGCGATCGGTTCTAAAAAATATTAGGATCGATATGAGGCATCACACAAAAATAGTAAAAATATTTATCGCAAAAGTGTTAAATCATTTACAAACATTTATTAAAATAATAAAATTTAGTGGTAGGATTTCAATACCATGTCAAGTCGTTCACCGACACATAAAAAGCTCATTATCGGAACAGCAGGCAACTACTAATTTTTTGGTACCTAGAATTACCCGTGAGTTCAAGTGTTAAACTTGAGTTGGATAATTTGATTTTAACTCGAGCTCAATTCAAAAAAATTTAAACTTGGGCAAAAATTTTTAATACTTGAGTTAGGTTTGGGTTAAAAAACTCTAATCCGAATTTAATTTGAGCTGGACTCGGGTTCACAGATTCCACCTGAACCCGACAAATTAAAAAAAAATTATATATATATATAAAGTATTAACACTGATTTTTCATTTTTATTCTATCGTTCTCTATATTTCTCGTTTATTTTTATTTTTGTTCTTACATTAGTACTGTTAAAAACTTGATTGAAATTATTAGTTGTTAATTTAGGTGAATATTATGTAATATATGTATTAGATTTAAAATAACATATATATTTTGGACTCTATCCGAACTTAACCTAATTGAACTCGTAAAATAATTCAAAATTATTAACCCAAATTCAACCTGAACCCGCCCGAACTAAACTCGGGTAGTGTTCAGATTGAATTTCTCGACCCGAGATAAGGTTAGAATTAAAGATTATATACCTAAAATTGAATTAAAATTGTTTGTCCAACCATGCACCCCCAGTTAAACGTGTGTGTAATGAACCAAAGCACAGTAGTTGGGCGTAGTGTTTGTCGTTGACCCTGCTGCGTCTCTGGTTCCTCACCCATGACCGACATTGTGGTGTGATTCGTTGACCCCTTCAACCAAACCCTGTGTTGTTTCTTGCTCCTTCAACTTTGGTGGACGGTGGTTGGTCATGGGAAAATCTCATGAGCTATTGTTATTCAGAAGTACTTTAGATGGAATAAGTGATATGCTATTTTAAACAAATGATATGTCTGACGATGCATGGGATATTTCCAATAATGTTAGAAGATAGCTACGTTGAGGATGAATCTAACCGAGTGATCGTCAAAGAAGATGAACATGGTGATTCTCCAACAAAAGAAAAGTTCGAAGTGGGGTTGGATGTGACCCGAACCATATGAGATGAGATGTGGTTGTAATCCCACGTGTCAAGATTATAGGGTTCTCACTACAACCCCACTCTGGCACTGAACTCGGACGATGGGTCTGATATTGGACTTCTTGTTGGCATGTCTACAAGTTGGTACCATACGGATTTTTATTTTATTTATTTAAAATCAATTATAGATTTTATTTGTTAGCTTGTTAATGGGAAATATTACAATATCAAAATGCATTTTTAAGTAACATTTTTTTTTCCAATAAAGCACACCATGTATATTACTTTTTAAATTATATAATTCAAAATTAATAATTTAAATCATTTTTTTAACACGAGTAACGTTACCCTCTAGTTAGTTTAACGTGGTGATGTGATGTGATGTATACTTTTTGCTATTTATCTGCTGTGCCGTCCAATCTGAACAATACATGATACCCATCCAACACCCTGTTTTTATGTCACCTTTGGACCATGAGATTTTATTCCTCCCACACACCCATATAACCAAAAAAAAAAGACAAGTGGTACATTTGCTTAACATTTTTTATTTTTGGGAGAATTACGTTCAGATTTATTGAGATTTGTCATTTAATTATTTAGATTTCTTAATATTTAAAATATTACACACAAATATCCTGATATTTATACGCACGTAACCTCTTAAATCCCTATAATAAATATATCAGTTAATAAATTATACTTAAACTCTTGAAAAACAACATGGATTCATTTTTATTTCGAGGTGAAGTATCAATGTGTAATGAAGCAATCCAACCCACAGTAAGGGAGGCTGAGTTTTTTTTTTTTTTTTTATTCAACAATTAAAAAGATTTAAATAAATTTATATATATATTTCGATTAATTTTCTGTCGAGACTGAGTTTTTATTATTTGAATCAACGTCTCTTGTTTGTTTCCTAGAAATGACCGACAATGTGTGTGGGACTTGTTTGACCACTTCAACCAAACGAAGACTTATTTATTTGTTTGTTACTCTAAAAAGACCAAAGTGATTCATTTTCTTCAACTCCACACCGTCAAGTTTGACCAGAACCATCTTTAACACACATTGACCAAAAAAAAACCTTCAACACCGGCTACTAACTACTAAGTCCTAAAATCAATGCAAAATAAACAAGTTTGAATTGAATATTAACGAGTTGAAATTATTTGTCGGTTCTATTTGAGATCATTTTTAACCTTAATTTAAAATTTTATTCAAATTTAAATTAATATTTAAATAAAAATTTTGATTTGATATAGAATATTTTAATAGATAAGTTTAAATTTAAAATAAAATAAACTCATATTTTAAGTAGAGTAAAATATAATTATTCGATCTTTAAACAAAAAAAAAAAAAAAATTGTTACAAGGTATTCAAGATTATGCAGACTATTCTCTTAAAATCAACTAACCACCATGACTTAAATTGTGTTCGAGCATGTCCCTTAAGGATGTGTTTAGATGATAAGGTTGGACTAGATCGAAGATCTGAAAAAAAATATAATTTTCTATTCAACCCAAACTCAAGTTGAATTTTTAAATTTGGTCAAAATAAAATTCAAATGAAATTTTTGATATATTTTTTACTTTTCAAACGTAAATAGATAAGCCCAACATATTTTTTTATCTTACCATATCAAAATTATTTTCTTTTAACCCATGATTTAAACATACTAAAAAAAAAAAAGTAGAATTGTTCGTCCAAGTATGAGAATAAATTGAAGTTCAAACCTATAAGCTATTAAATCTCATACTCAACTACCGAAGATAAAACAAGATACCCTAGATGGGTGAATGTATAAGAATTTGAGTAAACACAGGTGGGTAACACAGGGTAAGTGGCAAGGTAACATTCCATCAAGATACCATAGATGGGTGAATGTATAAGAATTTGAGTAAACACAGGTGGGTAACACAGGGTAAGTGGCAAGGTAACATTCCATCATATTTTTAGAGTTCCAAAGCAAGGATGATACCGATCACCAGTACAGCTGCGGTATGACAGATTTCATAAACAGTAATACTATTTATTTAGACTTAATAAATAGTATTATTCTTTATTTTATTTTTGTTTGTTTTATGTGGAGGGTGGTGCGTGGGAAGCTTCACATACACATGTCTGCTATTCTGTGTTGGAACTTCTGAAAGATCTCTAGGGGATCCTTCCTATGACATATTTTCTCTCTCTCTCTCTCGATTCCAATCATTTTCGGTAACAGCGATCTGCCATGTGAGACCTATGACGTTGCCCTGTGAGCAACCATAACACCGCCACGACGTCGTTTCTTTACCCATTTGCAGATGTACACCATGTAATTTCTATTATTTTACTAGAGAAATTGCACTTTGTACCCTAAATTTTTTAAAAATTCTCATTTCATACACTTAAAAGTTAGATTTTTTATGTTGCATCTTTAATGTATTAAATGTATAAGTGGAGAGTAAAAAAGAGGCTGATATACGTGTCTATGTTAGTATACTCAAGAATGATGAATAGAATAAGAGGATAGGATGAGAAGATTTAAGTTATCTATTAACTGATGGGACCAACTTTGACAAAAAGTTCCTCGAGTAAGTGGAATTAATGAATATTCTCGCACCAATCAGAATATTTGTTTCAGACAAGTCAGGTGTGACCATAGGGGCAAGTAGTACGATATTTACAATATAGATATTCAAGTAGTTAGGACTGTTCTATGGGCTGCCCGTAAATAGAAATGTTAATCAAACTGAGCTACTCGAGCTTGGCTTGAGTTCGGTTCGTCTAGTCTCGATTCGTTTTCTAAATGAGCTTGAACTTGAACAAGTTTTTAGGCTCGTTTAGAAAATAAGCCCTACAAACTCGGCTCAAACTCAATAAGCTCGATTCGTTTATGTGCAAATACTCGAGTTCGGCTCTTTTAGGCTTGACTCGTTTAGAACTTGAACAATTTTTAAAGTTCAATTAAGAAACAAACTTTTCAAACTCAGCTCGAACTCGACTCGAGCCCCGTTCGACTAACATGTCATACGTGACAATTATGCTTATCGACAACTGCCTCAATTACACTTGTACAATAGACCGCACATCAGGTATCCAGTGTCCAATGCATTAACTAAGTGGATGTGATGTCTCATTGGATACAGTTAGGACTTGACCTTCAAGAAAAAGGTGTGTCCTTCTACGTATGAAGTCACGGTTATGATACCGTGAGGTTATGCCTATGGTCCACCAAATGCACAGTGGTCACGACACCCACCTTATTCCCTTGGAGCCTTTCTCGAGCGATTCTCATCCACAATGTCAAATCAAGGACACTCGTATAGTTTTGATCTTTCTACTACCAATCCACATGTATTGTCATCACATATGTCAACCTATATTATTAACTGTTGGTGCCTTAGCAGTCCTTTCAAATTTTAGTAAAGCACAACCCAATAAATAATGAGTCATGCACTAAGAAGCCAGTTCGAAAAGACTAAACTTTCAATACCCTGCACGAGGTCGAGATTGACAATCATTCTTGTCCATCCTGTTGCTCAATTTTCCTTTCAAGAGGGTTGTATTGTGAAGTCCCTAAATGTTGGGGACCCTTCCTTTTAATTCACTAGGTCAATTAAGTAATGGTAAGCCATTAGTTAACTCTACAACTATAGACTCCTAATAGCTTCCAGGTCCTCGAGGGATCTTGTTTTGAGGCTACCCTCCTTTGGGACTCATCAAACATATCGTTCTTACCAATTATGACACCTTAGCCTTTGTTTCTTCATCCCCATGATATACGAGTTGACCTGCCAATGTTAACCCTAGTATGTTTAGCACACCATCACTACCACGGGAAAGTATATCATTTCGTAGAGGTGCCATGGCCTGCGGTCACTAGGATTCCTTCCACGGTGGTTATGAACTCCAAGGGTGCATCTTTGTTGTCGCATTAGCTTTTCCGTGTGTCCATGGTCCTGTCTCTTGTCACATGGTAATTGGGATGCGTGTCTTTGTTATATTGGTGGCTTACAAAAAATAAATTAAAAGTGTTGTAACGTGATCTTTTTATTAGTTTCTATTGCTCATGACATCAAAACCACCCCCATTAACATTAAGGGAATGAGCAACGGAAAGGAATAGAAATATCACATTGTAACACTTTTAATATATTGAATATACGATGTGAAAGATGTAATATTTGATGGTACATAGTGAGAATCCTTAAATGTATTGAGGTGTATAGTACAATTCATCATATTTTATTTTGGACTCAAAAAAAATAATAATTAAATTAAATTCATAAGAATCTGAATGAGTTTATATTAATATACTAATGACATATATAAAAAGAAAGCATTCAATCATCTAATTTAGACAATTTGTTATTGATGAGCCCAAAACCAATTAGACCAGACTCAATAAATCAATCAGGTTCGAGTCAGCTAAAAGGTAGCTCAAGCCAATTTTATTAATCCGACTCAGTCCAAAATCCAAAAAACCCCGAGAAGATAAAAGCACGTGGGAGAGAGATTATTGGAATATGCACTCATTAAGACCAGTCCTATCGTAATTGTACTTACCAAAGAAGTAGTGCCCTCTTATCACGTCACCGCTTCACTAAACCTATATATTGTAAGCTCTCTTTAGGTGAAGGGACATCTATCTCTTCCAACACACATCTTTACATGTTGAGCTTTGCCTCTTTACACCTCCCCACACACATAACTTCTATCTCCTAACTAGTTTAACTCTTCCGAAGCATATTCTCTCAGAGCTTTCTTCTGATTACGTTATTTATCAATAAAGACCTCCGGCCACCATTGCAGTTTTTCGAGAGTGAGTAGGTCACTTAATCGAACCATTATATTTCTGTGTGTTAATTTCATATTTACTATTTCGTCATTGATTGTTTTATTTACTATCAATTAATTACATCTCTTCACATACTCGACTGTTGATATTATACGAGACAATTTTATGTATCATCAGTTATTTTACATTTTATTCCTATTTTTTTGCCTGATTAATTAATTTGTTATTTTACATATTTTTCTTATTTTTTCACATTTTATAATCGATTATAAAATATCGTAATCGATCGTGAATTTCTTTTAAGTAATTGCAACTTCTACTTTATAAATTGAAACTTTACATTTTTTAAAGTAAAACAAGATACATATTTCATTAACCAAACAAAAAAAAACATCTTGACTAGGTAAAAACAAAAGAAAAGAAGGAATCTCTTCTTAATCTTTTAGAGTTATAATTTCTATGATTAATCTCAATATTTTAGTAATATTATGTTATTTATAAATTATAATTGACATTTTAAAAAAATATAATTTATTATTAAAAAAATTAGAATTTTTAGTACGACATCAAATAGGGTAATATATTCTTTTCCTAAAAAAAATCATGCAATGTAATGCTCGTCCGTAGCCGTACGATTAATGTGTTGGCAAAAAGCATCATTATCAAAAAGACTTGTGTCCATGAGATATGATCAGTGGATGTGGTGGCCCACAGGGTTTTGGTGTAGCAATGTTTCAACGGGTACAGGAGTCATCTAAAGTTGGCCAATAGTCTCCACCTGCTGTACTCATTTCACTTCTTACCACAAATCCTTTGGCTTTTGTCTTGATTCACCAACCAAAAAAACAAAAAATTCATTAATTATATTCTCTTCTTTCCTTGGGCCCACATAGAAAATAACAATTAAAAAATATCCCTCCACAAATTACAACTTTTAAATGTCCAGATGTAATGGATTAAGATTATTTATAATATTATAGTAAATAATAAAATATTATAATTTAATGAGCCCAAATTCAGATTACGTTTGGACCTAATTTATGGGTTAAGTCCAAATTATCAAAAAAAAGGTCAGACTAAACTCGTGGCATCAGTTGAATTTAAAATTCAAGAATTCAGGAAGAGTCAACCTACGTAAGAAAACAATCACCGAAATAGTCATTACTCTAAGATAGTGTCTATTATTAATTATAATTATTCTTTTCGCTAGGTTGACCTTCACGTCACTGTCTCAACTAGCATTTTGTGTGTATAAATTATAAACTCTTTTACACATGGAATAGAGAGCACACACACCTCTTCTTGAGCGTACTTTTGTTTTCTCTCTCTTTCCTATTATCTTATATTATCTCATTAATAGAGTTTTTCGGTCATCATTACTGTCTTCAGTGGTTAAGTCACCTAAACTCAACTACACAATATTTGTCTCTTATTATTAATTGTTTCATTAATTATTTTACAATACACACTCAATTAATTTGATTGTGCATAATCAACTTTTTGCATCATTAAAATTAATCACAAATAATTATAATTTGTCTTTTTGAAAGTGCAACTTGACCAATGACAATAATATTTTCCTCTATTATAGTCATTTACATAATCTTTGTTATGCAAATTAAGGATCCCTTTAATTATGTATCATTTAAATTCATGCATGAATCGTAAATATTAGATTTATATAACCCTTAGTAAATAATGCAAATCAATCAAATTTAGCATTGACAATAGATAAATATCGTGTTGGATTCATGTTGTGTCAAAATTTGGTTAACACATACTTGAGCAATTTTGAGATTGTGTCGGGTCAAATTACTGCCATGTATAAGTATTTTTTAGCGGATTCGTGTCTAAATTAGATTTGTGACAACCTATTTTTTTAACGTGTCTACTCGTTTACCACTTAAATATACGAATTCTAAAATCAAAATATATTGAAGATAATCAAATATATTAATTGATTGTCTAAACTCATATTGACAGGATTAATGATAATAGATAGATATACAAATAAGAGGGAAGTGAAAAATATATACTTTGAAGTGAAAAATATATAACTAAGAGGACAAAAAAGAAATTAGAATTTATATTAAATGGTGATTGGGAAAGGAAAAAAATCAGGGTAGTTGAGGCAGGGAGAAACAAATGCTATATTATAGATATTTAGCATGATGGGTACTCCGAGAAAGCAACTTGTTTTCTCTCCATGTAATAAATAATGAAGGTTTCCATAGTTAATAGGAAAATAATTATATTGAATATTAAATTGGTGAAATAAAAATAAAATAATTATTCTTATTGACCCTTGAAAGCTGATAAAAGAGAGGGGATTGTGGAAAAAGAAATGGTGATTGGTAGGGCTCTTAGTCTATTCGAGTTATTTGGGTTCAGTTTAGATAAAATTTGGCTTGAATTCGACTCGTGTTCTAAATAAACCAAGTCTAAACAATTTTTTTAAATCGTTTGAAAAAATAAACTCGACAAACTCATACTCATACTCATACTCGTAAAATTCAACTCAATTAATAACCCTAGTTATTGGAGGTCTTAATATATACATGGGTGTAACTATTGGACAAAGTGAGGGGAGAAGAGATAAAAATGTTGGGGAATTTAATTATTGTTTTCTTTATCAAGTGAATATTTTAAATATTTTTAGATGGACACTATAACTAAATTGAGCCTATCTAATAAAAGTTCAAGAATAAATAAAAATTATCTTGACATTTTTATAGCATATATTTTGTCAAATCAATTAAGGTTGATACTGTGAAGGTAAATGAAAGAAAGGATTGTGTTAACTAATATGAATTAATTTTGTATAAGTGGATATAACACAAAATTAAACATAAAATAAAAATAATAATCATTATAATTCAGTCCTTGGTAAGATTTAATAAGAGTGGGATAATAAATTACTAATTTAATTAAGCATATTTTTGTTTTTTTGGTGGACAAAATAGTAAAATATAATTTAATACAATTTTATTGTATTATTATACCACCTTTTTAGGTGGTACTAAAATTGACTTAATAATATAGGCATATTATTCGTTAAAATACATGTATGAAATATTATTATATACTAGTTATTGTCTATATATGAAGGTATAGAGTAATAAAAAATGGTAAACAATAAACATATTTGTATTTATGTATAAAATCAAATTACAAAAATAGAAAATATATAAAAAAATTTAATCTTCAATTTGTAGTGGTAATGACCGTGGTAGTGGTGGCGACGACGGTGGTGGTGGTGATAGCGATGGCGGCAACGGTGGTGGTTATGGTGGTGGCGGCAATAGGGGTGGTGACGATGGCGGTGGCGGTGGTGGTGATGGTGGTGGTTAATATTAGCCATTAAATTAACTTTAGAATAAAATTTAAAACGATTAGATAACATAATATTTTTATCAACTAAATGTAATATAAATTTTAATTTATTATAATTCTTTAATACTGTAAACATATGACCCAGTAGAACAAAATAACAAATGTGAAAATTTTAGGGAAAATAAATGGACATTAGTAAATAGTATTAAATATAAATACCAAATAATAATTCAATTGGCTAGATTTCGTAGGGATACGTTCAGTGAATAATTCCCTGTTTGGGAATCTGACTTTTTCATTTCGAGCCACTCCCATGACTTCCACGCATATAAATATATAAAAACGCCTATGTGTATTTACACACACTCTTCCTCTCCCCCTCCCCCTCCCCTCCCCCTCCCCTCCCCTCCCCTCTATCAGGATGCTTCCTCCTACCCACTTTACTGAACCAGATTCAACCCACCACCATTAACCAGTTAACAACGAAATGGGCAAAGCCTCAAAGTGGTTCCTCGGCCTTCTCGGCCTCAAAAAGCCGGACTCACCCTCTTCTTCACACACCCACCAGCCTCTCGCACGCGCTCAAACCCAAAACCGCCGAAGAAGAAGTGGAGCTTCGTCAAATCCTACCGAGAAAATGACCACCACCACCCTCTCCACAACCAAAGAGCCCAAAATGTTCTTGCATCGGTGCAGCCTCATTCTTTGCCTGACGACGGCGGTGCAGATCCCGGAAAACACGCGATTGCGGTGGCCGCAGCCACTGCTGCGGTTGCGGAGGCAGCCGTCGCGGCAGCTCAGGCGGCCGCTGCGGTGGTAAAGCTAACGAGTAGTGGGAGGTCTACTGCTACGACGATGGGGAGTGGTGTTGGTAACACAACGGCGTACGTTAGTGGAAGAGGCTCGAGTCTAGGGATTCGTGAAGTGCGGGCGGCCGTTAAGATACAGTCGCATTTTCGAGCCTATCTGGTTGGTAGTCTTATTCCGATTTTATTCTTTCTTTCTCTCTCTTAAGGCCTTTTTGACATAATTATCCCTGGTTTTCCGTCAAATTTTTGAATAACATGTTCTGTGCTACCCACTCCGATTTGGGGTAGTTCAGACATTTCGGTCACACCGGCGGCCACTGCCGGAAATGGTTTACCGAAGCCAAGATTTGCGGACTCAATAACTTATCCTGTAATTACGACTTCGTTGGTGGGTTGATCATACTTGGCACTACTGTCTCTTTGCGGTTCGTCTAATTTAGTTTGCCGGAACTGTGCCGGAAAAAGGTTCTTTAGCTGGTATCGTTTTCTTTTGGCCTTCACTAGAAGACAAACGTATAGGATGTGCTTCGCTCTGCATTGTTCTGTACTTTAGCATTTGTACTGTAACACCCAGAAACATTAACAGCTAATAGCATCAATCAGCACTAGTTTTTACCGTTAATTCTGTGCTAAAACACACCCGTGGTAACGAGAAGAATCCCTTATTAATTGTGGTGGGGTAGTGGAATAGTTTGAAATATTGTGGTCCTCTAAATCTACCCTTGTCCTTGCACATTATGGTTGGGATGGAGTTGTCATTAACTTCTAGGAAAAAGCCAGAAACCTAGAACTTTTTGTGATGTAGTTCATAGTTAATTGGCTTTTTTACCTTTTTAACCTGTTGGGTAATTTTGGGTCTTTGTTCTTGATCTAAATTTTTTGGTTATTTAATGTGGGTGGTGCTGTTGGTGATGTGAATATTGCACAGATGAGGGTATGGGTCCTTTTTTGTTGTTTTCTAAACTGAGCTTCTGTATATCTTACGTACTTTTGTATAAGGATAGATTCTTTAAATTTTGTACTCATTCTACCCCTGGATCCAGTTCAAATGCCATGTGATTGTTCCCACATGAATCTTAAAATGTGTGATTTTCATTTAAGTGTTTATTTACAAACCTTGCTACCAAGAGGGGAAAGTTAAAGGTGAAGTAATTGAGAAGAATGTGCTATTTTCATAACAGCAGGTGAGTGCTAATTGTATTGCTTGCAAGAGTTGTGAAAGGTCTCTATTCAATTAAAGGATTAGTTTAGGGTCTTCTAACTTCAACATAACTTACCCAGAAAAAGAAAAAGAAAAAAAAACATTAGATGCATGTTTAAATACAAGTTGAGAGGCAGCTCTCTTGGACATAGTTTTTAGCTTCTTTAACTCTGTAGTGGGAGTTCAGAGCGACAAGTAGAGTGCCATTCTACTTTGCGGTGCTACTCTCTGCGAAGTTTCTTTTATGACATTGGGATAAATAGAAAATCCTAGCATGGAGTGAACTTGATAACATCTTAATGCGCTTCAAAAACTGAAAGGAAATAGAATAAACTATTAGTAACTGCAATTCCTCAATAAATGTAGATTGACACGAACCCTTGCCCATACATCAGGTTGATGATAGTTGTGTTAGAAACGACACAATACATTATTGTTGCTTTTGGTTTTTAATGGTAAATGTGTGATGCATAGTTATGTGTCTGAGGTGTTATTCAATTGCTACTCCGGTTTGTGATTCTCGACTGAGTAATTGTAGCAAAACTATAGTGGATGTCCATGTCACCAAAATTTGGTGGGAGCATGTATCAAGTTGTTCATTTTTGGGTATTCCCGCGTCATTTTGTGTAAAAGATCGTATGAGTTGGGTAGTAGTATGCTTTATCACCGGAGATTCTGAGGCAGAGGCTGGTGGGTAACTTTTCTTTTCTTTATAGGACGGCTGTTGAGATGTCATATTCTTCTTAAATGTCAGAATTCCACTTTGGAAAAACTTTAATGTGAGAAATCAAGTCTTCAAGGCGCCTTGACTTTTGTAGATTTTCACGTTTGTCTGTGCAAGACCCATGGCGCCATATAATTTAAGGTAGATTGTGTTCCAGTACGCTGCTGGTGCACCGTTGCTTGCTAGTCATGAGAGCGTCATGGCTGCTTGAACCAAAAGGTTGATTGCTTGGGCGTTATTAGTTTTGTTGGTCTTACTTTTCTCACCCCAACAAAACTTTGTCTCCAGTCTCATATATTTTTGGAAGTGATCTAAAATTTATTAACAATGTTTTTGGTTGGCCGCTATATTTGAAGGCAAGAAGGGCATTGCGGGCGCTGAAAGCTCTTGTGAAACTTCAGGCACTTGTAAGAGGTCACATTGTGAGGAAGCAGACTGCAAGTATGATACGACGCATGCATGCATTGTTGCGAGCACAAGCACGAGCTCGTGCAGTGCGGTCCCATACTTCAGAATCTCCACACTCAAGTACCAAGTCAACTCAGTTCCAGCATCCTGTAAGCAAATTTTTATTTTCCCTCCAAATGTTTAAATTTGAATTATTTTTTTTGGGTAAGTATTTAAATTTGAATTTTATTGATACCTTCTTTGGCAGAATTTCTCCATATAAATTTGAATACTTTGGACACACTGTTCGACATCGTGTACCTTTTGTCCTAAAGTAAAACGTAAAATACACACTTCTTGTAAAAAGTTATGTATCAGTCACTTTGGGCCTTTCTGACAAAGTAGTTTAAAGATATCATGTTATTTGACATTTGAAGATATCAACTTTTACAATGTAAAGTAAAATGTAAAATGCACATTTAATTGTGTGAAGTTACATTTATTTATTTATTTATTTTTAGATTGTTTCCACCTTGCGATAGCTCTTTTCTGCTTCATGGTATTGGAATATTATCGCTTGAAGTTGAAACATAATTTGAATTCTGGGTCCAAGTTAATGATTCAGTCTTCTTTGAAGTTGCTTCTTCCCACATTGGAAGACTCATGTAACAGAGATAATAATCAGTTGATTTTTCCACCAGAATGTACAAATTGTTGTTCTACAAATTTTGTCAAAATTACTGATGTGTTCTTAAGAACAGACCTGCCTCAAACTCCTCAGTTTTGAAAATTAATTATCTCTTTGGTGGACAGGGCCCTGCAACTCCTGAAAAGTTTGAACATGCCATACGATCTAAGAGTATCAAATACGATCAATCCTTGATGCTCAAGGTGTGTGCTGTAATTTGTCTAGTATAAGAATATATTGATCAATGTATGATTTTATGTTTGAGCAATGCTTAAGAGTGTCGACTCGTCATTTGCAGAGAAATGGCTCAAAATCGAATGGCAGGGTTGGCATCAATCAAGACAAGGCACACATGGGATGGAATTGGCCAGACCGCAGAAGGAGTGAAGGTTCATGTGAACAAAGAGGATTGTTCTCAAGAACTGGCAGCATCAGGGTAGATGATGAAAAGGGTGACAAGATTGTAGAAATTGATACTGGGAAACCCCACTTCTTGCCGAAAGGAAGAAATGTATGTCAGTCTTCTTGTCATTATAGCTTGGGTTCAGACCAAAATAGTCGTAGCTTTACGACATCGATAGAGTCAACTGCCCATCAAACAGCTCTGAGTCCATCTTCTTGTGAAGTTCAATCCTTGAGTCCTCTAAAGTTTACTCAAGATGTAGAAGAAAGCTTGTTCTGCACTGCTGACAATAGCCCACAATTCTACTCAGCTTCATCAAAGGGGGGTGGTGGTGGTGGTTCTAAGAGAGGAGGACCATTCACTCCCACCCAGAGTGAGGGGTCAAGAAGCTGCCTGAATGGTTACTCGGACCACCCAAACTACATGGCCACTACTGAATCATCAAAGGCTAAGATAAGGTCTCTCAGTGCTCCAAAACAGAGGCCACATCAATTCGAAAGATGTAGCTCAACAAAGAGGTATTCAGTTCATGGGTATAGTAATGACTCAAAAAGATCTAACAGCACGCAAAGGGTTTCTTCTGCGTTGAATGCTGGCTTCACCAACAAGGCTTATCCGGGGTCTGGTCGCTTGGACAGGCTTGGAATGCCGGTGCAAGGCGGATGCAGCTGGGTTTAGTGGATTCTGTTAATCAGACTTAAATTAGGGTTCTGGGTGTTTTGTTAATCAACTAATATTCCTAACAAAAAAATGGATCTATTTACAGTGTCTGATATCCAAGATATATTTATTATTATATCGTTTTATTCATCTTTCTCTCTCTCTCTCTGAATAAAATAATTAGTGGAGTTAAGGGTAAATTATAAAGAATAAATGATATTTTTTTATTGGAGAAAGTATTTTATTTTAAAATTAATGAGAGTACTAAGAAATAAAGACTGACGACCTAGAGTGGGTGGATAAGACATGAGGAGACCTAACCAAAGCCATTGAAATGTGATGGTTATCATGTAGTTGGAGAGAATCTGTGGATTTAGTGAGAGTACGTGGAAGTATTTACTACGTGATTTTGAAATGTGCAGTAGTGAGGTTTTTTAATTTGGTTTTAATAATTAATTAAATATGATAAAAAATAATAAATTTAAAAAATAGAGAGTAGTTTTCTCAAGCAAAGGCGAAGCAACGTTTGATTTACGACGATGCTCCCCCTTTGACTTTTTGAATAATATACATTGCATATCTACATATTATAATATTATTATATTTATAAAATAAAACCTTATTTTTCTTAATTTTTAACATATGTATAATGGATAGATCTTTTACATGCTAAAAAGAGACTTAAAAAAGATAATGTATCGGCTCTGTTATATAGATATAGATAAATAAAACTATATATGTGTATTTATATAATAAAGTAGAACGAAATTTGAATCTAAAAGATAAAGAGAAATTCAGATCGTTTTGAGACAAAATATAAACACATCCAACGGACAACGTAATTCCAACATAAAAGACGATTCAGATTATCTCAAAAATTTCGATCTAACAGTCTATAGTTAGTCCTGAATTTCTTTTCCCGCCCATGAAGAAGCCTCTTATCGTAATACTCTACATTTCTATCTCTCATACGTCTCTATCTTAAATTTGAAAAAGTACAATAACAACTCAAATTAAATTCATTTTAAATTAAATAATCTAAATTTCATCAAACTTAATCTAATGACTCACAACATATCCCACACAAAAATAAAATCTGACCAAGAACGGAGCCAGAAAAATATTTTAGGGTGGGCACATTAATAAATTTTAATTATTTTTTTTATCAATATTATCAATGACTTAATTCAATGTAACTGTTATTTTAATTGTAAATTTCAATGTTAGATGAAATCTACTTTTTCATCAAAGGGGTGCATTGAATTATGTCATCAAGTTAAATTTAAATAACATTTTTTATTTTTTTTTTCAATTGATCATAGAAGTTCATAAATTCATATTTACTATAATTATGCGTAAAAATTAATTAAACATAAAAGGTTAAAAAAAGATTTGTATGGAATGAACAAACAAAAAATAAAAGTAAATTAATTAAAACTTCATATGAGACTAATTATTATCATTTACAATTAAATCTCATTATTGTTTATCATTTAAAAGAATTATAAATCAATGATATCAATAAATATTTTTTTTTCTATATACAAAATGGTAATAATAGTCTTTCATTTATTACCTTACCACGCTCATTTCTATACAATAATAAAATAATCCTATAATTTAGAAAATGAACGCGATATGTCTAAAAATTATTTGGACGTGTCTGTGTCTAAAAATTTAAGAATAATAGTAATTACATCTAATTCGAAATTTAATTTTATATCTTGACCAAAAACAAAATTCAAAATTTAATTGGTAGAAACCTAATGGTTTGTGATCATTGGATTGATAGTAGACGTTATTAAATGTAATGACTCACTATTAGATTTAATATCATAATGTATTAGTTCCAATAACATTATTTAAAAATTAATTATTATTTAAGTAGTCGTCTATCTTAATCGATATCACAATAATACAATAATAAGGTGAACACAATTAAATATGTCTAAATTTTATTTTAAAAAATATATATTTATTGTAAAAAAAATTGAGGGTGGGCACAATTAAATATATCTAAATTTTATTTTAAAAAATATATATCTAATGTAAAAAAAAAAATTGAGGGGGGACACATGCCCACCCTGATCCAAGGGTGGCTCCGCCCTTAAATCCCACTCAATTTAATTACATCCACATGCTACCCATTTTATCTACCACACAACTCAAACTCTTTCTCTTTCCCTCATTAACCGTTTCAACTCTATTAGTTTCTCAAAAATCATTGTCATCCTCCTCAGTCTCTCATCTCTTTGTGCAGACTCCAACAATTGACAGATTTTCTTCAGCGACACACGACATAATTTGGAGACCCATTGGGCTTACTCACTCCGACCATCTACTCTCTTCCATCCAAATTGTATTGACAGTGATCTAATCTTCGAAAATACTCTCACTGGTACCCATTATTGTTTATCGGTGATGATTTTTTTTGTTTGGTTTAGTGGTGTATGTGTTGACAATAGTTTATTGTTTTTAATTTTTAATGTTTATGTGGCTTAGTTGTGGATGTATTGTCATTAAATGATTGTTGTTAAATATTATATATTAAAAGTGCATTGTTTGTACCTTAATTTAGGTTAGTTTTGTTTAATTTCTAATTTTACCATAAAAATTTACATAAAATTAAAAATATTTCTATTAAACACATATAAAATACATAATATCTCTAAGTTTAGTATTTTTTTTTCAAAGTTTGACAATTTAACATTTGACCTCAATAACCGCATACACCGTAAGTACAACACAAAAATCAATACCCAAATAGATAATATCACCATTTTTAAACATGTAAGTTATTTAGTATATCAATTTTTTCAAAACTTTTGGTATAATATTTCATTAAAAATCATTATATACTTGCTATATAATTTTTTATCCTTCTTATTACAAATTGATTCATACCTAGAATACACTGTAAGTAGATTTTCTTATCACGCATCTTAATACCGATAGTTGATATTTATTTTTTATTTCTTATCAATCAATAAAGTTTAAATTGTCTTTATAATTCATAAATAAAATTATCACGTGATTATTCATACCAAAAATAAATCACTACTTTATAAAAATTTATAGTTCTCAGAAAATTAAAAAAAAAAGTGACTAATACAAAAAAAATAAGATACCAATTGCACCAATAAAAAATATTCAAAACTAATCTAATCACTATGTATTAAAAAAAAATTTATAAATAACATATTGTCTTTATACACGGACAACGATTAGTATATAAATAAATTGAGTTAATTTAAGTTAGCAAAGGGATAAGGATGAGATGAGCAAGCGGGCAAAAAGACCATTACACCCTTGGGTCGTCTAGATAACTCTTGAAGATCTATCAACAAGCAACTAATAATAAAGAAACAAGGAATACTGGTGGCAGCTGTCAGTGGGGTTAAGAATGTGATTGGGGATGGCCACGTGGACCTCGAACAGCGCAGTGGAGAAAACAATGTGGGCGCCGTTGGAAAAAAACCCCATCTCCTCCAGTCTCTAGTATTTGGAACTCAAGTACAGATAGATGCTCTCATCTACCCCAGAGCGTCACCCTCCCCAGTCCGTATCTTCATAAATACATACCTAGTTGTTTGTCCACAAGCAAAGCGATTGCGAGAATTGAGTAGAGCAGAGCAGAGCAAAGCAAGCGTTACTTTGGAGAGCACAAGAGAAAGAATCGAAAGAGAGTGAGAGCGATGATATTAGTGGCCATAGTGGCGGAGCTGATGGAGGAGTACACGGTGCTGCTGGCAAGGGTGCTGCACCATATGTTTCACCAGGCACCTCTGCCATTCCCCAGGCGGGTTCGTTTCCTCATCCTCCGCAATCTTCCCTTCGCTTCCCCCCTTCCTCCTCCTCCCACTCCCACTCCCACCCACCTTCTTAGATAGAATAG